>BTHU01000003.1:81631247-82011247 GCA_036184795.1 Tokudaia tokunoshimensis
CTCAGTATCTGTCTCTTGATGTCTCTTCCTTTCATTTTCTAGCACTTTTTATTTTCTTTATAAATGTGAACCTTACATTGAACAGACTAGGAACAGAACTTTTAAACTTAAATTTCCAGCATGAAAGTGAAATGTTGACTATAATTGCATAAACATCTCTATTTTCTAAGTGTTGACAAAGTACAAGTTAGTTTTGGCCATTATAAAAATAAACACTTATAGCATCTTAAAAGACAAAATTAATCCAAACATATTAACCAGAATGTTAAAATTCAATAATTCCAGTGGTTAGGTGGTTATGTGGATATATTTTATGTCTCTCTCTCTCTCTCTCTCTCTCTCTCTCTCTCTCTCTCTCTCTCTCTCTCTCTCTCTCTCTCTCTCTCTCTGTGTGTGTGTGTGCGTGTGTTTATTCATTTATTCTCTCATATATTACATTCACACCACAGTTTCCCCTCTCTTTACCCCTCCTAGTCCCTCCCTCTGTTTGAATCTTCCTCTCTTTCCTTTGAGAAAAGAAAAGGCCTCTCAGGGATATCTGAAGCTTCCCGGGAATTGCTCACAAGTGGGTTCTACATGTAGGAAGAGCTGAAGAATGAAACGACGGGGGTTGAAAGAAAAGAACACACAGAGACATCAGTGCATGGCTGTACAAATTCTTTCTTTTTACTTTGGGGATAAGAGTGACAATATATGTGCTGTGGGCATGACCCTCCCTCCCAAAGCTGCGAGTCTTGTCAGCAGGTCTCCGCCAGGCTGAGAGATGTTGCCATAAGAGCTCTCAGGAAGATGTTACTTCCACAGGGTCTGATACTCTGCAGGAGATGGTGACTGACCCTCTTTCGCAGGAAGCTACAGCTCCTTTGAAGACAAAGGCTTGTTCCCAGAGCTCTGCCAGCTCTGCCAGGAGGCGGGAGGTGTGGCTGGAATTCCTCAACTCGGTGTAGGTGAAGGCAGGCAGCTGAATTTGACTATCAGGTTATATGGCATTACAATGACTCTCTACAGATATCAACCATACAGGGCACATACCCTCATATTAATAGGATGCTTCTGTATTACACTGTTTTTGGTATTTTAAGTTGGAACACCCAAAACACAATTCACATATCAAATGATGCCCAAGAAGAAGGAAGGAGATGCCCCTGGTCCTGGAAAGGCTCGATGCAGCAGTGTAGGGGAATACCATTACTATTTTATATTACTATACCAATATTATTTTAAGTTATATATGTTCTAAGATCTTGAACTGACAAATGGGACCTCATAAAATTACAAAGTTTCTGTAAGGCAAAGGACACTGTCAATAGGACAAAACGGAACCAACATATTTGGAAAAGATCTTTACCAACCCTACATCCAACAAAGGGCTTATATCCAATATATACAAAGAACTCAAAAAATTAGACTTCAGAGAGCCAAATAACCCTATTAAAAAATGGGGTAGAGAGCTAAACAAAGAATTTTCACCTGAGGAATATCGAATGGCTGAGAAGTACCTAAAGGATTGTTCAATATCCTTAGTCATGAGGGAAAGGCAAATCAAAACAACCCTGAGATTTCACCTCACACCAGTCAGAATGACTAAGATCAAAAACTCAAGAGACAGCAGGTGCTGGCAAGGGTGTGGAGAAAGAGGAACACTCCTCCACTGCTGGAGGATTTTGTAAACTGGTACAACCATTCTGGAAATCAGTCTGGCAGTTCCTCAGAAAACTGGGCATGATACTCCCAGAAGAACATGTTGTACCACTCTTGGGCATATACCCAGATGATTCCCAGCATGTAATAAGGACACGTGCTCCACTATGTTCATAGCAGCCCTATTTATAATGTACAGAAGCTGGAAAGAATCCAGATGTCCCTCAACAGAAGAATGGATACAGAAAATGCAGTATATTTACACAGTGGAATGCTAAAAACAATGGGTTCATGAAATTCTTAGGCAAATGAATGGAACTGGAAAATATAATCCTAAGTGAGTTAACCCAGTCACAAAAGAACACACATGATATGCACTCACTGATAAGTGGATATTAGCTCATAATCTTGGAACACCCAAAACACAATTCACATATCAAATGATGCCCAAGAAGAAGGAAGGAGACGCCCCTGGTCCTGGAAAGGCTCGATGCAGCAGTGTAGGGGAATGCCAGGACAGGGAAGTGGGAGTGGGGAACAGAGGGAGGGGAGAGGACTTATGAAACTTTCAGGGAGGGGGAGCCAGGAAAAGGGAAATCATTTGAAATGTAAATAAAGAATATATCTAAGAAACAATAAAAAACTTTTAATTAATTCTCTGAAAAAAAAGAAACAAAAAAATTAGCAAAATACATTTATTTTTCTGGGCCTTTAGCATCAATACCTGAATTGCTGCAGCTGTTCAAAGCAAAATTGGGCCTCTGTGCTGAACATACCAATTAAGCAAACAACACTGAAAGGCAGAGGATGGAGATTTATTTGATGTGGTCTCCCTGGGACAAGGAAAAAATAAAGAGGTCTAGTGACCTCAAGTCTTTAGACAACTAGGATCCTAACATGGACATTAGGTTTAGTGATAGGGTGAGAAGCCTATATAACTAAGCAGTTCTGGTCAAGATCTGGTTCTGCTGGTCACTGACCCATCATTCTCTCTGTCAGAATCTGTCATGCAAGATGCTTTAGAAAGCTTTTCAGACTGTGGGAAATCCCTTTTGTGGGGAATGTAGTCATCCTTCTTTCTGGCACTAGAGCATCAGCTTTTCATATCTATTACTGAAGAAATTCTAATTCCATTATTTTACTAGTGTTAGAGTCGAAGTACATGATGTATCTCTATAGTATCGTCTTCCCTGTCAAGATGATTAGAATAATTGTTGAAAAGTTGTATAAATTAGTGATTTGTTATAGCATGAAGTCAATGTCCAACCCCACAATGGGAAAATTAGTTAAAGAAGGAAAATTTATTCAGACAAATGAGCCTCCACATTTAAGAAGTGTTTGTGCGCTAGAAATTAATTACATGACATCTGTATACTAGGCTAGTGGAGGTAACAGGGACTGATCTTTTCTGATGCCTTGCGATTGGTATAAGACCAAGCAGAGACTGACAGTAAATTTTAGTAAAATGCTACAGTTCACTGAACAAAGCTAGTGGTCTCTCAACAAAGACAAGGAAGGCAATCAAATAAATCTGAACCTTTTGAATTGCAAACTAAGAAACTTAAGCTGGGAAAAAAGAGTGTGCTGTGGTTTCTCACAATGCACAGAGCTTATTAAAAAAATAGCAAGTAAAGTTCAGGCATCTATTGAATATAAGCTTAAATATTTGCAGAAAATTTTAAAACAGAGGACCTGGGCAGGGGAGGAGACAGAGACAGACGGACAGACAGACAGACAGACACACACACACACACAGAGAGAGAGAGAGAGAGAGAGAGAGAGAGAGAGAGACTTGTTTAAAATTTAAATAACAAAATATTAACTCAGAGAGTAAGTTAGTGTAGCTCCATTTTTGGAGATGTGCTCATACCCTGATGCCCATATCTGCTCTGCTCTGAGCTGAAGTAATCTTTCTGCTTTAGTCTCTTTGCCAGATTGGACAGGTGCTCCACTCTGCCCTGGGTAACTCAAAGATTCTTAGAAATTTATAGGCTAAAACAACAACAACAACAACAATGTAATTTACTATGAATCAGAAATCAGGTCCTAGGGTAACATATGCTCCTGAATGACGTTTTTATCCTAAATATACTCAGGAATTTATTAATTTTATTTTATTAATTTTATTAATTCACCTTCATTTTCCTTGATTGAGTAAAGAGAAATAAACTCTTGCTTTTAATTTCAGCAATCTATACATAATGCTTGTTTAATTCTTTTAATAACATAGATGAGATTACTAAAAATATTAATAAAAATACCTTTTCTGTAAACCTTATTATCTGGGCAACAATGATACAAACAAATTTCATCATCTTGCATTCCCAAACTTCATCTATTATCAGTCTTTCTAGCTTATTGGATATGCTTTAGTATATTCTCAACCTAACAATTAGCATTTTAAAAAAAATTGTAGCATTCACAGATTAGCTGGTGACTATTGTATCTTTTAAGTCAGGATGCTTGCTCTATAAGGGCTGAGAGCTTCAGACCAACACAGAAGGAAGAATTAGAGAGATATGTGGAGGGGGAGAGAGAGAGAGAGAGAGAGAGAGAGAGAGAGAGAGAGAGAGAGAGAGAGAGAGAGAGAGAGAGAGAAGAAGGAGGATGAGGAGGAGGTGGAGGAAGAGGGACAGGAGCAACAGCAGGAGGAGGTAGGACGAGGAGTAGGAGGAAGAGGAGGAGGAGAAGGAGAAGGAGAAGGAGAAGGAGAAGAAGAAGAAGAAGAAGAAGAAGAAGAAGAAGAAGAAGAAGAAGAAGAAGAAGAAGAAGAAGAAGAAGCAGCAAAAGGACATTGTTAATCACTGATGCTATGCATTTCTTTGTTCATTTTTTATTGAACATTTTACTTATTTACATTTCAAATATACATCCCCTTTCCAATTTCCCCTCCAGAAACCCCCTATCCCATCCTCCCTCCCCCAGCTTCTATGAGGGTGCTCCCCCACCCACCTACCCACTCCTGCCTCCCTGCCCTGGCATTCCCCTTCACTGGGGCATTGAGTTTTCCCAGGACCAAGGGCCTCTCCTCCCATTGATGTCCAACAAGGCCATCCTCAGCTACATATGCAGCTGGAGACATGGGTCTCTCCATGTGTACTCTGGTTGGTGGTTTAGTCCCTGGGAGCTCTGAGGGGTCTGGTTGGTTGTTATTGTTCTTCATATGGGTTGCAAACCCCTTTTACTCCTTCAGTGAAAAAGACTGAAGGAACATTTCTTGATTCTTACATAGCATCAGTTGGGACCACTTAGGAGATTGGCTACCAATGGTTGTTAATGTAGTTAAGTCTCTTTTAACTTGGGCAGGGAATGAAAAGGATAGCTGATATAGAAAGGAGGGAAGAAGTAAGAAGACCCTTTGTTCCTACTTAGTATAAGTACAAAAGATGGATACTGAGGAAGACCATCGTATTCATGAGACCGCAGTGAAGTGAATATCACTCTTATAAAATGTCTCTCTACACATTTTCTGTTTTATCTTAGTTTTTCTCTATGGGTGTTTTACATTCATCTAATTCTCAAGACAATGTGCTGTTTCTGGTGACTATGTAGGGCACAGGGGTAGGATCCTCTGTAATTAAAGTTATAGATTGTTGTGAGCAAACATAGGGATGATGGTAGTTAAACATGGAAGACCTGCCAGTGCTCTTAACTCCTGAGTCTTCTCTCCAGTTCCTCTTTCATGGTTCTGAAATAAGACTCCCTGAAGAGCAGAGACTAAAACTGTGATAACTATGCCTGGTCCTTATTGTTCTCAATTTCTCTAGGGAGAATGCTGAGGATAGATCTGAGATCTTAGACACAGCTGGAAACAAGAACTCACTGACTCCAGTAGTGTGACAACAGTTATTGAACTTAAATGTGAAGAAATAGGAAACACACTAAGAACAAGCCAGTTTATTTGTGCCTCTTCTTGCCCAGTATTTTCCTAGATCACTCTATTTGTAGAAGTAATTGGTAGAGAAATAATACAGAATAATATGTGGCTCCACAAGATGATTCTATCCAAGTTACTTACATGAGTGCTATCTTCCATTCAATAGCATAAATATTTTATATGTATATATATATTTTCACTCTTGCTATAGTTTGTATAGTTTGAATGAATGTGCCTCTGAAAAGTTTATGGATTGGAAACTTGCTTTGCAGCATGGTTATTTGAGATGGTGGCAACTTGAAGAGATAGACTGAATCTAAAGTGATTGTAGCATGAAGCCTTTCCCTTGTCATTGATTAGTACACGTCTTGTAGTGTGAATTGTCACTAATGAAGATAGCTATACTGTGAATTTCATTGATATGTTCTTTCCCTGTACATCATCATGCTATATTGTAGAAACTTTGTTATATATCAAGTAGGTGGGGTTTGAACAGCTTCCAAAACTGTGAGTTAAATAACCTGCTTTCCTCATAAAATGCCCACCTTCAGTGACTAACACTAGTCTATCCCCCTATGTAAAGAAGGACCATATTTGATAGTCATGCTACCCAATTTGAAGTTAATGTTAGTTTCCCTAAATTTGAATTCCAGATTCATTTTAATTTTCTTCAGTGCAAGATTACACTGTAAAATGGGACTGTCAATGATATTTATACAAGACAATTAGAGGGCATGAAAAGAAAGGGAAGAGGACACAGAAGGATATGATTAATAAAGGAGGCAGATTTGGTAAATCCTATAATTCTAACATCATTATATGTTTCCTTTATTCTTAGCCATAACCTTAGTGATTATAGATTTTAATTGTAAGTGACACAAAGTACACTTCCTAAAAGTCAGAGGACACAGTGTCCTTGGCTTTGTTTGTTGTTGTCCTTAATAATTAGTAATAGAAAATGAATAATGAAAACATACTACATAGAGTTGTTTATGTTCATAAATATGCTCCTCGTCAAAATGTATAGTATAAACTTGATTTCTCTTGATAGGCTCTCAAGAAATAAACAAAACAAAACCAAAACTCCTTCATGCTTTTATATAGAAACAGTGACAGATGATAAAGAAGATCAACATTTCATTGAATGTTTCCCAGGACTCATGTTGTAAAACAATTTAAGCTGCGATATGACTCAAGAATGGAAATGCAATTTCCAATAAATGTGGCATTCAGTAGAAGTCCCAGTTGAATTTCTATCCATTGGAAATGAAGTTGTTTCCTTTATGGGAATAAGGTAATTTTTTTAGCAGATGGTCTGTCTAGTTTAATTTAAGGATGGCACATACAATGAACCATGGTAAGAATTTGCATAGATTAGATCTCCTAAGAATGTGGACGTCGGGTGCCCATTATGAAATGTAATGCCTTTTCAGTATTGATTAAGTCTTGACACCTGAACTTCACCTCTGAAAGATCATGTCATTCTGGTTAACTTAGTGAACCCATGCTAGCAGGACCATATCCTATATTCACATCCAGACTATAGGAGACAGACACCACAGAACATGTTCACACCCAGTCTACAGCAGATATCCACTATAGACACATTCCTATATTCTGGCCATTCCTTCACTAGTGCATTTGTCAATGTCTTAGTGGAAGAATTGTCTTCTTGGCCCGATTAGGGATGCAGTGAAGGATGGTATACAGGTCACATATGATAAATGCACTCTAATGTTTCATCCCTGGTATTTTTTTCTTTGAGAGCTTCTTTTTAGTTTCTTGTAGGATTTTAATAATTTCAAATCCAAGCTTAAGTCAATTAAACAAATTCTATAGGCATTTTCAGGTAATTGGTTACTTTGATATACCCGGCAGCCAAAATAAATACAGCTTTGTCAATATGCACAGGACCAGGAAATTCAGATCCAGGACTGCATAGAGAAGAACAATTATTACAACAACTCAAAAACAGAAGACTCAGAAAAGACTTTCATCCTCACTCCATGAACTTGGAGTCTTGCATTTAATATTTACAGAAAAAAAGAAAAAAAACAATAAGTCACCTAACCAAGGAGAATTGTATCCATGAAGTCACAGAGGAAGACATAAAGGGCAGGATTAGAAATGAGGCAGCATAGCTTAGTTAATGATGCACAACCTTGACATGATTTTAAAACACTGCACTATTATACACATTATTAAACTGACTTTTTGCATATTCACATTGGAAAGCTAAATTACCATAGTTTTGTGCTATAATAATTTTGAAATATGGAAACATTTGTTAGGATAAATATGATGAAGATGGAATCTGCCATAAGTGGCATAACAGGGGCACAAGAATTTATGTGAATTCTTTGGATTATAGTATAGTGCACCTCACAATACACTTGAATTATGATATAAAAACATCTCATCATAAAAATTACATTTTTCTGGCACATGCCCTGGAAAAAATTAAATATTTTAAATTTTAATTTTTACTGTATCTTTTATGCTAATCAAAGACTCTATAACTAAATTTTAATCTCATTCTTGTAATATTTTTAACTCAAAATCTCTCAATATGAGCCACTACATATGAACAAGACTATGAATAAGACATAGAAAGGTTAACACATTACAAAATTATAGGCATCATTAACTAATTAAGGATGTGAACATTTTAAATTATTTTTTTTAAAATTAATAAGTAATAATTGTTTTAAAATCACATAAAGGAAAACTATAGAAATTCAGATTTCAGAAATTATTTCTCTCAGAAATATATTGCTGCTCTTATCTCCTGAAAATTTGAGCAGGATGAAGAAAAACATAACCTATTTTGAAGACTACTTTGCTTTCAATATAAACTAAAAAGCACAACTGCAGCTCACACTGGTAGAAGAGTAGGTTTTATTATGCTAATAAGCACTCTAATAGCTACCTTCATTTTTCAGGTGAACTTTACTTGACTATATATCGTAAAAATTAAAAATTAAGCCCAGAAAGCATACATAGAGAAATTATGGAACAAACAGCTACTTGGCCAATAAAAAACTATTGAAAACTGAAGGTGTCTGTTGAAGATTGGAGTGGCTCAATGATGACCACAATATTCTTGAACTTGAGAAACATTAATCAAGTGAGGTCTTAGTTGTAAATGTATCTTTTATTCACCTGAGTAATTGTCATCTCAGAGGCTTACTGCTGAGTAAGCTCGCCCTCTCTACTTCTTTCTGAACTCTGGCTGGCTGCTTCAACTCAACTATTCTGGCTGAAATTCCTCTCCAAGCTGATTCAAACTGACTTCTCTTGCTTCTGAATAAATTGCCCTTCTTTGTCGCAAACTAACTTTAGCAATATTTTCCAATCTTCTGGCTCCTCAGTCTCTACTTCAGCTGACTCTACTGACCTGCACAGAACTGCATGAACACAATTTCCCTGCATTGCACTGCACTCCTCCATCCTAACTCCCAACTAACTGACCAAATTGACTGAACATAATTAAGTCCTGAGTGTTGGAATTAAAGGAATATAACACGAGGCCTGGACTGAAGCTTTTCTGTTCCTGGGACTTGCTTTGTACCAAGCCTGCCTTGATCTCAGAAAGCACTTGCCTCTGTCTCTTGGGATTAAAGGCATGTCTGTATGATACATTTCAGAGAGCAGGGTGTTGAAGTCACCCACTGTTATTGTGTGAGGTGTGATGTGTGCTTTGAGCTTTAGTAAAGTTTCTTTTACAAATGAGGGTACCCTTGCATTTGGAGCATAGATATTCATAATTGAGAGTTCTTCTTGGTGGATTTTTCCTTTGATCAATATGTAGTGTCCTTCTGTGTCTTTTTTGATGACTTTAGGTTGAAAGTCAATTTTATCTGATATTAGGATGGCTACTCCAGCTCGTTTCCTGGGACCATTTGCTTGTAAAATTGTTTTCCAGCCTTTTACTCTGAGGTAGTGTTTGTCTTTGACACTGAGGTGAGTTTCCTGCATGCAGCAAAATGCTGGGTCCTGTTTACATATCCAGTCTGTTGGTCTATGTCTTTTTATCGGGGAATTGAGACCATTGATATTAAGAGAGATTAAGGGATAGTGATTATTGCCACCTGCTATTCTTGACGCTATCTTTATGTTTGTGTGGTTATCTACTTTTCGGTTTGATGCAAGAAGGTTACTATCTCGTTTTTTCAGGGTGTAGTTTCTCTCCTTGTATTGACAGTTTACACCTATTATCCTTTGTAGGACTGGGTTTGTGGAAAGATATTGTGTAAATTTGATTTTATCATGGAATATCTTGGTCTCTCCATCTATGGTGATTGAGAGTTTTGCTGGGTATAGTAGTCTAGGCTGGCATTTGTGTTCTTTTAGAGTCTGCATGAGATCTGCCCAGGATCTTCTGGCTTTCACAGTCTCTGGTGAGAAGTCTGATGTGATTCGGATAGGTCTTCCTTTATTTGTTACTTGGCCTTTTTCTCTTACTGCTTGTAAGTTCTAGCTAGAGTAATTAGACAACAAAAGAAAGTCAAAGGGATAGAAATTGGAAAGGAAGAAGTCAAACTATCACTATTTGCAGAAGATATGATAGCATAATAGAGTGACCCAAAGAACTCCACCAGAGAACTCCTACAGCTGATAAGCAACTTCAGCAAAATGATCAGATATAAAATCAACTCAAGCAAGTCAGTAGCCTTCCTATACTCAAAGGATAAGCAGGCTGAGAAAGAAATAAGAGAAATGATATGCTTCATGATAGCCACAAACAATATAAAGTATCTTGGTGTGACTCTAACCAAACAAGTGAAAGATCTGTTTGACAAGAACTTCAAGTCTCTGAAGAAAGAAATTGAAGAAGACCTCAGAAGATGGAAAAATCTTCCATGCTCATGGATTGGCAGGATTAATATAGTCAAAATGACCATCTTGCCAAAAGCAATAAACAGATTCAATGCAAACCCAATCAAATCCCAACTCAATTCTTCATAGAGTTAGAAAGAGCAATTCAAAATTTCTTCTGTAATAAAAGAAAATCCAGGATAGCTAAAACTATTCTCAAGAGTAAAAGAACTTCTGGGGGAATCAATATACCAGATCTCAAGCTGTACTACAGAGCAATAGTGTTAAAAACTGCATGGTATTGGTACAGTGACAGGCATTTAGATTAATGGAACAGAATTGAAGACCCAGAAATGAATCCACACTCTTATGGTCCCTTGATCTTTGACAAAGGAGCTAAAACCATCCCGTGGAAAAAAGATAGCCTTTTCAACAAATGGTGCTGGTTCAACTGAGTTCAACATGCAGAAGAATGCAAATTGATCCATTCTTATCTCCTTGCACTAAGCTCAACTCCAAGTGGATCAAGAACCTCCACATAAAACCAGAGACACTGAAAATAATAGAAAGGAAACTAGGGAAGAACCTTGAACATATGGGCACAGGGGAGAATTTCCTGAACCGAACTCCAATAGCTTATGCTCTAAGATCAAGAATTGACAAATGAGACCTCATAAAATTACAAAGTTTCTGTAAGGCAAAAGACACTGTCAAAAGGACAAAGCGGCACCAACTAACTGGGATATGATCTTTACCAACTCTACATCTGACAGAGGGCTAATATCCAATATATACAAAGAACTCAAGAAGTTAGACTTCAGAAAGCCAAGTAAACCTGTTTAAAATGGGGTACAGAGCTAAACAAAGAGTTCTCACCTGAAGAATATCTAATGACTGAGAAGCACCTAAAGAGATGTTCATCATCCTTAGTCATTAGGGAAATGCAAATCAAAACAACCCTGAGATTCCATCTCACACCAGTCAGAATGGCTAAGATCAAAAACACAGGAGACAGCAGTTGTTGGCGAGGATGTGGAGAAAGAGGAACACTCCTCCATGACTGGTGGGATTGCAAGCTGATACAACCACTCTGGAAAGCTGTCTGGCGGTTCCTCAGAAAACTGGGCATGACACTCCTGGAGGATCCTGCTATACCACTCCTGGGCATATACCCAGAGGCTTTACCTGCATGTAATAAGGACACATGCTCCACTATGTTCATAGCAGCCTTATTCATAATAGCCAGAAGCTGGAAAGAACCCAGATGTCCCTCAACGGAGGAATGGATTCAGAAGATGTGGTATATCTACACAATGGAATACTACTCTGCAATTAAAAACAATGAATTCACGAAATTCCTAGGCAAATGGTCAGATCTTGAAAATATCATCCTTAGTGAGGTAACCCAATCACAAAAGAACACACATGGTATGCAGTCACTATAAGGGGATATTAACCCAGAATCTTGGAATACCCTAGACTCAATTTTCATATCAATAGATTTCCAAGAAGATGGAAGGGGAGACCCCTGGTCCTGGAAAGACTGGATGTAGTGGAATGCCAGGACAGAGAAGCGAGAGAAGGTTGAATGGGGAAAAGAGGGTGGGAAGGGGGCTTATGGCACTTTTGGGGAGGGAGGAAATGGGAAAGGGGAAACATTTGGAATGTAAATCAAAAAACTTAGAAAATAAATTAAAAAAAAAGACATGTCTGTATTCATAATATGGCTGGAGTAGCCATGTTGCTGGTTAAAATTCCTTTGTACTTAATATTTCAAAGCAAATGACAATTCTTTTTCAGACATGTTCTTCTTAAAGTTTTCATTTTATTTTATTATACTGTGATAGTTAAATCGTCCGTATGTACTTTGCATACCATCTATAATATTCTTTGAGTTTACCTCATGAGTATTCCACTCTATCTTTCCTTTCACTCTGTTATATGACCTTCCTTTACTGCTATAAACAATTTCATTTATACTTGCATGTTATCTATACATATAGAGTTTTGTACAGCTACATGAAATATAGGTACTACAATTAAAAGAAAATACAGTATTTGTCTCTTTAAGACTGATTTGATTTATATAGTTATCTCTAGTTACATTTAAATTCCTACAAATGACATAACTTCATTTTCCTTGTGTAGCTCAGATGTTCCTTATTCCATTAAGAGACACTTCAGATGTTTCTATATCATATATTATGAAAAACGGTACAATAAATATTGATGTGAAATAGCACCTGGAATATAATGTCTTGGAGAAGTTATGGACCTTAAGCTGTAGAGCTTTGCTGGAGCAAATGATTCCTGCTGACTCTTTGTATCTTTGTCTCACTTCTACACATTCTCTACTTTGTGTGCACAGTTGAAGTGAGATTTCTCAGTTTTCTGCTCCAGAAATCTACTGCCATGCTTAACTGCTAGGCTGATTCTCACTCTAAGACTGTAAGATAAAACAAACTCTCTATTCTTTTAAAAGTTGCTTTTGCTTAGAGTATTTTATCACAAGAACAAAACAGAAACATTTATTTATTTATTTATTTATTTATTTATTTATTTATTTATTTTTGATTGGAATGTATGAATCACTATTTGTCTTGATGTTCCCCAAAACTTCCACCAGAGAACTCCTAAAGCTGATAAATAACTTCAGCAAAGTGGCTGGATATAAAATTAACTAAAGCAAATCAGTAGTCTTCCTCTACTCAAAGGATAAACAAGCTGAGAAAGAAATTAGGGAAATAACACTCTTCACAATAGTCCAAAATAATATTTCATATCTTGGTATGACCCTAATGAAACAAGTGAAAGATCTCTATGACAAAATCTTCAAGCCTCTGAAGAAAGAAATCAAAGATCTCAGAAGATGGAAAGATCTCCCATGTTCATGGATTGGCAGGATCAATATAGCAAAAATGGTCATCTTTCTGCAAGCAATCTACAGATTCAATGCAATTCCCATCAAAATGCCAAATCAATTCTTCATAGATCTAGAAAGAGCTATTCTTAAATTCATCTGGAATAACAAGAAACTCAGGATAGCAAAAACTATTTTCCACAACAAAAGATCTCCGGGGGGAATCACCATACCTGACCTCAAGTTCTACTACAGAGCAATCAGGATACAAACTGTTTGGTATTGGTATGGTGACAGACAGGAAGATCAATGGAATAGAATTGAAGACCCAGATATGAACCCACACACCTACAGTCACTTGATATTTGAAAATGGAGCTAAAAACATCCAGTGGAAAAAAGACAGCATTTTTAACAAATGGTGCTGGATCAACTGGCAGTCAGCATGCAGAAAACACAAATTGACCCATTCTTATCTCCTTGTACAAAGCTCAAGTCCAAGTGGATCAAGGACCTACACATAAAACCAGACACACTGAAGCTTATAGAGGAGAAAGTGGGGAAGGATCTTGAACACATGGGCATAGGGGAAAAGTTCCTGAACAGTACACTAATGGCTTATGCCCTAAGAACAAGAGTCGACAAATGGGACCTCATGAAGCAGCAAAACTTCTGTAAGTCAAAGGATACGGTGGGTGAGTAGGACAAAAAGCAACCAAGAAATTTGGAAAAGATCTTTACCAATCCTACATCTGATAGAGGGCTAATATTCAAGGTATACAAAGAACTCAAGAAGTTAGGCTCAAAAGAGTCAAATAACCCTATTAAAAACGGGGTACAGAGCTAAACAGGGAATTCTCAAGTAAGGAAACACAAATGGCTCTAAAGCACCTAAAGAAATGTTCAACATCCTTAGTAATCAGGGAAATGCAAATCAAAACAACACTGAGATTCCACTTCACACCGGTCAAAATGACTAAGATGAAAAACTCAGGGGACAGCAGATGCTGGAGAGGATGTGGGGAAAGAGGAACACTTCTTCATTGTTGGTAGGATTGCAAGCTGGTAAAACCACTCTGGAAATCAGTTTGGCGAGTCCTCAGGAAATTAGACATAGTACTACCTGAGAACCCAGCTATACCACTCATGGGCACCAGAAGATGCTCCAACATGTAATAAGGACACATGCTCCACTATGTTCATAGCTGCCTTATTCATAGTAGCCAGAAGCTGGAAAGAACCCTGATGTCCTTCAACTGAGGAATGAATACAGAAACTGTGATATATAAATACACACACACACACACACACACACACACACACACACACACACACACATATATATAATGGAGTATTAGTCAGCTATTAAAAACAATGAATTCATGAAATTCCTAGGCTAATGGATGGATCTAGAAAGTGTCATCCTGACAGAGGTAACCCAATCACAAAAGAACACACATGGTTTGCACTCACTGATAAGTGGATGTTAGCCCGTAAGTTCAAAATAAACAAGTAACAATTCACAGACCACAGGATGCTCAAGAAGGTGGAGGACTGAATTAGGGGTGCTTGGGTTCCTCTGAGAAAGGGAATAATACACTTACAAGAGCAACAATGGAGGAAAAGTGTGGAGCAGGGACTAAAGTAACGGCCACACAGAGACAGCTCTACCTGGGGATTCACCCTATAAACAGTCACCAAACCCCAACACTACTATGGACGACAAGAAGCACGTTTCAAATGAAGCATGTAATGGTTGTCTTTGGAGGGGCTCTGCCAGAACCTTATACATACAGAGGCAGAGAAAACCATTGGTCTGGGAGTGGGGTCCCCAATGGAGGAATTGGAGGGTGGTCCAGAGGAGCTGAATGGGTTTACAGCCCCACGGGAAGAACAACGATGTTAATCACCTAGACGCTCCAGGACTCCCAGAGACTAAACCAGCAACCAAGGGGTACACATGGTTCCAGTAAAAAATGTGGCAGAGGAATGCCTTGTCGGGCGTCAGTGGGAGGAGTGGTCCTTGGTCAGGTGAAGGCTAAATAGATGCCCCAACAAGGGGAAATTGCGGTGGGGAGGTGGGAGTGGGTCAGGTGGAGGGGCATATACTTGGAGGCAAGGAGTGAGAGGAGGGGTTGGGGGGTATTGGGGAGGGGAGAAACTGGGAAAGGTTTTACCACTTGAAATGTAAATGAAGATATATATATATATATATATATATATATATATATATATATATATATATATATATATATATGTTGCTTTTGCTTAGAGTATTTTATCACAAGAACAAAACAGAAACATTTATTTATTTATTTATTTATTTATTTATTTATTTATTTATTTTGGTTTGGAATGTATGAATTGCTATTTGTCTTGATGTTCTTTGCCCCACAATATTTAAAAGCCCTATGCATTTTCCACATTTGTCTTCCAAAATTCAGAACAGCAAGGTCATTCTCCTAGGTTTTTTCCTTTTTGTTAGTATGATAGGAAGTTCTGGGGAAGACTGTCAAAAAGAGATAGGCAGATAGGATGACTGTCAGCTTTTAGACTTGGTTGCATCTCAATATCTTATAATTAGACAGGTGTCAGATCCATTCTAAGGAGATCTATCAAAACATGTTGCATTTTTTCTTCTCAGTTTGACAGAATTGACTGAAAAGAAAATTGAATCAAGGGACATGCTTTGTTTTGTATTTCTGCTACTACCAAAATAGAAAAGCACAATGAAAACCAGAGAGAAAAAACATACAATGCATTATATTTACCTATGACAACCAATGATGTGACAATGGTCATTTCAGGTATACAGAGAATATACTTTAGTGAGGGTTTTGAGAGATAAGTTCGTTGATCTGTTAAGACCAGTCACCTTGACTTAAAGAGACACAAATATCCAAACTATTGGTAGAATAAATACATATTTCTTCTAACAAATGGAAATAAAACTGTGAGAAGTGATTAGCAGCTTTTGTGTTTAAATTTTCTCAGAATTATTTTGAATCTTTGATCAAAATCCATGTCTATAGTGAAGTATTATTTTTGAATCTTTGTATTACATTAGTTTATAATCCATATATGCCTGAAAAGGCACATTTAATTCTTGAGAAATAGTCATGAGAATGAGTGCTTTTTTTAGATTCTCTTTTATGCTTTGTTTCACTGAAGTCATCCTGCAATAGAAATAATCCATGTGATCAAAGTAAGAAGTGTTAAAATGCACAGCAGTTTTGCATGTCCGATGGGAGGCAATGATGCCCAGAGACACAAGGACTCCCAGGTGTAGTTTAACTGTGAAAATTACTGGTATTTATCTTTCTGATTTTGTTTTTATTCTAGGAACGGTTCAGTTCTTTGGTGCAGATCCATGTTCCAAAAAGGGAAGGAAAGTAATATTATCCTACGTATACTCTATCTGTATATTGTTCCGTAGAGTTGGTCTTAGAATGATTTGCTAAGATTAAACAACTTATTTATGTTCAAGGCTGGTGACATAAAGATAAGAGTAATTGTCTGAATTATTGTGTCCCTTTGAAGTGCAGACAGTGCAAGGTCTCACATCCCTAAATGATGAGAATGCCTTTGTAAATTCTTCAGATTAGCAGAGGCTTTCTAGTTTCTCAGTGATCTGAATGTAATCAGCTAGGATTCTAGAAGACCAATAGTCATCAAAGGTACCTACCTAACCTAATGTACTGGCTGGTTTTGTGTGTCAACTTGGCACAGGCTGTTGTTATCACAGAGAAAGGAGCTTCAGTGTGGGGAAGTGCCTCCATGAGATCCAGCTGTGGAGCATTTTCTCGATTAGTGATCAAGAGGGGAGGGCTCCTTATGGGTTGTACCATTTCTGGGATGGTATTCTTGGTTTCTATAAGAAAGCAGGCTGAGCAAGCCAGCGGGAAACAAGGCAGTAAGAAACATCCCTCATTGACCTCTGCATCAGCTCCTGCTTCCTGACCTGCTTGAATTCCAGTCCTGACTTCCTTTAGTGTGGAAGTGTAAGTTCAATAAACCCTTTCCTCCCAAACTTGCTTCTTGGTCATGATGTTTGTGCACGAATAGAAACCCTGAATAAGACACCTAATGACTTCCAAGTTCTCGTTTCACACTTGAGAAGCATAATTAATAAACAGGGTGACTACATTTTTTTTGTCTTATGAAATATCAGAAAGACTCTTAGAGAATAAAGGTATTCTGAGAGGAATTCCACTGTACTGTACAGTTTAGGGCCTTTTAAGAGATTTGTGGAATCAAATGTGTATTAGTTAGGGTTATCCTTGTTGTGAGGAAATACCATAACTAAAAGAAAATTGGAGTGGAAAGGGTTTATTTGATTTATACTTCTACATCAAAATCCGTCACTGAAGGTAGTCAGGGCAGGAAGGAGGAGAGAAACCTGGAGGTGTGGGAAGTGCTGTTAAACTTATTTCCCATAGCTTATGCTGCCTGTTTCTTATAGTACTTAAAACTACTATACCTGGGGTAGCACTAGACACAATGGACTGGACCCTCCCACATCAATCACTAAATAAGAAACTGCCTTGAGTACAATTGTCCTATGGAGACAATTTCAAGACAAATTTGAGACCATTTTTCTGTTGTGGTTTCCTCCTCTATAACTGCAGTAGCTTGTGTAAAGTTAACATAAAACTAGCCAGTACAAAATGGATAGACATTGAATGTGATCCTTCTTGGTATTAATCATTCTCGGAGCATATGATGGGATAAACCAGCATTTAGATTGTATCTCTTTTGTATGCCCATTTGGTCCAACCAAAGAATTGATCATATTACTATCCAAATGGGAGTAGTTACACAATGTAATTACTTTTTCACCTACTTTCTCCCAGCTGCTTGCACTCATTTTGTAAGCAATTTATTGACTAGCGTATGATCTATCAATGGTTTTAGTCACTAACCAGGACCTAACTTCTGTCTCAAGACTACACGTTGCACCAAAAATATTCATCATATTAATAACAGCAATAACAGTTCACTGAACTACCTTTCAGAGCCAGAACTTATAGCTATACCCAGACCATACCTTAACCATGATTGATTAATTATATATACCTCTTATCCTCTGCTTCAATTCTTATTGTATTTAAAGCTATAACTCTTACCTGGAGCCATTTATATCGTCTTCTTCCTATTATGCCACATTGAATAAATTTTCCTCTTCAACTAATTGTTTCTTTTACTGAAACACTGGCATGCTATGAAAAGCCTAGTTTGACAAGGCATTAAGGCCCAGATATTTTACCCTAAAGAACCTCCACAATTTCTGTATCAAATGAAATGATCTCTCTGTAATGATCATTGTTGTCCTATAAATCATTTTGGTAAGCATTGTAGTGAATCAGCTGAATGTTCAACCTAGTAAATGAATAATCTCAAGAGTAAAATATTTTTAACACCACCAGCAACAAAGATGCATCAATTGTGATTATCATTGCTCTCAACCTTGAAAGAGAATGAGAAGTCTAAGAATCTCTGCTTTTCAGTAAGACATTCCTTGCAGGCTTCAATGCATGAATGCAGAGCTAAGCAGACAATCCAGTGTAAACTACAATATGAAGGCAGGGACAGCTACCTGTCATTCTGCTTTTATCAACTTGTGAGCCCAAGTAAGGATCTCATACTATTCTAGAAACTGCAGTAGTTTGAGTTCAGACACAGAACAAACAAGATTAATAGAAAAGGGAGTGTATCAATACACATGATGTCTGCCAAAGTACACTTTTCACTCCACAAAATATTGCAGATAATGAAAACTGTATTTAAACCTAATATAAGAAGAAAACTGAAAGTAGGTTGAATTACATTTCTTTGTAATAAACAGGTAATATTTTGCACATATTAATTGTGTAAGTTACAGTTTCAATACAAACTCCATGTACACATTAAACAGTGATCAGCTCAGAATAATTGTCATCTTCATCATATTAAATGCATATTATTTCTTTTTGCTTGAAATGTTTAAAGTGCTTTTTAAATATTTTGAAATACACAATACATTATCGTTGACTACACACCTTGTGTTGTGCTGAGAACATCAGAACTGATTTATATTAGAAAATTGCAAAGATGATTTTAGGAACCAGAGTAAATGAAGATCATTGGCCATGGGGTTGCTACGTGACCTGGACTAAAGGAAAATTAACTTGCTCATGTCCTCTATACAGGAGCTAGTTGCAAAAGTACTAAAAAGGCAGCCACAAAAGCAGGTTCCTGTCTCTGTGGCTGGGAGAGAGGGTTGCTGATTCCTTGATGCTTCTTTTTCAAAGAGTCAACTTCCAAGTCCTTGAAAAAGACAGTGTTGGGTCTTAAAGCTAGCAAGAGGCTGTGAAAAAGATTTACATCTCAAAGTAGCAAAGAAAGAATTTGCAATTACATGTTTGCTAAAATAAAGGCTTCTCCAGAAAAGTGATATCAGGAGCAGAGGCAAGAAGATAACTGATGATAAAGTAGATAAAAGCAGAATTAAGGCACTCACACAACCCTGAGAAAGGAGCAGCCTAATTCAAGAGCACATATAATGAACCACAGTTCAGCAGAAAGTGACCAACATGTGTGTATGTCTTAACAATGAAGTACTCGCTATACGCAAGATCTGAACTGGATACTGGCTGTTCCTAGCATTGCTGCAGAGGGCAAAACACCAGCAATACCACCTGTGGTATACATTTATCAATAGTCAAAGCTATGTATTTTAGGATATGTTTGGAATTATTAAATTGACAAAAGAGACACAGTCTCTAAGACACAACTTTTAAATACAAACATCACCAAACAATTTTCAACCTGCCTAATCTTATTTGGCTTAAAGTGAACTGGGAAATTGGTTTGAGACTAACTGACCACAAATCTAAAGTATGAGGTAGTGATACTAAATACAAGGAGGAGACTTTCTGACTCAAAATTAACGAAAACTATAAGTTTATCATCATTGCAACAATTGTAATCAGCTTTTCTTTTTCACATCATCACAAAGTTTTATTTAAAGTGATATTAGAGGCAAGACATGTACCAGGGAGCAAGTAGGTAGGCATGAAACTGATCAGTGTTGCTGGACTACTTCTCACAGCCTCATTTTGAGGGTTTAGAAAGAGGAGGAGTGGTGTCTAGTGGTGGGATATGGATGCATTGATTTTTTTTTCTTTTTTATTAGATATATTCTTTATTTACATTTCAAATGATTTCCCCTTTCCTGGTTCCTTCCTCCACAAAAGTCCCCTAAGCCTTCCCACTTCCCTGTCCTGGTATTCCCCTATACTGCTGCATTGACCCTTTCCAGGACCAGGGGCCTTTCCTTCCTTCTTTTTGGACGTCATTTGATATGTGAATTGTGTCTTGGGTATTCTGAGCATCTGGACTAATATCCACTTATCAGTGAGTGCATGCCATGTGTGTTCTTTTGTGATTGGGTTACCTCACTTAGGATGATATTTTCCAGTTCCACCCATTTGCCTAAGAATTTCATAAATTCATTGTTTTTAATAGCTGAGTAGTATTCCATAGTGTAAACATACCACATTTTCTGTATACATTCCTTCACTGAGGGACATCTGGTTTCTTTCCAGTTTCTGGCTATTATCAACAGAGCTTCTATGAGCATAGTAGAGTACTTATTACATGTTGCAGAATCCTCTGGGTATGCCCAGGAGTGGAATAATGGGTCCTCCAGTAGTATCATGCCCAGTTTTCTGAGGAACCTGCCAGACTGATTTCCAGAGTGGTTGTACCAACTTGAAATCCTACCAGCAGTGGAAGAGTGTTCCTCTTTCTCCACATCCTCGCTAACACCTGCTGTCTCCTGAGTTTTTGATTTTAGCCATTCTGACTGGTGTGAGGTGAAATCTCAGGGTTGTTTTGATTTGTATTTCCCTAATGACTAAGGATGTTGAACATTTCTTTAATTGCTTCTCAGCCATTCGATATTCTTTAAGTGACTGTTGTGAGTACTTGAAAAGAAGCTGTGTTCACAAAGGCTATCTGTAGCTAACTATATAACCAATCATTGCCTATAACCAATATATGTCAGGACATTCTGACAACAGATCAAAACCCTTTAGACAGTGGATAATTTGATGTTTGATAAATTAATACATTACAAAGGGTTTTATGTTTTTTTGTGTGTTAGTCTGAGATGGCAAAGCATAGTTTTTGTGCCCAAGAATCATGTCTTCTTTTTTTTTTTAATTATTTATTTTATTTTATTATTATTTTTTTTAATTTACATTCCAAATCATTTCCCCTTTCCCGTTTCCTCCCTCCCCGAAAGTCCCATAAGCCCCCTTCCCTCCCTCTTTTCTCCATTCAACCCCCTCTCATTACTCTGTCCTGGCGTTCCCCTACATCCAGTCTTTCCAGGATCAGGGGTCTCTCCTTCCATCTTCTTAGAAATCTATTGATATGCGGATTGTGTCTAGGGTATTCCGAGATTCTGGGTCAATATCCCCTTATCAGTGACTGCATACCATGTGTGTTCTTTTGTGATTGGGTTACCTCACTAAGGATGATATTTTCAAGATCTGACCATTTGCCTAGGAATTTCGTGAATTCATTGTTTTTAATTGCAGAGTAGTATTTCATTGTGTAGATATACCACATCTTCTGAATCCATTCCTCCGTTGAGGGACATCTGGGTTCTTTCCAGCTTCTGGCTATTATAAATAAGGCTGCTATGAACATAGTGGAGCATGTGTCCTTATTGCATGCAGGTAAAGTCTCTGGGTATATGCCCAGGAGTGGTATAGCCGGATCCTCCGGGAGTGTCATGCCCAGTTTTCTGAGGAACCGCCCGACTGCTTTCCAGAGTGGTTGTACCAGCTTGCAATTCCACCAGCAGTGGAGGAGTGTTCCTCTTTCTCCACATCCTCGCCAACAACTGCTGTCTCCTTTGTTTTTGATCTTAGCCATCCTGACTAGTGTGAGATGGAATCTCAGGGTTGTTTTGATTTGCATTTCCCTAATGACTAAGAATGATGAACATCTCTTTAGGTGCTTCTCAGCCATTAGATATTCTTCAGGTGAGAAAACTTTGTTTAGCTCTGTACCCCATTTTTTAATAGGGTTACTTGCCTCTCTGGAGTTTAACTTCTTGAGTTCTTCGTATATATTGGATATTAGCCCTCTGTCGGATGTAAGATTGGTAAAGATCATTTCCCAGTTAGTTGGTTGCCGCTTTGTCTTTTTGACAGTGTCTTTTGCCTTGCAAAAACTTTGTAATTTAATGAGGTCCCATTTGTCTATTCTTTTTTTTTAATTTTTTTTATTATTTATTTTATTTTATTTTTTTAATTTACATTCCAAATCACTTCCCCTTTCCCATTTCCTCCCTCCCCGAAAGTCCCATAAGCCCCCTTCCCTCCCTCTTTTCTCCATTCAACCTCCTCTCATTACTCTGCCCTGGCGTTCCCCTACATCCAGTCTTTCCAGGACCAGGGGTCTCTCCTTCCATCTTTTTAAAAATCTATTGATATGCGGATTGTGTCTAGGGTATTCCGAGATTCTGGGTCAATATCCCCTTATCAGTGACTGCATACCATGTGTGTTCTTTTGTGATTGGGTTACCTCACTAAGGATGATATTTTCAAGATCTGACCATTTGCCTAGGAATTTCGTGAATTCATTGTTTTTAATTGCAGAGTAGTATTCCATTGTGTAGATATACCACATCTTCTGAATCCATTCCTCCTTTGAGGGACAACTGGGTTCTTTCCAGCTTCTGGCTATTATAAATAAGGCTGCACTATTTGCAGACAATATGATAGTATACTTAAGCCACCCAAAGAACTCCACCAGAGAACTCCTACAGCTGATAAACGACTTCAGCAAAGTGGCCGGATATAAAATCAACTCAAGCAAGTCAGAAGCCTTCCTATACTCAAAGGATAAGCAGGCTGAGAAAGAAGTAAGAGAAATAATACCCTTCACGATAGCCACAAACCATATTAAGTATCTTGGCGTGACTCTAACCAAACAAGTGAAAGATCTGTATGACAAGAACTTCAAGTCTCTGAAGAAAGAAATTGAAGAAGACCTCAGAAGATGGAAAAATCTGCCATGCTCATGGATTGGCAGGATTAATATAGTAAAAATGAGCATCTTACCAAAAGTAATACACAGATTCAATGCAATCCCCATCAAAATCCCAACTCAATTCTTCATAGAGTTAGAAAGAGCAATTCAAAAATTCATCTGGAATAACAGAAAACCCAGAATAGCTAAAACTATTCTCAAGAGTAAAAGAACCTCTGGGGAATCAGTATCCCGGACCTCAAGCTGTACTACAGAGCAATAGTGTTAAAAACTGCATGGTATTGGTACAGTAACAGACATGTAGATCAATGGAACAGAATTGAAGACCCTGAAATGAATCCACACTCCTATGGTCACTTGATCTTTGACAAAGGAGCTAAAACCATCCAGTGGAAAAAAGATAGCCTTTTCAACAAATGGTGCTGGCTCAGCTGGAGGTCAACATGCAGAAGAATGCAAATTGACCCATCCTTATCTCCTTGCACTAAGCTCAATTCTAAGTGGATCAAAGATCTCCACATAAAACCAGACACACTGAAACTAATAGAAGGGAAACTAGGGAAGAACCTTGAACATATGGGCACAGGGGAGAATTTCCTGAACAGAACTCCAATAGCTTATGCTCTAAGATCAAGAATAGACAAATGGGACCTCATTAAATTACAAAGTTTTTGCAAGGCAAAAGACACTGTCAAAAAGACAAAGCGGCAACCAACTAATTGGGAAATGATCTTTACCAACCTTACATCCAACAGAGGGCTAATATCCAATATATACGAAAAACTCAAGAAGTTAATCTCCAGAGAGGCAAGTAACCCTATTAAAAAATGGGGTACAGAGCTACACAAAGAGTTCTCACCTGGAGAATATCTAATGGCTGAGAAGCACCTAAAGAGATGTTCATCATCCTTAGTCATTAGGGAAATGCAAATCAAATCAACCCTGAGATTCCATCTCACACCAGTCAGGATGGCTAAGATCAAAAACACAGGAGACAGCAGTTGTTGGCGAGGATGTGGAGAAAGAGGAACACTCCTCCACTGCTGGTGGAATTGCAAGCTGGTACAACCAATCTGGAAAGCAGTCGGGCGGTTCCTCAGAAAACTGGGCATGACACTACCGGAGGATCCAGCTATACCACTCCTGGGCATATACCCAGAGACTTTACCTGCATGCAATAAGGACACATGCTCTGCTATGTTCATAGCAGCCTTATTTATAATAGCCATTTGTCTATTCTTGATCTTAGAGCATAAGCTATTGGAGTTCTGTTCAGGAAATTCTCCCCTGTGCCCATATGTTCAAGGTTCTTCCCTAGTTTCCCTTCTATTAGTTTCAGTGTGTCTGGTTTTATGTGGAGATCTTTGATCCACTTAGAATTGAGCTTAGTGCACGGAGATAAGAATGAGTCAATTTGCATTCTTCTGCATGTTGACCTCCAGCTGAGCCAGCCAAAGGAAACACAAAAATCGCTTAGAATCATGTCTTCTTAAAGCAGAAAACAGTTTTCATTTTCACCATCCCCTCCCCCACTCCCACCTCCAACTGCTGGCCCAGAAGCCTGAGTTTCAAGACTATTACATCCTGGTTCCTCCTCCTTTTTATTTTATTTATTTATTTATTTATTTATTTATTTACTTATTATTTCCCCTCCTTGTCCTCTGCAAGCACCTGTAGCTCTTGCTCTTTTCTCTTTTTAAATTGACTGTTTCAACTTTCTTCTGTTTTCTATTTTGGTTCTTATTTCAGAAGGCTGACCTGTCTATGATTCCCTAGCCTTAGGCACCACACTTCAGACCCATGCCTATTTCTTAATTCCCTAGTAACAGGCTTCCTGATGTGACTAGGACCTCATATTGTCAAAAGTGAGTAAACTCCACAGTGTTATCAAATTTTGTGGCCCCATCTAGTCACCAACATAATTCTTTCCCTCTCTCTCTCCTCTAATTCCAATTATATCCTTGGACTTTCTGCTGTCCCCTTCTGCTATCTCAGTTTATAAGATCAATTATAGCTCCAGCCTCAGCACTCAGGCCAGTGCTAATTTCTTCAAGGGCAATAAACCCTTAAGCAAGCTGGCAAATGGCAGGTATTTCTCTGAGCTTGTTATTGAACTTGTTGATAACAATTGCCCATGCTTCTCCTGTTCCAGCATCATCCAGCATGAAGAGACCCCTCTAAATGCTACTGAGGCCTCTGCTCTGCCTGTCTTGATACATTCTGATCACAATAGACACTCTCTTGTCCTTCCTCCTCCAAGAAATGCATGTATTAGAAGCAGCTGCAAAGTCTAGAATTAAGATTGGAAGGTTATGATGACTATTCTTTGTTGTCACTTTGATTAAATGTAGAATGAACTGCAGTCCAGAAATGGAGGGAACACCTGTGACCTAGACCTTGAGTCTGGAAGACACAAACTCTTGATCCAGTTCTTGAGGTAGGAAGGCACATACTCTTAATCCTGATGGACACATATCTTTAGTCCATATCTTGAGGAATACCTTTAATCTCAGCCATAATGTCTGCTGGAGACCTACATAAAGACAATGGAAAAAGGAAGGGTTCATTCTTAACCTGCTTGTACTTACTTGCTAGCAAATGTGTTGGAGCCTACTTCTCTGGGAGTCCAGTTTATACAGAAGACCAGCTGAAACATTCAGCCTAGTGGGACTGAGTAACTTTGAGATTCTTGGACTTTCCATCCATTTACAGTTGGCCATTGTTGGGCTAGTTGGACTATAGTCTGTAAGTCATTATAATAAATTCCATATTTATTTACTTATTATTTTACCTGCCTTGTCCTCTGCAAGCACCTGTAGCTCTTGCTCTTTTATATATATATATATATATATATATATATATATATATATATATATATATATATAAAGACACACACACACACACACACACACACACACACACATATATATTTCTATAAGTTCTGTGACTCTAGGGAATCCTAACAAATACAGAAGATAACTGCTACATAACCACGCTTAATCTATTAGATGCACAGATCCTATAGATTCTCATGCCCTGATAGTATGTGAATAAAAGTTTTTATGTAGTTACCCTCACCACAGGCAGAAAATCAACATAAGATTTTGTCACCATTTTGGCTGGTGTTGCTACTGAGATACTTGGGACAACATAAGTCAAAATAGGGAGAATGATGCCACCAAGAAGGCAGCAATCTGATGACTAGCCAGATTAGCTTTTCCCACATAACTAAGTCCTGCAATACTGCTAGGTTTCCATAGGATTAGCATACCCCTAAAGATTGCCATATCACTGCCATTCAGTAGCACATTTAAATCTTATATCTCATTTCGTTTTCCTTTTACTTTCTTGAATACTGACTAGATTTATGGAAATAGGAAATTCAGTTAGGACTCTAACATGGGCATTACTGCAGCTCTTTCATACTCTCTTATCACTTTGAGATTACATTCTGAGATATTATCCATGGCCTGAAACATCCAAAATTCAAGGAAAATGGAAGTTTTTAAGTTGAATATTTCCTCCATTACTGAAGGACCTCACTACTGTTGCCTTTGGGTGCCTTCTTTCTTACATTAATTTTCTCTACGTGGACAGTTACTAATGTAGATATCAATCTGAAATCTAGGGTTTGAAGTTCCAATATACTCAAAATTTGTAGAGTGATATTCTACAGTGGCACAAAGCAAAAGGAGAAAACAACAATTAAACAAAATTCTGTAATCATTACCAAATTAAACACCAAAGTGAGTTCTGCTAGTGCATGACAAATACAGAGGGGAACACTCTCAGCCAGCCATTGAACTGAGCACAGAGTCCCCAATGGAGGAGCTAGAGAAAGGACCCAAGGAGCTGAAGGAACAACAATATGAGACAACCAGTACCCCCAAAGCTCCCAGGGACTAAACCATCAACCAAAGAGTACATATGGAGTGACCCATGGCCCCAGATACATAGGCAGCAGAGGATAGTCTTGTTAGACAACAAAGGGAGGAGAGGTCCTTGCTTCTGTAGAGGAATACCTGGACAGGGAAGCGGAAGAGGGTTGATTGGGAAAGGGGAGATTGCTTATGGGATTTTTCAGGGGAGGGAGAAACCAGGAAAGGGGACAACATTTGATATGTAAATAAAGAATACATCTTTAGTCTAAAAAAAATAAAAATAAAAATAAAAACTCAGGCTTACTCAATAACGTTTTTCCAGTCTCAGGACTTCTCATTAATTATTCTTTGTGTTTACATTCTTTATTCTTTTCTGTACTAAATACTTTTAAATCCTTGCCATTCATATACAATAGAGAGTTCCTACCCCATGGAGATAATTCCCTAGAAAATAAGGTGTTTCCCTTGAGCAATATATTCAGAGGAGAAAATAAAATACATGTACTTGCATTTTTAATCACAGTGACCATTTAAATCAAACTCTCTTAAGCCATTCCCTAAGCATTCATTTCATGTCTGAAACTGAGAGCCTCAAGTACTGCATATTGTTCTTGATGGTATGTTTCTATTTTATTATTTTCTCTTCATTTAATTCATTATTTTATAGCATTTTAGCATACTGATTTCATTCTTCCAGTTTGAAGGAAGTACATTGAGTGATGGTCATATCAATATTTCAGGAGGTAATCACTCGCTAGAGGAGGGGCAATATATGAACATCGGGAAGTATTTAAACTCTGGTCCATGAAAGAGTAAGCCAAAGAACAATGCCTTCTTTCTTTTTTATAAATTATTATTTTATTTATTTTCTTTTTTATTAGATACTGTCTTTATTTACATTTCAAATGTTATCTCTTTTCCTGGTTTCTCTTCTAAAAAACCCCTATCTCCTCCTCCCTCCCCCTGCTCACCAACCCATCCATTCCCACTTCCCTGTACTGGCATTCCCCTATACAGGGATATCAAGTCTTCTCAGAACCAAGGGTCTCTCCTCCCTTTGATGTCAAACAAGGCCATTCTCTGCTACATATGTATCTAGAGCCACGGGTCCCTCCATGTGTACTCTTTGGTTGGTGGTTTAGTCCCTGGGAGCTCTGGGGTACTGGTTGATTCATATTGTTGTTTCTCCTATGGGGCTGCAAAGCTCCTTCAGCTCCTTCTGTCCTTTCTCTAGATCCTCCATTGCTGACAGCAGGTGCTGGCAAGGATGTGAAGAAAGAGGAACACTCCTCCACTGCTGGTGGGATTGCAAGCTGGTACAACCACTCTGGGAATCAGTTTGGCAGTTCCTCAGAAAATTGGACATAGTACTATCAGAGGACCCAGCTATACCACTCCTGGGCATATACCCTGAAGATTCTTCGACATGTAATAAGGACATATGCTCCACTATGTTCATAGCAGCCCTATTTATAATGACCAGAAGCTGGAAAGAACCTAGATGTCCCTCAACATAGGAATGGATACAGAAAAAATGGTACATTTACACAATGGAATACTACTCAGCTATTAAATGAAGTTTCTCTGATAATGATTATGCTAGTCTCTGATTTACGAGTATAGAAGATAAACAGAAAACATTTCACTGACTTTTGGAGGGGATGGGTAGTTGTATTTTGTTTAATCCTTGGACTCTGGGCTATCGAGACTGTTGTTCCTGGACATCCAGGAAGTGTCAGGAATAATCTTTTGCTCATGGCATGAGTCTCAAGTTGGACCAATAAATCGTTAGCCACTTCCACAAGTTCTGTGTTGCCTTCACCATGGTATATCTTGAAGGCAGGAAAAATATAGATTGGAGGCTTTGTACATGGTTTAGTGTCCTGATATCTCCATTGAAAGCCTAGCCTGGTTACAGAAGATGGCCAGTTCAGGTTTACTATCCCTCATTATTTAGGACACTTTGCTAGAGATACCCTTATAGAATTCAGAACATTTCCACTGAATTGGGTTTCTAACTTGCCTTCAAAACGTCCAACAGTTCTGGCATCTTTCCCAGTACTTTCCATTTCTTCACCATGTCTAATCTACTTCCTGCTTCCTGGAGAGATCCTTGCATCCCCATTTCAGCCCTCTTTGTTATTTAGCCTCTCTCAATTTGTGGATTATAGCTTATATATACCTAAGATAATTTTCAAGCTTCTGAGCATATTGCCAAGTTGGGAACTTTCCTACAAACAACCTGATATGCCCTAATTGCAGAAAAAAAGAGATCTGGTTCCAGGATTAGTGATTTTGGTGTCAAAATACTGACTATTTTGGGAACTATCAGAACTAGCTTGGAGTATACTGAGAAATTTGTTGCTGTACACCAGGGCAAAATGAAATCAATAAACTTGAACACATGGTGGGCAGAAAAACATTTAATGGTGAATCAAAATATCCAGGCCCTCTCTGTGAGTGAGGTCAGAGAGAAAAACAAAATGTTGAGAAGACCTAGGCTATTTGAAGGGGACTAGTTAAAGTGAGAGGGAACATGTAAGCCAGAAGTGCCTGAGAGTTGGAGAAGTCATGCAGCCCAGGACAGCCTGGGAGGTATCTAGATACCTGCTCCCTTCCAGGCTTGCATGAGTTAATAGAGAAATATATTGCTGAAGGTTGTTGGTTGTCACAGCACATGAGGGAGTAATGGCTTCTCCTGACAATCACAAACCCAGTTCACAAAGTTTCTGAATAATGTTGAGTTCAGAATTTTGGCCTCTAGAATTCCTCTGTTCACCTGATCAGAATCCAGCCTGAGCTTAGCCTAGACTGTCCTTTAGGACATTGTCAGCAGTACTGTCATTCTGGGGATCTGCTTTGGGCATAAGAAATTCCTAAAGTGTCAATCCCAAACCTTGGTATTTATAAGACATCAAAGGCCACTCTTGATGCTATTAAGGCACAAGAAATCCTTGGCTCACTTATACAAATAAGTCTTCCAATGATTACTGGGTTTTAAATATTTTACTTTGTTGTTTTGATTTTGAGAAAAAATAATCTTATATAGCCTAGTATGGCTTCAAATTCTGGATGTGTAAAAGCGTATATAAACTCTATTTAATGATCTTCCTACATCTACTAACAAGTGTCAAAATGACAGGCATGCATCACTGTATTTGACTTTTTTTTATATTTTCTTCACTTAAATTAATTAACTAAATTATTTATTAATTTAATTAATTTACTTTGCACCCTGAACACACTTTCCCCTCCCTCCTCTCCTCCCGTGCCTTTGACCTTGCCTCCCTTCCCTCACCATCTACTCCTCTTCCCTTTCTTCTCAGAAAAGGGGAGGCCTCTCATGGATATCCACCAGTTGTGACATTTCAAGTTGCAGTAAGAGTAGGTGCATCTTCTCCTATTTAAGCTATGAGACATAGCCCAGAAGGGGAAATGGGTCCCAAAGAAAGGAAAGAGATTCAAAGACAGCTCTCACTCCTACTGATAAGAATCTCACTTGAAAATCAAGCTGCACAACTGTAACATATACAGAGGGCTTAGTTGAGTTCTGTCATGGCAGATTAATTGATTCTGTAGGCTTACTTGTGATGTTCTTGACCCCTGTGGTGCCTACAAATTTCCCACCCCCTTTTCTGTAGAATTCCCAGATTCTGCCTAATATTTGGCTGTGGTTCTCTGCATCTGTTTCCATAATTTGCTGGGTGAAACCTCTCTGATGACAGTTATTCTGAGCTCCTGTCTGCAAGTATAGCAGAATGTCATTAACAGTGTCAGGAGGGGGCTTCCATGCATGATATCAAGCTGGACCAGTTATTGATTGGCCATTCACTGAATTTCTGCTTAGTATTTACTCCTGCACATCTTGTAGGCAGGACAAACTGTATATTGAAGGCATTTTGGCTGTGTTGGTGTCCTAATCATTCCACTGGAAGTCTCCCCAAGTTATAGGAAATAGACAGTTCAGATTCCATATTTCCCATTGCTAAGAGTCTTTGCTAAGGTCACCCTCATAGATTCTTAGGAGTTTCCATTGTCCTAGGTTTCTAGTATATAGTGTCCTTTTCCATCTCTTTTGATTAATTTCCTGGAAAGTCTATTTTGTTATATATTAAAATGACTACACCAGCTTTCTTTTTTGGCATATTTGCTTGGAAAATACTTTTTTAGCTTATTATTATGAGGTAATGTCTATTTTTGATGTTGAGGTGTGATACGCATATGCCCAGGATGGTAAGTCCTATTTTTGCATCCATTTTATTAGCATGTATCTTCTTATTGGAGGATGGAGATAATTGATTTTGAGAGATAATAATGACCAATGATTCTTAGTTCTTGTTATTAGCCTTTCGCCCCATAGTTACTTGGCAATAGCCAGGTGTGCCTGACTCACACTAAAAGGGGCTGCCTGGCCCCTCCTCTCTCTCTTGCTCTTGATCTGTCCTCTCATCCTGCTCCCCATCTCTCCCCATTCCCCCTCCCCCCTCTCTCTCCATGTGCTCATGGCAGGACTTTACTCTTCTACTGCTCTTCTCTCTCTCTCTCTCTCTCTCTCTCTCTCTCTCTCTCTCTCTCTCTCTCTCTCTCTCTCTCTCTCTCTCTCTCTCTTTCTCTCTCTCTCCATGCCTATCTACTGTCTCTACTATGCTTTCAACTCCTTCCCCATGACCTGAATAAACTTTGTTCTATACTATATCTTCATGTAGATGGCCAATCTCGAGGAATGCCTCAGCATGGGCTCGAGGAGGTACCACCTTCCCCCATACCTTACCACACTTCCATCAAGCATATTCCTTCATCTCTACCAAACAACCAATGATTGTTAGTTCTTGCATTTTGTCTAGGCTCTGCCCCACAGTTACCTGGCTGTTATCCCCATCTGTGTTATCTGGAAATTGACAATTCAGTTCATATATCAATAGTGACAGCTTGATTCACTAGCACTTTCAAACACTTTGCAGATATGTCAGCAGTCCAGTTTTGTAGAGTCAGGATAGGAAACACAAATCAGCAGGATTGGCACTACCTAGCAGAGACAGTCAGGCCTCGGCCTCAGCACAAGTCAGCAGGACCAGTAGGAACACTGGAGAAGTTCTTGGCTGTGCCTCTCTCAGGGAAGCAAAGATCAGCTAAGTCATGAGAACAAAAAGCACTGTACAGCTAGCTCTATAAGCAAGTCTAGTCATCGAGTCCTTTTTATACTCCCTCTAAATATTGCACGACCTCCATAAGGTGAGGGGTGTGTCTTATCTCAGCATGTGTTTTGCCTTATCATGTGAATCTGTTTCACCTGACATCACTCTGGTAATCAGCTTGAGTACACATATCACTAGAAGTTTTCTGTCTAGGGAGTCCTGACAAATGTAGTTCAACTACATAATGTAAGGCAGACCAATACATATGTCATTAGCAAAGAATACTTCATCATGTGTTCCTTCCCGGGATTGCTTTAGCAGAACATCTTTTCACTTGTGTCTGCTTTAGCTAAACATTCCTTCACAAGTTTGCATTAGACTTTCACCTGTGTCCAATTCAGCAAAATGTTCCTTCAATGTTTGCTTTAGCAAAACCTCATGTAACTGACTTTCCAAAGAATCCTTAAGTTTCTACTTCATTTACTAGAGTGAAATTAAATTCCTGGGTGTAGTTAGCCTGCTTGGGATGGAGGTTTCCTTCTAATATCTTCTGTAGGGCTGGATTTGTGTGTGTATATATATATATATATATATATATATATATATATATATATATATATAAAATTTGATTTTGTCATGGTATATCTTGTTTGCTCTATCTATAGTGATTGAAAGTTCTGCAAGGTATAGTTGTCTGGGTTGACATCCGTGGTCTTTTAGAGTCTGCCCAGACCCTTCTAGATTTTAGTGTCTCTTGGGAGAAGTTGCATATAATTCTATTAGGTCTGAATTTGTTATTTTGCCTTTTTCCCTTGTAGCTTTTAATACTCTTTCTTTGTCTTTTACATTAAATGCTTTGATAATTATGTTGTAGGGGACTTTTCTGATTGAATCTATTTGCTGTTATGTAAGCTTCTTGTACATTTATAGCTTTTTTTTGGTTAGGGAAATTTTCTTCTATGATTTTGCTGAAAATATCTTCTGGGCCTTTCAGACAGAAATCTTCACCTTCCTTTATTCCTATTATTCTTTGGTTCAATCTTTTCATAATGTCCCAAATTTCTTGGATGATTTGTGTCAAGAACATTTTAGACTTCACATTTACTTTGACCAATGTATCAGTTTCTTCTATTGTATCTTCTGTGCCTGAGATTGTGTCTTCCATTCTTCCATCTCTTGTTTTCCCATTGGTTATGCTTGCATCTGTTATTCCTGTTCTCTTTCTTAGATTTTCTTTCTCTAAGATTACCTTAATTTGTGTTGTTTTTATTGCTTCTTTTCCATTTTCAGATCTTGAACATTTTTATTCATTCTTTCTCTTGTTTAATTGTATTTTCCTCTATTTTAAGGGATTTATTAATTTCCTTTTTTTTACAATTATTTCCGTTTATTAGAATACAAAAATAGAAGTGAAGATATCCTGTTTGCCCATAGTTATGTGAGAGATGCCAGAGATAAATTGTAGATAAAGGCTATCTGGTTCCAAATATTTTGAGTTGCTATCTTTTTTATTATTATTAAATATAATCTTCATTTACATTTCAAGTGGTAAAACCTTTTGCGGTTTTCCCCCTCCCCAATACCCCCAACCCCTCTTCCCACTCCCTGCCTCCAAGTATATGTCCCTCCACCAGACCCACTGCCACACCCCACCTCGATTTCCTCTTGTTGGGGCATCTATTGAGCCTTCACATGATCAAGGACCACTCCTCCCACTGATGCCTAATAAGGCATTCCTCTGTCACATTTTTGACTGGAACCATGTGTAGCCCTTGGTTGATGGTTTAGTCCCTGGGAATTCTGGGGCATCTGGGTGGCCATTGTTCTTCCCATGGGGCTGTAAACACCTTCAGTTCCTTCTTACCACCCTCCAACTCTTCCCTTGGGGACCCTACTCCCACACCAATGATTGGCTGCTAGCATCTGCCTCTGTATGTACAAGGCTCTGGCAGGGCCCCTCTGAAGACAACCATGGCATGGTCCTTTTGGTATGTGCTTCTTGTTGCCCATAGTAGTGTTGGAGTTTGGTGAAAGTCTATAGGGTGAGTCCCCAAGTAGAGCAGTCTCTGGAAGGCCTTTACTTCAGTCCCTACTCCACACTTTGCCTCCATTATTGATCCTGTAAGCATATTGTTCCCTTTCTCAGAAGAACCCAAGCACCCCCATTTCAGTCCTCTTTCTTCTTGAGCTTCCTGTGGTCTGTGAATTGTTACTTGTTTATTTTGGGCTTCTGGGCTACCATCCACTTATCAGTGAGTGCAAACCATGTGTGTTCTTTTGTGATTGGGTTACCTCTGTCAGGATGACACTTTCTAGCTTCATCCATTTGCCTAAGAATTTCATGAACTCATTGTTTTAAATAGCTGAAGAGTACTCCTTTGTGTAAATATACCACAGTTTCTGTATCCATTCCTCAGTTGAAGGACATCTGGGTTCTTTCCAGCTTCTGGCTATTATGAATAAGGCAGCTATGAACATAGTGGAGCATGTGTCCTTATTACATGTAGGAACATCTTCTGGATATATACCCAGGAGTGGTATAGCTGGTTCCTCAGGTAGTACTATGTCTAATTTCCTGAGGACTTGCCAAACTGATTTCCAGAGTGGTTTTACCAGCTTGCAAACCCACCAACAATGGAGAAGTGTTCCTCTTTCCCCACATTCTCTCCAGCATCTGCTGTCCCCTGAGTTTTTCATCTTAGCCATTCTGACCAGTGTGAGATGGAATCTCAGTGTTGTTTTGATTTGCATTTCCCTGATTACTAAGGATGCTGAACATTTCTTTAGGAGCTTTAGAGCCATTCAAGTTTCCTCACTTGAGAATTCCCTGTTTAGCTCTGTACCCCATTTTTAATAGGGTTATTTGACTCTCTTGAGCCTAAGTTCTTGAGTTCTTTGTATACCTTGGATATTACCCCTTCATAGATATAGGATTGGTAAAGATCTTTTCCCAATTTGTTAGTCGCCGTTTTGTCTTACTGACCATGTCCTATGCCTTACAGAAGCTTGCAGTTTCACGAGGTCCCATTTTTCGATTCTTGTTCTTAGGGCATAAGCCATTGGTGGACTGTTCAGGAACTTTTCCCCTGTGCCCATTTGTTCAAGATTCCTCCCCACTTTCTCCTCTATAAGCTTCAGTGTGTCTGGTTTTATGTGTAAGTCTTTGATTCACTTGGACTTGAGCTTTGTACAAGGAGATAAGAATGGGTCAATTTGCATTTTTCTGCATGCTGACCTCCAGTTTATCCAGCACCATCTGTTAAAAATGCTGTCTTTTTTCCACTAAATGTTTTTAGCTACTTTGTCAAATATCAAGTGACCATACGTGTTTGGTTTCTTTTCTGGGTCTTCAATTCTATTCCATTGATCTTCCTGCCTGTCTCCATACAAATATCAAACAGTTTTTATCACTATTGCTCTGTAGTAGAGCTTGAGGTCAGGGATGGTGATTCCCCCAGGAGATCTTTTGTTGTGGAGAATAGTTTTTGCTATCCTGGGTTTCTTGTTATTCTAGATGAATTTGAGTATTGCTCTTTCTAGATCTATGAAGAATTGATTTGGGATTTTGATAGGGATTGCATTGAATCTGTAAATTGCTTTCAGCAAGATGGCCATTTTTACTATATTGATCCTAGCAATCCATGAACATGGGATATCTTTACATCTTCTGAGATCTTCGATTTCTTTCTTCAGTGGCTTTAAGTTTTTGTTATATAGATCTTTCACTTGCTTGGTTAAAGTCACACCAAGGTATGTAATAATATTTGTGACTATTGTAAAGGCTGTCATTTCCCTAATTTCTTTCTCAGTTTGTTTATCCTTTGAGTAGAAGAAGGCCACTGATTTGCTTTAGTTAATTTTAAATCCAGCCACTTTGCTGAAGTTGTTTATCAGCTTTAGGTGTTCTTTGGTGGAATTTTTGGGGTTGCTTAAGTATACGATCATATCATCTGCAAATAGTGATATTTTGACTCCTTTTCCAATTTGTATACCTTTGATCTCTTGTTGTCTGATTGCTCTAGCTAGGACTTCAAGTACTATATTGAATAGATAGGGAGAGAGAGGACAGCCTTGTCTGGTCCCTGACTTTAGTGGGATTGCTTCGAATTTCTCTCCATTTAATTTGATGTTGGCTACTGGTTTGCAGTATATTGCTTTCACTGTATTTAGGTATGGGCCTTGGATTCCCACTCAATCCAAGACTTTTATCATAAAAAGGATGCTGGATTTTGTCAAAAGCTTTTTCAGCATCTAATGAAATGACCATGTGGTTTTTTTTTTTCCTTGAGTTTGTTTATGTAGTGGATTCCATTGATGGATTTCCATATATTGAACAATCCCTGCATCCCTGGAATGAAGCCTACCTGATCGTGGTGAATTATAGATTTGATGCATTCTTAAATTCAGTAGGCCAGAATTTTGTTGAGTATTTTTGCATTGATGTTCATGGGGGAGATTTGTCTGAAGTTTTCTTTCCTTGTTTGGTCTTTGTTTGGCTTAGATATAGGTGTTATTGTGACTTCATAGAATGAGTTGGGTAGTGTTCCTTGAGTTTCTATTTGGTGGAATAATTTGAAGAGTATCAGTATTAGCTCTTCTTTGAAGATCTGATAGAATTCCCTGCTAAACCCATCTGGCCCTGGGCTCTTTTTTGATGGGAGTCTATTAATGACTGCTTCTATTTCCTCAGGACTTATGCAACTATTTAGATGATATATCTGATCCTGTTTTAACGTTGCCATGTGGTATGTATCAAGAAAGTTGTCCCCAGATTTTCATACTTTGTTGAATATAAGTTCTTGTAGTAGGATCTGATGATTTTTTGAATATCCACAGTTTCTGTTGTTGTGTCTCCCTTTTCATTAATGATTTTATTAATTTGGGTAGTCCTTCTTTGCCTCTGGTTAGTCTGGCTAAGGGTTTATCTATCTTGTTGATTTTCTCAAAAAAAAAAAAAAAAGCTCCTGGTTTTGTTGACTCTTTTTATAGTTCTTTTTGTTTCTATTTGGTTGATTTCGGCCTTGAGTTTATTTCCTGCCACCTACTCCTCTTGGATATATTTGCTTCTTTTTGTTCTAGAGCTTTCAAGTTCTCTGTCAAACTGTTATTGTACACTCTGTCTATTTTCCTTTCGAGGCACTCAGAGCTATGAGTTTTTCTCTTAGCTCTGCTTTCATTGTGTCCCATAAGTTTTGGTATGATGTGTTTTCATTTTCATTGAATTCTAAATAGTTTTTAATTTCTTTCTTTATTTCTTCCTTGCCCAAGCTATCAATGAGAAGAGCATTGTTCAAAGTCCACGTGTATGTGTTTTTTTCCACATTGATTTTTTTGCACTTAAGACTAGCCTTAGGCCGTGGTGATCTGATAAGTTGCATGGAATATTTCAATATTTCTGTGTCTGTTGAGGCCTGCTTTGTAACCAGTGCTGCTGGTTACAGGATCCAGGGCTGCTGGATCTCAGGAAATGCGGCCTTCCCCTGTGCAGACCTGGCACAGGTCAAATGCCCGGCTGCTATTGGATCGCTAGAAAGCACAAGGAAATGGGGCCTTCCCCTGTGGCAAACCTTGCACTGGTCTACCATGTCGGAATGAATTGGAAAGGCAGCGGAGGAGGAGGGAGGGGTAGAAGAGACAGAAGGGGAGTGGTGATCCAGAGGGAAGGAGGGTTTAAGTGTTTGCTGGGTAGTAGGTCCCCGCCTACATCTCTGGGTCTCCAGAGTTGGGGGTGGGGTGGGTGTTTCTTACTGAATTCCCCGCTGCTGCTGGATCTCTAGAAAGCACCAGGAAATGGGGCCTTCCTCCATGGCAAACCTGGCACAGGTTTGGGGCAGAGGATTCCTCTTTTTTATGTGAAGATATTTATTAAATTATAATATTGTATTATGGAGGACTTCCCTGAAATCTGTGGGATATCAACCAAAATCATCCAATCATTCAAGATCTGTCAATAAATTATTCTGCAACTGCATCTTCATAATGCAATCTTCTCATGTGCTTGCTAACATCTATGAATTATTTTTTAGTATTTAATACAATATAATTTCTGGGTCAGTAGTTACTATGCTTAACTGTCTATGGAAAAATGACAAGAAAATAGTGTCTATACATGTTCCATGCAAATGTTTTGAATCTGCAGTTAGTTACAATTGTGATGATTTAAAATGAGGGATGTGGAAGGCCAGCTGTATTTAAAACATCAAAAACTGTGAAATAATATGTCACCAAAAGAAGAAAGCTAACATATGAATAACTTATGCTGTGTCACATCATGAAGCCTTTGAAATATTTTTTTTTAATTTAATTTTATTTTATTTTTTTAATTTACATTCCAAATCACTTCCCCTTTCCCGTTTCCTCCCTCCCCGAAAGTCCCATAAGCCCCCTTCCCTCCCTCTTTTCTCCGTTCAACCCCCTCTCATTACTCTGTCCTGGCGTTCCCCTACATCCAGTCTTTCCAGGACCAGGGGTCTCTCCTTCCATCTTTTTAGAAATCTATTGAAATATTTTTAAATGTATTTTAAGGTGGGAAAATAATATATTATAAGTGGTAACAGTAGGATGCAAACTTCTGTATTCTGTCATGTCATATCACCTATCATGCTGTAAACATGGGTTCTCTGTGTGTTTTGTGTAAATAAGGATAGGATAAAACAATTAAAATGTTAATAACACTAACTGTTCTGGGACTAGAATAGAATATAATTGTGTTTTGTTGCTGTGTTTTCTCAGATTCTCCCATTTTATATATATATATATATATATATATATATATATATTGCTCTTCTTAAACTTAATTATTTACATTTCTAATATTTTCCCTCTTTCCAGTTTCCCATTCACAAACCTCCCATCCCATCCCCCTCCCCTTTGCCTCTATGAGGGTACTCCCTCACTCAACACCCCTTCCTACCAGCCTCACCACTCAAACTTCCCTTTACTCTGGGGTATTAAGCCAACAGGGGACCAAGGGCCTCCCCTCCCATTGATGTCATATAAGGCAAGACTCTGCTGCTTATGTAGCTGGAGCCATGGGCCCCTCCATGTGTACTATTTGGTTGGTGGTTTAGTCCCTTGGGTTCTGGGTGGTCAGGTTAGTTGATATAGTTGTTCTTCTTATGGGGTTTCAATCCCTTTCAGCTCTTTCAGTCCTTCCCCTAACTCTTACATTGGGGTCCCCAGGCTCAGTCTGATGGTTGGCTGTGAGAACCTGTATCTGTATTGGTCTTGGGCTGGTAGAGCCTCTCAGGGGACAGCTATGCCAGGTACCTATCAGGAAGTACTTACTGGCATCAACAATAGTGTTGGGGTGTTGTGTCTGCAGGCTGATGGATTCCTAGGTGGGGCAGTAAAAGTCAAGTGACAGCAGATACTGGTGAGGATGTGGAGAAAGAGGAAAATAACTTCATTGTTGGTAGGATTGCAAGCTGGTACAAATCCGGAGATTAATCTGATGGTTCCTTAGAAAATTGGACATAGGCTGTATTACATCGCTCCATACCCAAATATCCCCAGGAGAGACCTGGTCTCCTAGGAGTGCTGACATGCCTGTGAGTGCAGGTAAAACCATTTCTTCTGCTTCGAGGGACCTGTCCAGAGCTCTCAAGACACAGGAACAGAGGAACAGCCTGGGACAGGATCCTTCAGGTTTCCTACTTCTCCTAGAGATGATTCAGTGCCACAGTGCCCAGAGCTGATCTTCTGCTACAGTTCTCCATACCCGAATATCACTGGGAGAGAACTTGTTTCTCAGGAGTGATGACACACCTATGAGCACAGGTAAGGCTTCTGCTCAAATTCCTGGCCCAAGGGGGACCAGCCTAGATACATCAGGAAATAAGAACCAAGGAACAGCTGGGGACAGGATCCTTCCAGTTTCTATCTGGAACCCGGAGCTGACCCTGAGCCACAGCTCTATATATTTAAATTCCTCCCAGAGAGATTTGATATCCAAGGAGTACTGACACACAGGCTTACAGGAGGGGCAAGCCAAAGTCAGAGACAGCAAAACCAGTTAACACCAGAGATAACCAGATGGCAAGAGGCTAGGGTATGGATATAAACAACAGAAATCAAGGCCACTTGGCATAATCAGAACCATGTTCTCCCACCACAGCAAGCTCTGGATACCCCAACACACCAGAAAAACAAGACTGTGATTTAAAATCACATCTCATGATGATGATAGAGGACTGTAAGAAGGACATAAGTAACTCCCTTAAAGAAAAACAGAAGAACACAAATAAACAGCTGGAAGCCCTTAAAAAGGAAACATAAGAATCCTTTAAAGAATTACAGGAAAACACAAACAAACAGGTGAAGGAATTGAAAAAAACCATCCAGTATCTAAAAAGGAAAATAGAAACAATAAAGAAAGAATAAACAGAGACAACCCTAGAGACAGAAAACCTAGGAAAGAGATCAGGAGTCATATATGTAAGCATCACCAACAGAATATAAGAGATAAAAGGGATAAAAGGGAGAATCTCAAATGCAGAAGATACCATAGAAAACATTGACACAACAGTCAAAGAAAAGGAAAAATGCAAAAATATCCTAACCCAAAACATCCAGGAAATCCAGAACACAACGAGAAGATCAAACCTAAGGATAATAGGTATAGACGAGAGCAAAGATTCCCAACTTAAGGGGCCAGTAAGTATCTTCAACCAAATTCTAGAAGAAAACTTCCCTAACCTAAAGCAAGAGATGCCCATCAACACACAAGAAGTCTACAGAACTCCAAATAGAGAGAAACAGAAAGAAATTCCTCCCATCACATGATAGTCAAAAGATCAAATGCATAAAAAAAGAGAGAGAGAAAGAAAAGGAAAGAAATGAAAAGAAAGAATATTACAACAAGTAAGGGAAAACAGTCAAGTAACATATAAAAGCAGACCTATCGAAATTGCACCAGATTTCTCACCAGAGATTATGAAAGCTAGGAGATATTGGGAAGATGTCATACAGACCCTAAGAGAACACAAATCCCAGTCCAGGCTACTATACCCAGCAGCACTCGCAATTACAGTAAGTGGAGAAAACAAGATATTCCATATAAAAACCAAATTTATACAATATCTTTCCACAAATTCATTCCTACAAAGGAAAATAGATGGGAAACTTCAACGCAAAAAGGGAAAACATACCCTAGAAAAAGCAAGAAAATAATCTTTCAACAAACCCAAAAGCAGATAGCCACACAAACATAATTACACCTCTAATAACAAAAAATAACAGGAAGCAGCAATAACTTTTCCTTAATATCTCTTAACATCAATGGACTCAATTCCCCAATAAAAAACATAGACTAACAGATTGGATACTTAAAGAAGACCCAGAATTTTGCTGCATACAGGTAACATACTTCAGTGAAAAATATAGACACTACCTTAGAGCAAAGGACTGGAAAACAAGTTTTCAAGCAAATAGCCGCAAGAAACAGGCTGGAGTAGCCATTCTCATATCAAATAAAATCAACTTTCAACCAAAAGTTAGACAAAAAAGGATATCAAAGGGATTCAAATTGGAAAGGAAGATGTAAAACTATCACTATTTACAGATGATATGATAGTATACTTAAATGACCCCAAAAAAATCCACCAGAGAACTCCTACAACTGATAAACAATTTCAGTAATGTGGCCACATGCAAAATTAACTCAAAAAAATCAGTAGCCTTCCTATTCTCAAAAGGATAAATGGGCAGAGAAAGAAATTAGAGAAATGGCACCCTTCACAATGGGCACAAACAGTACAAAATATTGTGGTTTGACTCTAACTGAAAAAGTGAAGTATCTATATGAGAATAACTTTAAGTCTTTGAAGAAAGAAATCGAAGAAGACCTCAGAAAACGGAAAATCTCCCATACTCATGGATTGACAGGATTAATAGAGTAAACATGGCCATATTGCTGAAAACAATCTATAGATTCAATGCAATTCCCCTCAAACTTTCAACTCAATTTTTCATAGAGTTAGAACGAGCATGTCTCAATCTTATTTTGAATAAAAAAAGCTAGGATTATGAAAACTATAGTGAACAATAAAAGAACTTCAGGGGGAATCACCATTCCTGACCTTTAGCGGCACTGCAGAGCAATAGTGATAAAAACGGCATGGTATTGGTACAGTGACAGGTAGGTGGATCAATGGGATAGAATTGAAGACCCAGTAACGCACCCACACACTTAAGGTCACTTGACCTTTGATAAAGGATTTAAAAACCATCTGGTAGTTAAAAAAAAAGACAACATTTTCAACAAATGGTGCTGGCCCAAATGAAGGCCAACATATAGAAGAATGCAAATTGATCCATTCTTCTCTCCCTGTACAAAGCTCATGTTTAAGTGGATCAAGGATGTCCACATAAAACTAGATACACTGAGTTTAATAGAAGAAAAAGTGGGGAAGATCCTCAAACACATGGGCACAGTGGAAAATTTCCTGGACAGAAAAATCAATGGCTTAAGCTCTAAGATCAGGAATCCATAAATGGGACCTAATAAAATTGAAAAGACTCTGTAAGACAAAGGACACTGCCAATAGGACAAAACAGCAACCAACAGATTGGGAAAAGATGTTTTCCAATCCTACCTCCCATAGAGGGCTAATATCCAATAAATACAAGGAATTCAAGATGTTAGAATCCAGAGAACCAAATAACCCTATTAAAAATGGGGAACAGAGCTAAACAGAGAATTATCAACTAAGGAAACTGTAATGTCCGGGAAAAACCTGAAGAAATGTTCAACATTCTTAGTCATCAAGGAAATGCAAATCAAAACAACCCTGAGATTCTACCTCATACCTGTCAGAATGGCTAAGATCAAAAACTCAGCTGACAACAGATGCTGGCAAGGATGTGGAGAAAGAGGAACACTCCTCTATTGCTGGTGAGATTGCAAGTTGGTAGAACTACTCTGAAAATCAGTCTGGCAGTTATTCAAAAAATTGGACCTGAGGACTCAGCTATACTCCTGGGCACCAGAAGATGCTCCAACATGTAATAAGGACACATGCTCCACTATGTTCATAGTAGCCATATTTATAATAGTCAGAAACTGGAAACAACCCAGATATCCCTCAACAGACGAATGGATACAGAAAATGTGGTATGTTTACACAGTGGAATATTACTCGGGTATCAAAAACAATGACTTCATGAAATTTGCTGACAAATGGATGGAACTAGAAAATATCATTCTGACTGAGGTAACCTGGTCACAAAAGAACACACATGGGATGTACTCACTGATAAGTGGATATTAGCCCCCCCAAATTCAGAATACCCAACGTACAATTCATGGACCATGTGAAGATCAAGAAGGAAGACCAAAGTGTGGATGATTCAGTGCTTCTTAGAAGGGGGAACAAAATACTCACAAGAGAAAATATGGAGATAAAGGGTAGAGCAAAGATTGAAGGAAAGGCCATCCAGAGACAGTCCTGCCTGGGGATCCATCCCATATACAGTAACCAAACCTGGACTCTATTGTGGAATCTGGGAAATGCTTGCTGACAAGATCCTGATATAGCTGTCTTCTGAGAGACTCTGCCAGTGTCTGACAAGTACAGAAGTGGATGCTTGCAGTCAACCATTGGACTGAGCTTGGGGTTGCTGATGGAGTAGAAAGACCTGATGGAGCTGAGGGGTTTTGCAGCCCCATGGGACGAGCAACAGTGTCAATTGGCTAGATCCCTCGGAACTCCTGGGAACATGCTTACCAACCAAAGAATACACATGGAGGGACCCAGGGTTCCAGTCCCATGTGTGGTAGAGGATGACCTTGTTGAACATCAATGGTAGCAGCAGTCCTTGGGCCTGAGGGAGTTCAGTGCCCAGTGTAGAGAAATGTCAGGGTGGGAAGGCAGGAGTGAGTGAGTGAATGAGTGGGTGGGTGGGTGGGGGAACACCCTTATAAAGGCAGAGGGAGGAGAGATGAGATAGGGGTTTTCTGAAGGTGAGACCTGAAAAGAGGTTAACATTGGAAATGTAAATAAAGAAAATAACTGATAGAAAGGAAACTAGGGAAGAACCTTGAACATATGGGCACAGGGGAGAATTTCCTGAATAGAACTCCAATAGCTTATTCTCTAAGATCAAGAATTGACAAATGGAACCTCATAAAATTACAAAGTTTCTGTAAGGCAAAAGACACTGTCAAAAGGACAAAGTGGCAACCAACTAACTGGGAAATGATCTTTACCAACCCTACATCTGACAGAGGGTTGTTGGCGAGGATGTGGAGAAAGAGGAACACTCCTCCACTGCTGGTGGAATTGCAGGCTGGTACAACCACTCTGGAAAGCAGTCTGGCGGTTCCTCAGAAAACTGGGCATGACACTCCCGGAGGATCCGGCTATACCACTCCTGGGCATATACCCAGAGACTTTACCTGCATGCAATAAGGACACATGCTCCACTATATTCATAGCAGCCTTATTTATAATAGCTAATATCCAATATATACAAAGAACTCAAGAAGTTAGACTCCAGAGAGGCAAGTAACCCTATTAAAAAAATGGGCTACAGAACTAAACAAAGAGTTCTCACCTGAAGAATATTTAATGGCTGAGAAGCACCTAAAGAGATGTTCATCATCCTTAGTCATTAGGGAAATGCAAATCAAAACAACTGAGATTTCATCTCACACCAGTTAGAATGGCTAAGATCAAAAACACAGGAGACAGCAGTTGTTGGCGAGGATGTGGAGAAAGAGGAACACTCCTCCACTGCTGGTGGGATTGGAAGCTGGTACAACCACTCTGGAAAGCTGTCTGGCGGTTCCTCAGAAAACTGGGCATGACACTCCCGGAGGATCCTGCTATACCACTCCTGGGCATATACCCAGAGGCTTCCCCTGCATGCAATAAGGACACATTCTCCACTATGTTTATAGCAGCCTTATTTATAATAGCCAGAAGCTGGAAAGAACCCAGATGTCCCTCAACAGAGGAATGGATTCAGAAGATGTGGTATATTTATACAATGGAATATTACTCTGCAATTAAAAACAATGAATTCACGAAATTCCTAGGCAAATGGTCAGATCTTGAAAATATCATCCTTAGTGAGGTAACCCAATCACAAAAGAACACACATGGTATGCATTCACTGATAAGGGGATAATAACCCAGAATCTCGGAATATCCTAGACACAATTCGCATATCAATAGATTTCCAAGAAGATGGAAGGAGAGACCTCTGGTCCTGGAAAGACTGGATGTAGGGGAATGCCAGGACAGAGAAGTGAGAGGGGGTTGAATGGGGAAAAGAGGGAGGGAAGGGGGCTTATGGGACTTTCGGGGAGGGAGGAAACAGGAAAGGGGAAGTGATTTGGAATGTAAATAAGAAAAAACAGAAAATAAAAAAAGAAGGAAAGAAAGAAAAGAAAGAAAGAAAGAAAGAAAGAAAGAAAGAAAGAAAGAAAGAAAGAAAGAAAGAAAGAAAGAAAGAAAGAAAGAAAGAAAAGCAGACCTAGGGCTATCTGAAGACCCAGCTAAATACCCTCCTGGGCATATACCCAAAAGATGCTCCAACATAGAATGAGCACACATGGCTCCCCTATGCTCATAGCAGTCTTATTTATAATAGCCAGAAGCTGGAAACAACTGAAATGTCCCTCAACAGACAAATGGATATAGAAAATGTGGTACATTTAAAAACTGGAGCATTATTCAGCTAATAAAAACAATAACTTCATGAAGTTTAGAGGCAAATGTACAGAACAAGAAAATATCATCTCACCTGAGGTAACCCAGACACAAGAGAACACATGTGGTTGGTATGTACTCACTGATAAGTGGATATTAGTCCCAAAACACTGATCACCCATTATACAACTCACAGACCATATGACACTTCAGAAGAAGAAAGACCAAAGTGTGGATGCTGCAATCCTACTCTGACAAGGGAACTAAATAATCATGGGACATAAAGGAAGGGAGGAAGGGATCTGGGAGGGAGAGAGGAGGGGGGAGGGTAAAAAGGGGGGAGGTTCAGGTATAGGAAGAGATAGGAGAGAAGTACAGTGGGTCAGGAAACTGAATGGAGGTGTGTAGTAGTGGGGGATGGAGAACTGAGGGTAGTCACTAGATAGTCATAGATTCAGGAGATGGGATCCTATTTTATTTTTTCTACTAAAGTTTTCTATATAAAACCTGGTTGTGCTCTCCACAATTCTCTTTTGTTTTTATATGTAGCATAATAATTTCTGCTTTCATATTTTCAGTCCCTCCTTCTAAGAGCTGAGTATCCATGAGCTCCTCTTTACAGGTGAATTCAACTCCTCTTTCCCTAAATCATCAACTAGATGAGCCTACAGTATTTTATTATATGTGTATATGTTTGCCTGCAGGCCAGAAGAGGGCACCAGATACTATTACAGATTTTTGTAAGCCACCATATGGTTGCTGGGATTTGAACTCAGGACCTCTGGAAGAACAGATAGTGCTCTTAACCTCTGAGCCATTTCTCCAGCCCCAAGCCTACAGCATTTAAATCTATCTGAACTTTTGAACTCATTTTACATATTATTCTCATTGTAATGTCTACCTATTGTACCTATCGGAAGTATACTTAAGTCTGTAGTATAAAAGAAGAGTAACATATAAATAAATATATATATATATATGTGTGTGTGTGTGTGTGTGTGTGTGTGTGTGTGTGTGTGTATACATATTACAGAGAAAGAATATCATACCAAAGTAAAGAAAAAACATTTATGAAGCAACCATACATCACAGAGATTTGCATTTGAAAACTCCTAGTTTTCTGCACATAGAAAAATAGATGTTACAGATTTCTACTACAGTTTGAAGTTAACTTTAAATGTTGATATTTTCACATTTTAAAACAGTAAAAATATCTATTGTAAGTTGGTGTGTTGATTAGTTTTTGTCAACTTTACAGAAAATACAAAACATCTCCTTAAGTTTGGCCTATGGCAAGGATATGGGATGATTTCTTGATTAAAGATTGAATAGGAAGAGTCCAGCCAAATCTGCGTGGTGACACCTTTCTGCTTTTATTGGTCCTGGGTGCTATAAGAAAGGAATCTCAAGAAACTACAAGGAACAAACCAGTAGGCTTTCACTTCAGTTCCTGCCTTCAGATCCTGTCTTGAGCTCTGGTCTTGACTTCTCTAAGTGTTATTTATGATTTAAGAGCTGTAATACTAAATAAACACTTTAATCCTCAAGTTGCTTATGGTTATGGTTTTTTATCACAGCTATAGAAATATTAATATACGTAGATGCTCTTATTTTGTAAAGATAACAAAAATAGTTATAAAATCGGTTTTTACAAGATTACTATCTGGTATTAGAATGCCTTTTTATCAGAAAGAGATTAGTCATTGAGTTCTAAAATTATTTAACTTCAGATAGATTTTCAGGGAGGAATATGGATTCATAAATTTAAATATATTTAAATATATTGAAGTTCCAGTGCATATTTGAGGGAACAAATGCCTATTTCTCAGCTGGTGAAAATGCTACATAGTTTACTTCATCTCATTCTTTTGTGTACAGATACATTCACCATCCAAATTACATCACTACATTGTTTGTGTGTTCAAATTCCTGCCTTATGTGATACATAAATACTGACCCATCTATCTTTCAAATGGAAGCAATGCAGTTGTACTTTCTTGGAGATCACTGTTTGCTACTACATTACTCTCCATGGCAACTTCATTAAGTCTTCTGCCTGAGTTCCAGCTGCTGCAGTGGGAAAGTATATGAAACTACAGCTACCAAATCGTAAAATTATTATTCTGTGGCAGATATCTTAGGGAAATTCCCACTTTAATCAATGCTTGAAACTAAATCAAATAATCTTTAATATCTTTATAAGAGAAAAAATAAATCATTTAATTAAGAAGAATTCTAATTATTTATGTTTTATGAATGGAATTTCTGCAAAAACACTGACAATGAGTAATCTCTAGAAGACAAAATCTCCCTTAAGAAGAAGAGGGAAAAAGAAAGAGGGGGTAAAAAAAAGAAGGGGAAATAGAGAGAGGGGGATAGAGAGAATATTTTGCTATACAATTGAAAGCAAGTAAGATTTTCTAACTGCCTCCAGAAATAAGCTTAGACTTTTAAGAAAGATAACCTGAAACCAGAAAATAAGATCAAGCTCTGTCTGTGACAGCTTGTGTTATAATGTAAGAATTGTTCACTAATTCTTAACTGTACCTATCTGAACCAATGCTAATTACATGAGGTTTATTCTGATTATTCACTCCAAGGTAAATACATTGAAACCACAGATTTGGAGCAATTTTCTTACATGTTCAAGTTGTTTCCTGGAAGGTAAGAGACCTAGACCAGAAGAAGCCATGCCAAAGCACCATAAGGTAACAGATTAGTCCACACTCCTTTCCTTGTAAATATCAGTGAAGCTAAGAAGAAACATGTGCTACTGTATGGAAAGAGTATTTCTCCATTTTCATATTTTGAGCAAGTATTTTTGCCAAGAAACTGATTGTCCTTAAAAAAAAATCTAAAAAAAAATTTTTTTCTTGCCGAGGATGGAAAATTTCATAGTGATCAATTAGTTTCTAATTCTTGATCTGAGAAATAAGAGCTGGGTTGTTTATCTGAGATTATCTCACTTATTCAGACAAGAATATCTTTTTCCTGAGTCCCGGTTTAAGGTTATTTCATGCCTCTTCCTGTGTGTGATTCCACTTCCAGAGTTTGAGGATGTGGATCAATGGATAAGTTTGATGATAAACTAAGGATGCTTTTACTCAGAAAAGGGACACAGGTTCTGTCTAATCAACAACATGCTTTTCTCTAAATGATGATTAACACAGCTTTATTGGTTTCCATATTTTTTTTCCTGGCTGACTTAAGTTTATGTGTTCAGGGCAATTTGGCTTTTGTTTTCTTTCAGTTTTGATTAAATATGCTTTTCTTGAATACATATATTTTATTGGTTTTGGTAATGTTCATATTAACCTGTCTAAAATTGATGACCAATATATATGAATAAGCAGTGATAGACATTTGAGTCATATGTTTTATCATGTATTATAATATTTTTTTACTTCGGAAGTCTAGGTTATTTAGTAGTATATGTTCTTAATCTAGCCAGAATCTGTGTTTTCAGGCATCAGAGTGAATCACATTAATTTTTAAGTTAACAAATGAAAATGAATTCTTATCTTTCTACATATATAATATATATAATAATATTATATATATGCAGAAAGATATATATATATCTTTCTGCATATATATATAATATTTATATATATATTTAAACATACATAACATGGAGTAGTCTCCTAACAAGAACCTAGTTATTTCTGGGTTTTTCTGAAATATGTGTGTAAATGAGAAAATCAGAATGTGTGAGCATTTGCACTACACAGATTCTACTTACAATGTCCCATGGAACTGTTGAAGGAAGGCTTAGCTATATATGCAGAAGGTATCTACCCTAGGAGATTTGATATTCATGCCAAAGGTTCTCAGTGGCAGTTTGCCAGAAACTTTTTGTCTCTTGTTCCAATATATGATCATACTATGTACAATCTGTTCTGCTTGGCTTCTTTCCCAACAAAGCAAAAGACAAAGCAGATACCTGTTGAGTAACCTTGTCAATATCTCTGGCAGGTGCCAGCCCATCTCCTCCACACACAAACTCAAAATTACTATTCAGATCCTTCAGTGTATTATTTATTTCTCTCTAATGGAAATTCCAGGTACAGAACTAAGTTGACTGAGTTTCTCCATTCCTAGATGCTTATGTTGGAGCTGTTGTCTAAGCTCTGCAATAAATTCCTAAGCCTCTTTTTGAATCCTGGAATTCTAGAAATTCTGGAAACTGGAACGTTCACACATAACAAACAAAGTCAATGACTGAATAGCTCTTTTCCTCATGTCACCTTTAAGAAAATTCTGCTCAATTGGCTGTCACACACTCAGCTTTTAATTTGATGTACTCAGTTGAAATTGTGATAAATATTTACAGTAATTGAGTCTGGGACAAGCTACACATCATGATCAGAACATATCATTTTGTTGTTGTTGTTGTTTCTTTTTTAACAAAAAAGTTCTTAACTTGTCTGATTTCATATATACTGGTTACTTTCTACTATACTTGAACACCTTTTAGGGCAAGTAATTCCAGAATAAACATATATCAGTCCTTTTATTTACTGTGACTTTTCTTCTTTATAAAATTATTTTTGGAAGTTAACAGAATGTGTACATCGATTTGTGTTTGCTTTTTTAGTATTCTATCCATTCTAAAACAAACACACCAAAATTACCTATTCTTCAAGACAAATTAGTTACCCCTATTCCAGGGGTATAACAATGTCTCTGAATCTCACAAGCGCATATGTCATATCTCCCTTTATTAGCAATAAAAGTGGATTTCAAGTAATTCCTTGAATAACTGAATATATTTTTTAAATACCTTAAGTGATTTAAAGACTCTTCAATTAAAAAGATAATTATTTTTCCCTTGTGTTACTTTCTTTTCCTAAGGCTATTATAAAATATTCTGACAAAAGCAACTTAAGAGAGAAAGGATTTATTTTGACTCACAGTCTAAATTATACTGTCTATCATGATACTGCAGAGAAACCAAGGTGGCACACATTTGAAAGAGCATGTCAAATTTTGTTCAAATCTGATAGTAAAGAAAGATGACTTCAGGGAGAATCACCATCCCTGGCATGGTATTGGTACAGAGACAGGCAGGAAGATCAATGGAATAGAACCAAAAACTCAGAAATGAACCCACACACCTATGGTTACTTGATATTTGGCAAAGGAGCTAAAAACATCCAGTGGAAAAAAGATAATATTTTCTACAAATGGTGCTGGTTCAGGTGGAGGTCAGCATGTAGAAAAACTCAAAGCAATCTATTCTTATCTCCTTGTACAATGCTCAAGTCCAAGTGGATCAAGGACCTCCAAATAAAACCAGATACACTGAAACTTATAGAAGAGAAAGTGGGGGAGAGCATTGAACATATGCGCACAAGGGAAATTTTCCTGAACAGAACATCAGTGGCTTATCCTCGAAGATCAAGAATCAACAAATGGGAACTTGTAAAATTGCCAAGCTTCTGTAAGGTAAAGGACACTGTCAATAGGACAAAATGGCAACCAACAGATTGGGAAAAGATCTTTACAAATCCTACATCTGATAGAGGGCTAATATCCAATATATACAAAGAACTCAAAAAGTTGGACTCCAGAAAATCAAATAACCCAATTAAAAAATGAGGTACAGAGCTAAACAAAGAATTTTCTTCTTCTTTTTTTGTTTGTTTCTTCACTATAGTTTAAATATCAAAAAAAAAATTATTAGTAATTTACAGTAAGCAACAAACCTGTATAGAGAGTCATTGGTAGGCCATAGGCCCGCTCACTATGTTAGTGATGTTTTACAGGTGCCAGATAATTCTGGAACCTCCATCGTTTTGACATAAAACAGGAGTCAATATTTCCACAACAGAATTCCAGGCATAGCAGGAGGAACAGGTCAACTGATATATCATCGAGTTTTAATGTCTTAAAAAGGAGAAGTTTACTTATTTGAAAATGCAGCGAGTTATATTCTCATCTATGATTATTTACATTCATACGCTTAAATATCTGTTATTTGAACAAATCCTGTGATTTGCTATAAAATTAAGTCCATAAGCATGAATAATTTATGCTTTTTAGATAATGGAATAATGTTATCTAATCTTCATTTGTGGTCCAAACATTACAAAGGAAATCAAAAATCTTAAGCCTGGAAAGCAAGGGGAAAAGACCCACCCATATCCTTGCTCACCAGCACACTGACTTCTGCAAGGACACATATGTTTGCTGACTTTAAAACATTTATTCTTTAAAAAATTAGTTGCTTTTTATATAGCTATAAAGGTTCTTATTGTTTCTTTGGCAATGGAATATAATGGAATTTTACAACTATATAATGAAGTTAACTTTGCCTAAGAAACAGTATTTACCTGTGTGTACATAGTTGACTGATAAAATTCTCAACCATCCAGCACCATAATTAGGAGTCGAAATAAACTACCTCATATTATAGGATCTTCAAAAAAAGAAAGAGAAATACACACACACACACACACACACACACACACACACACACACACACACATGCACGCACGCACAAAACCTTCTGTGGCTCAAAACACAGTATCATGTCCTATCTGCAGGCAACTCGAAGTAATTTCCTAATACAATTAGTGATAAGAAAATCCTTTCAGTGTTGAAAAAGTACTTAGCAGTTCCATTTAGCTGGCTTTAGTTCAACTCTAAGCAAGGAATCACAATCATCTGCTACTCTATATACACTTATGCTAGTGTTTTAAGATGAGCTTTCCTGCCCCAAAGCAACTGCAGTGGAGCTTTGAAATGAAGCAGAAAACACAAAATCCAGTGCTGGTGACAGACAGACAGCAACTTCACTTCTTCATTCTTCACAAAGACTGAAACCACTTTCCAGGACCATGAAGAGCTAGGAGTCACCTATTTTCAAATACTTACTTGTAGACTATGCAGTAACTTTGTTGTCTTTCAGAAAGCAGTACGACCAGTCCAGACCTTTTAGGGTTCAAAAGCTGTGGTTTTCCTACATTCAAGATCTGCAAACTCCCTACCACCACGAGTGCCTCTGAATCCCCGCAAGAAAACCTCAAGGCATAGTGAAGTTTCCTCCTAGGCTACTACCACGCCCTCCATCACCACAGGAAGCTGAGGCCTCCTCTGCCTCAGTAGCTCCCATGGCCACAGTTTGGACTGAGGAATATCAAATGGCTGAGAAGCGCCTAAAGAAAGGCTCAATATCCTTAGTTATTAGGGCAATGTAAACCAAAACAACCATGAGATTCCACCTCACACCAGTCAGAATGGCTAAAATCCAAAACTCAGGCGACAACAGATGCTGGAGAGGATGTGGAGAAAGAGGAACTCTCCTCCACTGCTGGTGGGATTATAAGCTGGTACAACCACTCTGGAAAATAATTTGGCGGCTCCTCACAAAATTGGCCATAGTATTACCTGAGGATCCAGCCACACCACTTCTGGGTATATACCCAGTAGATGATCCAACATGTAATAAAGGCAGATGTTCCACTATGCTCATAGCAGCCTTATTTATAATAGCTAGAAGCTGGAAAGAACACAGATGTCCTTCAATTGAGGAATGGATACAGAAAATGTGGTATATTTACACAGTGGAGTACTATTCAGCTATTAAGAATTATGATTCATGAAATTCTTATGCAAATGGATGGAATTATAGAGTGTCATCCTGAGTGAGGTAACACAGTCCCAAGGGAACACACATGATATGTACTCACTGATAAGTGGATATTGGCCCAAAAGCTCTGAATACCCAAGATACAATTCATAGACCACATGAAGCTCAAGAAGAAGGAAGACCAATGTGTGGGGCATTCGGTTCTTCTGAGAAGGGGAACAAAATACTCACAGGAGCAAATATGGAGATAAAGTGTAGAGCAGAGACTTAAGGAAAGTCCATCCAGAGACTGTCCCACCTGGGAATTCATCCCATATACAGTCACCAAACCCTGAGAATATCATGGATGCCAAGAAATGCATGCTGAAAGGAGACTGATATGGCTGTCTCCTGAGAGACCCTGCCAAAGCCTTACAAATCCAGAAGCAGAGACTCACAGCAAACCACTGAACTGAGTGCGGAGTCCCCAGTGGAGGAGTCAGAGAATGGACTACAGGAGCTGAAGGGGTTTGCAACCTCATAGGAAGAACAACAGTATCAACCAACCTGACCCCCCCCCCCCCGCAGAGCTCCCAATGACTAAGCCATAAACTAAGGAGTACACATGACTCTAGCTGCATATGTAGCATTTGTATGGGAGGAGAGGTCCTTGGTCCTATGAAGGTTCGATAGATGTCCCAATGTAGGGGCATCGAGGGCGGGGAGGTGGGAGTGGGGTGGGTGGAGGAATACCTTATTAGAAGTAGGGGGAGGGAAGATGGGATAGGGGCTATCTGGGAAAGGGAGAGACTGGGAAAGGGGAATAACATTTGAAATGTAAATAAAGAATATGTCCAATAAAAAAAACAGATGAATGCCTTCAGCTTTTCATTTCTCTGAGACTAGTTTGAAAGCACTGTATTCCAGTCAAGGACTAATGTCATACACAGTCTTCACAGTTTTTCATGTTTATTATTATTGTTAAGATAATTCCACAGAGGCATGTGTGGAGGTCTTTCTTCCAGGTTATTCTCAATACTGTCTATTTGCCAAAACTAGCTGTCCTACAACTTAGCATTTTTTTTTCTTTAAATTTGCTTTCAAATCTAGTTGGGTAATTCTAAAAGGGCCTCTATGCAAATTTCAGCAAAAATACATATATTAGTACAAGTTATAAAATGTATTTTATATATAATTATATTCTATGTACTACTTAAATAAATAATATTTTATTCCATCTAGTCCTGAACATAAATGCCATATATATATATGTGTGTGTGTGTGTGTGTGTGTGTGTGTGTGTATATATATATACACTTTTTGATACAACATTATCATGATGAATATTGACATTTGAATTCTACATTTTTCTGTTATTTTGAACACAAAAAATTGTATTGGCCTGCTAAAACATTCACACATTTCTCACACATTTCTTTTAATATGAGATATATACATTTTATTAAACTAATTTATAACTTCAGGTATAAATCACTCTGAAAATCAGCTTTTGAGTTGAATATTTCCTACATATCTAATCAGGGATATTTCATATACACATTTTTCTTTCTTAAACTTTATTTGGGGACAGATATTTGAAAATAAGTTGAAATTAAACGTTTTCTGCATTTCCTTTTTCACCATGAAAATTACTATTCTTCTGGGGACAACATTAAATAAAATAGAGAAAAATAAGAGGAGAATAGACATAGGTATCTTCTTAGTACTAAGCTCAGGAATACTAAGCCACTGCAATATGTATCCATAATTAAAATTAATAACTTTACCTCAAATGTAGTGTGTCACGAAGACCAAACTTATGTTACTTTATATGTTTGCATGTTCTAATAACAACTCTTACTTATCATAAGGAGAACATGTTATATATTTACTCACATACTTGACACAATGAAAGCATACAAAGCAAGAATTCCTATTTTAGAGGACAGGAGGTAAGAGAAATGGCCAAGACTAGAAGAGCTTCCCTTGGGTTATGGAAAGAGGGTTTATTCTAAGCTCAAGGAAATGTAACATGACTTTATATAAAGGGAAATGATAAGCTATTCTATTTGGGAGAAGAGACTACTGTGAAAAAGGGTCATGAAACTTGATCCAGCAAGCAAGGTACCTCAGTCATGCAGTTGAAAATGACTCCTGCATTGAGTACATAGAAACTGTGAAAATTCAAAGTGCATTTATGTGATGTATAACCTTTTAATTATTATTATTTGTGTGTTTACACTAAAATGTCTCTTAAATGAGTCACATAAAAATAAGGCAAGTTGATTGATAAAGCTGAATATCCACATTTTATTTAGACCAATGAGAGCTGCATATGTCCTATATCTAGATCTTTAGTTACCCTTTCTTTTATCAAGTGGAAGTTAGCTGGTTACTTTGCAGGAATTTCCACTAGACAGAAAATCTGCCTGAGAATGGCTGTGGCAGATTTGCTCTTCATCTTTCACATGTCAGAACCCTCCTGGCTTAGAAAGGAACTCAATACCCTGCTAGCATCTCTTAAAATGAAGCTTTTATTTTTCCTGGAGATCTTGTCTGCAACACTCTTTAAATTTCTGAAGTGTTGTTGTTCCTTTCTTATCTGATAATTTTTGGAATTTTTTTATGGTTCTACTTCTTTGCTCCAGTGGCTTAAATCCAAAGACTCTAGAGTAACTATTTGCATTATATATTTTCTGTTGTTTCAAACATATTTGGACATGAATAAATGACACGTGTCCATATTTGTGTAGTTACAGAATAAAGAGGGTGAACCTGCACTTTCCATCACGTATTTTGATAAGTTCATTCTCACAGTATTCATGCGGGTAGAACATCAGAGCTTTCTTTGGAGATACCTACTGCGATTTTTATGGAAAAAACCATTTTAATTTTATATGCATAAGCAGCTTCATTCTCCCAGACAGTAATTTTCATAATTTAGCATATGGCTGGAGCTAAGCAGAGCTTTGCAACCATGTACAAGATCAGAACCTTCTTTACTTTCCATGCTCCAAGAGAATTTCAGGTATGTTTTTAATGTGTTTTTATTTTTCAGCAAGTGACTATGATGAATAACTTGATCTTTGCAGCATCACTCTAGGGGTAATATCCTACTACCTCTTCATTGTTTCAGAATTGCATTATGTAATGAGTGATGTCACCCAGGAGGCCATATTGTGAATATGATCAATGCTGGGTAGAGAATAAGTTGGACAACTCATTTGCTGATTTAAAAAATTCAAAGGCAATCTCCTAGCACCATAAATTAGAAGATAATTATCTGTCTCTATGCAGATGACACCATTTCATTATAAAGTGGCCTTCAGCAATTATACTTTTGACTAATTATTGTCAGGGTAAATCTTAGCAGAGTCTGAGCTAAAACAAAATCGTGATGTTTTTTCAAATGTTTTCTATGGTTTTCTTGGCTACCATCACACAGTCCTGAACAGAGTTCAAATTGTGTATAACTAAATCAACACTCCTTCAGGGCCTAAAATGAGTTTGTATTGGGGTCAAGTTGGCCAATTGCTAATACCCAACCTTTTGTTGTTTATTAACAAATTGGAATAGATCTGATCTTCACTACTGCAAAGCAGATCTGCTTTTCAACATTTACTGCAGAATTATATTTTGTCTATAAAATTTGCTCATTATTTTATACATTGAAACATAACCAAAACTGACTCTGAAGTCTCAAAATATATACATAGAAATTTGCAGTATTGCTATCTAAATACATGACTAGAGTAGAAGAGCTACAATTCTAGGGAATGAATATACACAATATATTTCAAAACAATGTGTTCTGCCATCAAGCATGTTTTGGAATTTTGTCAGTTTCTACAAGCAATTTGTCCACTCTCCTTGATTCTAAATGAGAAGAGCTACACAGTTGTAAGAAGACTGTTGTGAGGAAAAAGTGATGCCACTTTGTAAGGAGTAAGCAAAGTGGTAGTCATGCAGTCTCTATAGAAGGTTGAAAAGAACAAACATGGAATAGGGATTCATTTCCTAACCATCCTAATATTTCTAGTGACTCTGCAATGCCTTATTTTTTCCTTATGCTTCACTGCTCTCTACCTTCTTCTGGCAGAATGCTAACCTGCTCTTACTTGCAACTTTTATTTGACTCTGATTATTAATGTTGACATTCTTGCCTATTGAGGGCTCCAGTTTTCATGCATTTGATTTATAAAGTTTCAAAAGATTCATTCAGAAAGCTTTATCTCTAGGAAATTATTCTTCTTTAGTTTGTAGAAGTTCTGTTTCTGACATTTGGTGACATTTCCCCATAGTGTTGACTGGTTTTTCCCTTTCATTCAGACAGGCAAGGAGACTGCTGTGGCATTTCATCCCATCTGTATTTCTTTTTCTTTACTTTCTTCTTCTTCCTCTTCCTCTTCCTCTTCCTCTTCCTCTTCCTCTTCCTCTTCCTCTTCCTCTTCCTCTTCCTCTTCTTCTTCTTCTTCTTCTTCTTCTTCTTCTTCTTCTTCTTCTTCTTCTTCTTCTTCTTCTTCTTCTTCTTCTTCTTTTTAATCACACCAAACCCAGTAAACTTCTTGTCTCGCAGTATGTCCTCTTTCTGGGTGACATTGTTACTACTTTTTCTTTACCTCCAATTATCTTGTTGTTTACTAGGACATGGGAAATTCATGTTTCCCCCTAAGGCATCAGGGGAAAATACCATTTGTACATTTTTCTGGTATGTATTAGATATTGACATAAAAAAGTCATTATATTTTGTGGAGTTATTTTACTCAGAAATACAGTAAAATGACTTCTTTTCACTCATATAAAACCTAATTTTGTCAGTGCTTCACAGTTTGTTTTATATTTACATAGGACAGGCATAAGTCAGTGAAAATTTGTTACAGAATCTTTATTTCTCACTGAAATTTTTCTCCTTTCATAGCACTAGTAGTAAATATTGCTATCCAAAAATACTGCCAGAGGAAGCCTACATGTTCATATTGCTATAAACAATTGTATAAATTGAGCATGATTGAAGCAAACATCCTGGATAGTGGTGAGAATAAGTGACAGTAATTAGGAAGCACTTAACTAGAATTGATGCTCTGCCTGAAAACTATGTACAAAACAGGTGAAAAAGCAAAATGAGACTGTTTCCTACAGCACCAGGGTCATCAAAATCTTGGTATATCATATGCTTGTAAAGCCTTGAAATTTAAAGAAATTTATTATGTCTTTATTCACTTATCAACAATGTCCAAATGCTATTTCAAAGTTTAATTTGAAGTGATCCACTTCTTCACCCTCTAGACAGATACGTCATTTACTGAGCTGTTCCAGATAGATGAGGGACACCCACACTTTTTAATCTGTGTGAATTTTAATAAATAATAATTCAACACATGCATTTGCACACACATCTTACTGTGGATATATTTCTTTGTTCATATAGTTGATGGCATTTTGGTAAACATTAGGGTCATGGGATGTTATGACAATTTATTGTTCCATATAATATACATTTCAATGATATATAATAAAAAAGATTATAAGTAGTTTTGTACCATAGCCACTTCACCATAGAACATATTCAAATATAAAATTAGAGATATAAAGGAAAGATTAGCTTAATTAAAGCACTACATTCACAGCTCTCCTTGAAGATTTTCCTCAAAGGAGAGGTCAGAGCATTTCATAGAGGATGAAGTTATAACACCAATATTAACTAGCCACAGGCCTCCTTAAAGAGCAGAGAGATGCTCTCTCAATTTCTCCTGAGGGGGTTTCTGCTGGAATCCCTTCATGCATAGATAATCTTAACAAGATTTTCTTTGTCTTTCTCCTGTGGTTTTGAACGTTTTTCCTAAGTCCTTTTTAAATCATTATAGTCAAAAGCTGTATTTTAAGAAAATTAACTTTAGAAATCATTTAGGTGACCAGAGTATCTTCCACTATACCACTTACATAATCACTGATAGTCTTTAGATCAAGTTTAAATTCCATAACAATTCAATTTCACCTACCCAGCCTATCAAGTAACACTAGAAACCAAGTGTCTTTGTATGGCCATTCAAGCTGTGTGGACCAGGTAGATGGATCGTGTCAGCAGAACTGCCCTACTGCATATTTATACTCAGTAGCTACATGCTTCTCTGTTTTAACCAACTCCTTGGTTTCTCTCATCAGTTTATTTTTGCATTGTCCTCAGTCACTAATTTACAGCTGATTGCCATACCCCAAACTCATCAGATTCTCAGAGTGGACTTGACTCATCTTGTATAAAGGACCTCAATCTGGCTCCATCATGTTGATAAATACACATGTCTTTGAACCTCTTTTCTATTGTTTTAATTAATACAATGACTCCCATTTTAGCCATCTGAGTACCAGTCATATTCTCTTTCTCTTAGTTCTCTGCTTGAATTTTCCCTTGAGCCTCCTTACACACAATGAACCTTTCCATTGCAGTGCCCTTTCAGTATTATATTGTGGTATGCTAAAGTCTTTGCCTTGATTATATCTGTCTCCTGTGCTCTTTTTCACTTATTTGGAATTTTCTTTTAACTGTTTTGTACTTTTTGATATGCAGTTGCTGTCTTTAATCCTTATTTCTGAATTATGCTTGGACTGCTTTGAATATGGTAGCAAATATATAATTCCATTGCAAATCTCCCTTACAAAGATCAGCAGGCTACATCTTGGGAATATCTCTTCTTAAAATTCATGCAAACTTATCATCTAAAATGTCTAGCAGAATTTATATTTTTTTTCACTCAATACCAGTCTGACCCAGAGAATTCCCAAATTATGCTATGATATATTCAGTTTTCCATTCAAGAAATGTGAATGGCACATTTTCTTCTTCAAATTTTTATACCTGATTTTTAGAGGGAAATGATGGGCTGTCCAAATGTGGGATTCACAATAAACATTATGTAAATGTTTCATATTGGAAGCAATACTAAACTCATGATCACATTTGGCACTGCTTAAGTATTCTGTACATATTTTTCACATGTATTTTGTTCAAAAATCTTGAAGTCAATTGCTTAAAAATATATCCTCACATCTGAGTTCCAAGTCCTGTCACAGCGACTTTAAGAGAATCCTCATACCATGTTGAATGAAGACAAAGAATCAACTATACTTCAGCTTCACAAAGATATTCAATTCAATGACAAATTTAGAACAAGCAAAGCCAGTATTTCTTAAATATCACATGACTGCACTATTACAAAATGATATGAAAATCATTGTATATATGCATCAATTAAATCTTCTAAATATTTTAGTGTGTGTGTGTGTGTGTGTGTGTGTGTGTGTGTGTGTATGTGTGTTTTCTAAATATATATATCCCCAGAACTGAAGATAAGGATGGTTTTGAGCTACCAGTTACTCCTGGGAAATTATCTGAGGTCCTATGCAAGAGCTTAACTTAACTATTAACTATTCTTAACTAGGACCCATATTCCCAGATCGAGAGCTTACTGTTGATGAAGTTGAAACAATTCCATAGTAAATTGAAACAAATTATATAAGTTGTTGAACTACTATGATAAGTATGATCTTTCAAGTGAACTACTGTGATAAAGTTATTTTCCTTCAATGTATATGTGTTTACATGTCTAGTCAGGAAGATTGAATGTCTGGCCAAGCCCACTACTGGGGTGCAGGTACTTGAAGATCTATTAATAGATGATCACACTCTCTTATCTGATTTTCATGGTGGTAATACACTGCGTATTTACTTGAGAGCAAAGTACAGACTGCCCATAAACTCAGTCAAAATTAATAAGGAATCATTCATATCAAAGTGTAGACATTTTACAGAAGACCTTTTTGATCTTTGAGTAAAACATAAGCTGTGCGTTAAAGCCAGATGACACTGTGACTTCATGTGAGAAGACAGTGCATCACAGTCACTGCTGGGCAGTGTTGTTATGGAGTTGGATAGAAGCAGTGCTTGCATAGATACATAGTCTACAGAACTCAAGTGGTAAACAGTAGCAAGCTGAACAAGAGGCATTAGGGTTGGCAAAAGCACTACCCAGTGTACATGAAAACAAGTTCTCCAGACTCACTGCTGACTATGTAGGAAGCTTCAAACAACTAGGTAAATGTAACTTGGGAGAAGTAGAACATTAGCATCAGCAGGAGAAGAAAAATTAATAAAATTACAGCTTGTATTTTTTTGTTTGCACCTACAACATAATAGGGCACAAATAAGTATAATGTGCCACAAATCACACAAATACATATAGAAATATAGTCTGTAGCCTGTATTTCTACAAAGAAAAAAGGTAAGGATCCCAACACTGAACATAATCAAGAAATAATAGTTTATTCTGTGGAAAAATCTTGTCAGCTTAACCTTTAGTTATATATTATTAACATTTTCAGTATTTGACAATGAATATGTGTGGTATACATAATTTTTGTAATAAACAAAAGAATGCTTGTTTTTTAAAAAATGAACATAAAAGTGTACATCCATTGAGTTTTCTAAGCTTGATTGATCTTGCATCACTGAATACATTCATAAAAATTTGTCAATGTTGCTAATTCTTAAGTCTGAAATATTGTTTTTATATATTATAGAATATTAAATTCATACTCTGTATTGCAGGATGCACTGAAAAGTGGGTTCTTTAGTAAAATTAATGAAAACAAATACTTGTCACTTATAGAAAATGCCCTGATACATGACTAGGAATGTTTAAAAAACACAGTTGAATATAGAATGTTATAAAGCTGAGGAAGAAATCAGTAAGATCAGAACTAGGTGAGGTATTCACTTCCTTCTCAGTACATCCAGATTTCCATGAGCTTCTAGAGTTTATATTTCAAGCAAGAACATCAACTTAGGGCACCAGCTTCCATTCTACTAACAGATAGCATGGTTTCCACCTCCCAGGCTGTAAGTCTTATCCTAGCTCTCTCCCTGTGTGTGAAGGTGTGCTCCTTTTATGTTGAAGCTAAGAAACAGTTTCTTTAAGGCATGTGAAGATTTTTCTTAGAATCAAGTAAGGCTGGATTTATCTGTAAGTATTTGTCTTCTTTAGCAAAGTGTTAATTAACTATTTGATAAAGTGTAATTATATTATATGTATCTGCATTCAGAACTAATATAGAAATGAATTATCAATAAAATTATTTGAATATACCCAAGAGCACAGAATAAATACATACCTATTCTGGATTTAAAAAAAAAAACAGACTTACAAAATATTTTGTTGTTTTCCATTTAAAATCCAACTATAATTGAATACTAAGACTATTTAACAGAAGATACTATCTAGTGTTAAGAAATGTTACTAAATCTCCATATTTTCTAAAATAAATATCTCTCAACAAGCACCCAAATTTTTCATCTGTAACATGACTGGTAGATATATTTATTGTCTTCAATAGAAAACTCATTGTTTGGTCTATGACATAGCCTAGTAGTATAAGACTTGTGTATTATACAGAAATCTGATTTCAGTCCTCAGGAACACACACACACACACACACACACACACACACACACACACACACACACACACACCACTGGGGGCCAGCCCTGGCTATTCTTTTTTCTTGATGGTTTCTCTTGAGGAAAGAAGTATGGCTTCATCTTTTAAGATATTTAGGGTTTCCCTTCTATTAGTTTCAGTGTGTCTGGTTTTATGTGGAGATCTTTGATCCACTTAGAATTGAGCTTAGTGCAAGGAGATAAGGATGGGCCAATTTGCATTCTTCTGCATGTTGACCTCCAGCTGAGCCAGCACCATTTGTTGAAAAGGCTATCTTTTTTCCACTGGATGGTTTTAGCTCCTTTGTCAAAGATCAAGTGACCATAGGAGTGTGGATTCATTTCTGGGTCTTCAATTCTGTTCCATTGATCTACATGTCTGTTACTGTACCAATACCATGCAGTTTTTAACACTATTGCTCTGTAGTACAGCTTGAGGTCCGGGATACTGATTCCCCCAGAGGTTCTTTTACTCTTGAGAATAGTTTTAGCTATTCTGGGTTTTCTGTTATTCCAGATGAATTTTTGAATTGCTCTTTCTAACTCTATGAAGAATTGAGTTGGGATTTTGATGGAGATTGCATTGAATCTGTGTATTACTTTTGGTAAGATGCTCATTTTTACTATATTAATCCTGCCAATCCATGAGCATGGCAGATTTTTCCATCTTCCAAGGTCTTCTTCAATTTCTTTCTTCAGAGACTTGAAGTTCTTGTCATACAGATCTTTCACTTGTTTGGTTAGCGTCACGCCAAGATACTTAATATGGTTTGTGGCTATCGTAAAGGGTATTATTTCTCTTACTTCTTTCTCAGCCTGCTTATCCTTTGAGTATAGGAAGGCTTCTGACTTGCTTGAGTTGATTTTATATCCGGCCACTTTGCTGAAGTCGTTTATCAGCTGTAGGAGTTCTCTGGTGGAGTTCTTTGGGTCGCTTATGTATACTATCATGGGCACAGGGGAGAATTTCCTGAACAGAACTCCAATAGCTTATACTCTAAGATCAAGAATAGACAAATGGGACCTCATTAAATTACAAAGTTTTTGCAAGGCAAAAGACACCGTCAAAAAGACAAAGCGGCAACCAACTAACTGGGAAATGATCTTTACCAACCTTACATCCGACAGAGGGCTAATATCCAAGATATACAAAGAACTCAAGAAGTTAAACTCCAGAGAGGCAAGTAACCCTATTAAAAAATGGGGTACAGAGCTACACAAAGAGTTCTCACCTGAAGAATATCTAATGGCTGAGAAGCACCTAAAGAGATGTTCATCATCCTTAGTCATTAGGGAAATGCAAATCAAAACAACCCTGAGATTCCATCTCACACCAGTCAGGATGGCTAAGATCAAAAACACAGGAGACAGCAGTTGTTGGCGAGGATGTGGAGAAAGAGGAACACTCCTCCACTGCTGGTGGAATTGCAGGCTGGTACAACCACTCTGGAAAGCAGTCTGGCGGCTCCTCAGAAAACTGAGCATGACACTTCCGGAGGATCCGGCTATACCACTCCTGGGCATATACCCAGAGACTTTACCTGCATGCAATAAGGACACATGCTCCACTATATTCATAGCAGCCTTATTTATAATAGCCAGAAGCTGGAAAGAACCCAGATGTCCCTCAACGGAGGAATGGATTCAGAAGATGTGGTATATTTACACAATGGAATACTACTCTGCAATTAAAAACAATGAATTCACGAAATTCCTAGGCAAATGGTCAGAACTTGAAAATATCATCCTTAGTGAGGTAACCCAATCACAAAAGATCACACATGGTATGAAGTCACTGATAAGGGGATATTGACCCAGAATCTCAGAATACCCTAGACACAATCAGCATATCAATAGATTTCTAAAAAGATGGAAGGAGAGACCCCTGGTCCTGGAAAGACTGGATGTAGGGGAACGCCAGGACAGAGTAATGAGAGGGGGTTGAACAGAGAAAAGAGGGAGGGAAGGGGGCTTATGGGACTTTCGGGGAGGGAGGAAACGGGAAAGGGGAAGTGATTTGGAATGTAAATTAAAAAAATAAAATAAAATTAAATTAAAAAAAAAAGATATTTAGGGTTACTGTTTAATAATAAAACATTTACCTATCTTAAGTCTAAGTTACTTGCCACTGTAGCTGACCTGGTTTAGTCTCTTTGAGGCCAGAAACTGCAGTCTTTAGCATTTAGCAATTCATCTTAAAACAACAGGGAATTGTGTAAAGGATTAATTGCTAGAGCCCCTTTTCTCAGCTGAGATGCCTCTCTTTTGTCAGGCTAGGGGAATGTTTAGATGATTAAACTTCTATTGGATGAGAAGATAGTCATGCTCACAGAAGGAAAAAAAAACTTTTATACAAGCAAATTTGGATTAAACTTACAAAAATTCATATACAGATTCATGAATACACATTCATACATTTCCATTCTAACAAGTTGGACCATATGTATATACTTCTCTTATATTACTTACTTACTTACTTACACACACACACACACACACACACACACACACACACACGAAGTAAAAGACCAAGTACCAGTGCAGAAAGAACTCACTCATTATAGATGAACAATGAGCTTCAACCTTTGTTGCACAGAGAAAGTAAGAGCATCTAGCTCTTTATTGCTAAATGAATTAAAACCAAGTCTGCCAAAAAAAAAAAAAAAAAAAAAAAGAAAGAAAGAAAAAAAAAGACCTGTTTTCAGAAACTAGGACAGGGAAACAAGAGTGGGTGGGTTCAGGAGCAGGAGAATAGGGAATGGGATAGGGTGTTTCTGGAGGGGAAATTATTTTAAAAAAAAAGAAGAAAGAAAGAGACCCGTTCAGTTACATGGTAAGAGAAGTCCTGCCTGCTCCTTCTGATCTCTCTTCAGCTTCTCTGTGCCTTTTCAATGCTTTTCTGCATTTTGCATATTGCTCTCTTAATTTTTTATATTTCCTAACACTTTCTAAGTTATTCGATTCTGCATTATCCTTCTAATCTTGCTCTCTCCTCCTGCTCTGATGTAACAAAACTCTTGCTTTCAATGCCTTACTCCCAGTGCTTTCTCTAAATTTTATATCCTCCAATGAGATCCCTCCCAGTCTTCTGTACATTTTTAGGAGAATAGATCACATGGTTTTTCCAAACATCCTCCTTTTTTTTCAACAAAAGTTCACTATAACTTCAAACATAAATTGAATGAGAAGTTTACAACAGAGAATGTTTACATGCATATCCATTAAGAGTAATCATCTTGCTAAACATCTGTCATCTGTCTCCAGTTCTATAGGTTCATAGAGAGTTAAAAACCATAACTTTTGTAACTACATTTATAGTGAAGTTTTGTATAGATAAACCAAGTCAATATTTTATCTTCTGTCCTTGTACCTATAGGAAATCATTAGTTCCTTTTTATGAACTTTGGTTTTTACAGCCTCTTGGAATGTGCTCTAAATTGCAGATGCCTGCTTACTATCTCAGAAGCAATTAACTGATGGCTCTTGAAGCCTGGCAGAGTTTTCAGTGAAGTTTCGACATCAGAAAGAATTTATTCGCAGTTCTATTATAAAAGACCTTAATCATTACTAGTATAATTTTAGGAATTCTTATATGATCATCATTAAGAATTAAGGAGTTATCTCTTTGTCTATATAGCATCACTACAAGACAGTACATCTTCATTTTTCTGCAGAACTCTACTTAAAAGGGTATGCTAATACCTAGTGATGTATAATATATATATATATATATATATATATATATATATATATATATATACATATATTATATATATATAATAAAACAGGAAGAAGATATTAATGGCAAGAATCTTTTCTAAAATGAAATCTCCTGGGCCTTGCCTTAAGGAGCAAATCCATTGTAGATTTTAATCCATGGCAGAACCATCTCAGGAAGATCACCTGCTCAGTTTTTAGGTACTCCTTGATGACTACACACACACACACACACACAAACACACACACACACACACACACACACACACACACACACACACACACACATTTGACAAATTCATTTGACAAATGTTTCCCTGAGTAAAATTTGCCATTTCAAGAAACGTTTTTAAAAAAATAATATTTTTTCACAGATAAGCATTTTGTCATTTTATTGTTTGCAATTATTTGGGAGGACATGCTATCAAATGAGAAAATGCATTCCTAAAATTTGCTTGTGGGTAAGCATGCTTTACATTTTTTTTTGATTAAAGATTGATGTGAAAAGTCCTAGTTCACTATGTGTTCTTTAGGAAAGCAACATAAGCAAGTCAGTAACCATCTTTCCTTCATGGGCTCTGTATCAGCTTCTTCTTCCAGATTCCTTCTCTGACATTTGTCAAGAATTAAGTGTGACCCGAGAATTATAAGATAAATCCATTATTCTATATGATTTTTAGGTTTTGATGTTTTATTATAACAATAGAAAACTTTAAGTTATATGCTGAAATGTTCAGGGAAATATCTGCAACTCAAATATAAGTATACTTCTAATTTAGCCTCTTTAAATTAGCCTTGATTGCCAATTGTGGGACTTGGATCTTTTTAATTATGAAAGATCTTGCAATTAAACTAAATATGTAACTTTAAAAGATAACATAATGTGCTAATTGCCATCTGCTGCAAAAATGAAACTTGTACAATTTGAGAGATGTACTTATCTATATCTAAAATAAATGATACGGACTCAGTTTAATACTGTGCCTCACAGAGCAACAATAGTTGTTTCTGCTAGTTCTTATATACTATGGATATATGACTATTAAAGTTTGAATCAATTATTCCAATCTTACATTTTGGTGGATAGCATTGACTGTCTGATATGTAAAGATTGAGAGTCATATTTCTCATGAGGTTTTAAATAGAAACAGGCTAATTTAGGCAGAAAGATGTCTCAGTGCTTAAGAGCTCTCTCTGCCCTATCAGAGGGCTTGACTTCAATTTCTAGTTTAAACTCTAATTGGGAGGCTCATAATTGCCTGGAACTACACCTCCAGGAGACCCGACACTGGTCTTAGGGGCACTTGCCTTTATATGTTCATACCCATACACAGACAAATGCACATATACTTACTCTCAAGAATATAAAAACATGATAATATCATCTGGGTTAAATTTTTCTTTTTGAATCTTACTACTATAAGATTTTCAAAACCAACATCTAATAATAAAGTTTATAAGTCAGATATGCAGGTGTATTATATTTTCAAATATATTGATAATTATAACAGACAGGGTTGAATTATAAAATGCATTGCCCAAATGCAATGTGACTCTATATTTTGTCAAAAAATCTTTCTCAGACTTTCTGATTTTTCTTTACTTTGATATGGCTTGTTAGCATAGCATGAAATCTTCTCTACACATATAGCTGAAGCCTGCAGCATTTATCATCTGTCTTTCTTCAATTGTCCATGTTCATAATGGGAATTCTGATGCAAGCTGACAGGTCTGTTATTCTAAATAAGCTTGAGTAACAGATCACAACATCTTTGTTGCTCTAGAAATTGAAATCAGTGAACTTATATAATTGGATCAACATCATTTACATGAGAGTACTCATCACATTAGCTCTATTAAATGATGGTCAATTTCTAATCTAGAATATGCTTTAAAACTAAAATCAAGCTTAAAATGTTCACATGAACTGAATAAGAGAGTGCTTTATTTGACTTCCATTACAATTACTGTTATACAAATTGGTGCCTTCCTCTCTTTCAGGAATGATTCCCATTTCTTAGATGCTGAAAAAGCCTTTGAGAAAATCCATAACCCATTGATATTAAAAGTTTTAAAGAGATCAGGAATTCATGGCATGTACCTAAACATAATAAAACCAATAAACAGCAAACCAAGAGACAACATCAAATTAAATGGAGAGAAACTTGAAGCAATCCTACTAAAACTCGGGACAAGTTTGCTCACTCTCTCTCTATCCAATTTAGTACTAAAAATTTTAGGTAGAGCAATTAGACAACAAAAGATGATCAATGGGATATAAACGGGAAAGGAATAATTCAAATTATTACTATTTGAAGATGACATGATAGTACACATAAGCAACCTTCAAAATTCTACCAAATTTCTCCAGGACATTTAATAGGGACACAAGCTTAACAGTTTCAAATGCTTTTTCTATATCTATAAAAGTGATTTCTGTCATGAAATTAATTTATATATTAAATAACATTGATTTTCATATGTCAAATCTATTTTCCATCCTAAAGATCAAACCTTCTTGTCTGCCAAACTGTTTTATTATTGGATATATTCTTTATTTACATATCAAATGTTATCTGCTTTATAAGTTCCCTCCCCCAACCTCACAGATAGTTCCTATTCCATCCTCCATCCCCCTAAATCTATGAGGGTGTTCCTCTACCCACCATACTCCCACCTCCCTGCCCTTGATGTCCCTACATTAGGGCATCTATCAAGACTTCATAGGACCAAGGACCTCATCTCCTATTGATGCCTGATAAAGCAATCCTCTGAATATATGCAGCTAGAGCCATGTGTATGCCTTGGATGATGTCTTAGTCCCTGGGAGCTCTGAGAGATCTGGTTGGTTGATATTGTTGTTCTCCCTATGAGGTTGCAAACCCCTTCAGCGTCTTTACTACTTTCTCTAACTCCTCCATGGGGATCCAATGCTCAGTCCAATAGTTGACTGTGATCATCTGCCTCTGTGTTTATAAGGCTCTGGAAGGGCTTCTCAGGAGACAGCCATATCATTCTCCTTTCAGCAAGCATTTCTTGGTATCCATGATAGTCAGGGTTTGGTGACTGTATATGGGGTGAATCCCCAGGTGGGACAGTCTCTGGATGGCCTTTCCTTAAGTCTCTGCTCTACACTTTATCAACAAAATACCAACACAAGGAGAGAAATTACACCCTAGAAAAAGCAAGAAGGTAATCTTTCAACAAAACCAAAAGAAGATAGTCACACAAACATAATTCCACCTTTAACAATAAAAATAACAGGAAGTAACAATAACTTTTATTTAATATCTCTTAACATCAATGGACTTAATTCCTCAATAAAAAAACATAGACTAATGGACTGGATCTGTAAACAGGACCCAACATTTTGCTGCATACAGGAAACTCACCTCAGTGACAGAGACAGACACTACCTGAGAGTAAAGGTTGGAAAACAATTTTTCCAAGCAAATTATCCCAAGAAACAAGCTGGAGTAGCCATTATAACAGCAAGTAAAATCGACTTTCAATCAAAAGTTGTCAAAAATTACAAGTAAGGACTGGTAAAAGGAAAAATTTATCAAGATGAATTCTCAATTCTGAGAGTAATGTAAGGGCATCCACATTCATAAAAGAAACTTTGCTAAAGCTCAAAGCACACATCACACTCCTCACAATAATACTGGGAGACTTCAACACCCCACACTCATCAATGGGCAGATCATGGAAATAGAAACTAAACAGAGACACAGTGAAATGAACAGAAATAATGAACCAAAATGAATCTAGCAGATTATTTATAGAACATTTTATCCTAAAGCAGAAGAATATAACTTCTTGTCAGCACCCCATGGTACCTCTCCAAAATTTACCATATAATTGGTCTCAAAACAACAGATATAAGAAGATTGAAATAATCCCATGCATCTTATCAGATCACCATGGTCTAAGGCTGGTGTAAAATTCCAACGAAAATAATGGAAAACACACATACATATGGAAGATACACAACACTATACTCAATGATAACTTGGTCAAGGAAAAAATAAAGAAAGAAATTAAAGACTTTTTAGAATTTAATGAAAATGAAGACATATCATACCAAAACTTACTAGACACAATGAAAGCAGTACTGAGAGGAAAAATCACAGCTCTGAGTGCATCCAAAAAGAAACTGAAGAGAGCTTACACTATCTTCTTGACAGCACTCCTGAAAGATCCAGAACAAAAAGAAATAAATACACCCAAGAGGAGTAGACTGCAGGAAATAATCAAACTCAGGGCTGAAATCAACCAAATAGAAACAAAAGAAACTGTACAAAGAATCAACAAAACCAGGAGCTGCTTCTTTGAGAAAATCAAAAGACAGATAAACCCTTAGTCAGAATAACCAGAGGGCATGGAGACAGTACCCAAATTAATAAAATAAGAAATTAAAAGGGAGACATAACAATGGAAACTGTGGAAATTCAAAAAAATCATCAGCTCCTACTAGAAAAGCTTATACTCACCAAACTTTTCAATATGTTCTAAAATTTGGTTTGCCTGTATTTTCTTGAGAATTTTTGTGTTTATGTTCAAAATGACAATTAGTTTGCAGTTTTCATTTCTTCTTGATTTTTATTGATATTGAGATTAATATTAAATCATGATAGTCTTTCTTCTGTTATATTTTAGGGAAAAGTCAGAGATGTGTTGAAGATAGATAGCCTTGAAATGTGGTGGAATTTAGCAGTGAGTCAACTTGGCTGTGAGATTTCATTTTGGGGAAGACTTTTAATTTCTAATTTAATGTCATTGTTCATTGTGCTTCTATTTAAATTATTCATACACTAGAACTTTATTTTAGGTAAGTCAGATATGTCCAGAAATTTGTAAATCTCATGTTACATTTTAAGTTTTGGAGTACATGTTTTCAAAGTAATTTTAATGACCTTCATCATTTAATTTAAGCTCATGATAAAAACTTCTTAACATTTTCAGTTTTATAAACTTTGATATTCTCTGTTTTTCTCATATTAGTTTGGCTAAAGGTTTAATAATTCTCTTATAAATTTTAATGTTTTAATGTGTATTCTGCTTGCATGAATGCCTCTGAATCATATGTGTGCCTGGTGTACTTGGAGGTCATAAGTGGATATCAGTACTGTAGTTACAGACAATTTTGAGTCACCACATAGATGCTGGGAACTGAACACTTTGATAAAGCAGGCTGTACTTTTAACCCCCGGGCCAGTTCCATAGTTCAAAGACTGGTAACATTATTAACTTTTTCAAAAACTTGACGGGATTGGTGTATCTTATTAACTGATATCCCAACCTTTTTTTTATTTCTGGGAATTACTAGATTTAGTTTTTGATTTCTTTTGCTTTTCTGTAATTTGCTAATTTAAGTTTTATTATGGCCATTTTCTCTCCTGCAACTGAGCAGGCAGTTATAGCTAGGAACACAGGGAACACAGGAGTGGCAGATCAGCTGTGATAGAGTCCATCCATGCTCCACCTTCACCCAGAAGCTGGGCAGCAACACAGCCGTCTGTGAACTGATCCTGTCAGGGGAGTACTGTTCTACAGGGTGTGATTTCACTCCTGGTTTTTGAGGTGAGGCCGCCATTTTCTCTTCACTGACTGAGCAGGCAGGTATAGCCAGAAGCACAGGGAACACAGGAGGGGCAGAGCAGCTGGGACTGGGTCCTTCCAGGCTCCATCTGTGCCCAGGAGCTGGGCTAAGCCACAGCACCCTGTGCCAGAGGAGAGCTGGTCACCCAGGGGTGCTGAGACAGGCTTGTGGGCCCACAGGAGGGAAAAGCACCATCCAGAGACAGCAGGACCAAATAACACCAGAGATAACCAGATGGCAAAAGGCAAACATAGGAAAGTTACCAATAGAAGGCAAGGCAACATGGCACTGTCCAAACCCATTTCTCCCACAAGAGCAAGTCCTGGATACCCCAACACCCTGGAAAAGCAAGATTTGGATTTAAAATCACAGCTCATGATGCTGATGGAGGGCTTCAAGAAAGACATAAATAACTCCATTAAAGAGATACAGGAGAACACAGGTAAATAGGTAGAAGCCCTTAAAGAACTACAGGAAAACATAACCAAACAGGTAAAGGAATTGAACAAAGCTATCCAGAATCTAAAGATGGAGGTAGAAAAAATAAACAAATCACAAAGAGAAACAAATCTGGACTTCGAAGATCTAGGAAAGAAGTTTGGAGTCATAAATGCAAGCAACAACAGAATACAAGAGATAGAAGAGAGAATCTAAGATGCAGAAGATACCATAGAAAGCCTTGACACAACAGTCAAAGAGAACACAAAATGCAAAATGCTCCTAACCCAAAACATCCAGGAAACCCAGGAACAATGTAGAAGACTAAACCTAAGGATTATATGTATAGAAAAGAGTAAAGATTTCCAACTTAAAGGGCCAGTAAATGTCTTCAACAAAATTATAGAAGAAAACTTCCTTCAACTAAAGAAATTGATGCCCATAAATGTACAAGAAGCCTACAAAACTCCAAATAGATTGGACCAGAAAAGAAATTCCTCCTGACATATAATAATTAAAACACCTAGTACACTAAACAAAGAAAGAATATTAAAAGCAGTATGGGAAAAATGTCAAGTAACATATAAAGGCAGATCTATCAGAATTACACCAAACTTCTCACAGAGACTATGAAAGCCAGAAGATCCTGGGCAGATGTCATACAGACCATAAGGGAACATAAATGCCAAACCAGCCTAACATACCCAGCAAAACTCTCAATTACCATAGATCGGGAAACCAAGGTATCCCATGACAAAAACAAATCTACACAATATCTTTCCACAAATACAGCCCTTCAAATGATAATAAATAGAAAACACTAACAAAGGGAGGGAAACTAAACACTAGAAAAAGCAAGAAATTAATCTTCTTTTGACAAACCAAAAAGAAGAGAGCCAACCAAACATAACACCACCTCTCATAACAAAAATAACAGGAAGCAACAATCACTTCTCCTTAATATCTCTTAATATCAATGGACTCAATTCTCCAATAAAAAGACTTAGACTAACAGACTGGATACATAAATAGAACCCAACATTTTGCTACATACAGGAAACTCATCAGGCACCAAGACAAATGATATCTCATAGTATTAGACTGGAAAACAAATTTCCAAGCAAAAGGTCCCAAGAAAGAAGCTGGTGTAGCCATTCTAATATCAAATAAAATTGACTGTCAACCTAAAGTAATCAAAAAGGATAAGCACAGACACTTCATACTCATCAAAGGAAAAATTTACCAAGATGAACTCTCAATTCTGAACATTGTGCCCCAAATAAAAGGACACCCACATTCATAAAAGAAACTTTACTAAAGCTCAAAGCACATATTGCACCCCACACAATAATAGTGGGAGACTTCAACACCCCACTCTCCTCAATGGACAGATCATGGAAACACAAACTAAAAAGAGAAACAGTGAAATTGACAGAAGTTATGAACCAAATGGATTTGGTTCAAATATACCTTCTTCTCAGCACCTCACCATACATTATCCAAAATTGACCTTATTCTCTGTCACAAAACAGACATCAGCAGATATAAGGAGATTAAAATAACTCTACGCACCCTATCAGATCACCACGGACTGAAGCTGACCTTCAATAACAAGAAAAACAACAGAAAGCCCACATACACATGGAAACTGAACAACATTCTACTCAACGATAACTTGGTCAAGGAAGAAATAAAGAAAGAAATTAAAGACTTTTTAGAATTTAATGAAATCAAAGGTACAACATACCCAAACTCATGGGACACAATGAAAGCAGTGCTAAGAAGAAAACTCATAGCTCTGAGTGCCTCCAAAAAGACACTGGAAATAGCATACACTAACAACTTGACAGCAGAGATGAAGACTCTAGAACCAAAAGAAGCAAATACACCCAAGAGGAATAGAAGAGATGGCGAGAAATAATCAAACTCAGGGCTGAAATTAACCAAGTAGAAACAAAAAGAACTATATAAAGAATCAACCAAACCAGGAGCTGGTTCTTTGAAAAAAAAAATTAACACAATAGATAAATTCTTAGCCAAAGTAACCAGAGGGCACAGAGACAGTATCCAAATCAGCAAAATCAGAAATGAAAAGGGCCACATAACAACAGATACTGAGGAAATTAAAAAAAAATCATCAGAATCTACTACAAAAGCCTATACTCAACAAAAGTGGAAAATCTAGATGAAATGGACAATTTTCTAGACATATACCAGGTGCCAAAGTTAAATCAGGATCAGATAAATGATCTAAACAATCCCATAACCCCTAAAGAAGTAGAATCTGCCATTAATATTCTCAACCAAAAAAAAAAATCTCAGGACCAGATGGAATCACTACTGAGTTCTATCAGACCTTCAAAGATGACCTAATACCAATACTCTTCAAACTATTCCACAAAATAGAAACAAAGGGAACACTACCCAATTCATTTTATGAAGCTACAATTATTCTGATACCTATACCACACAAAGACCCAACAAAGGAAGTGAACTTTCGACCAATTTCCCTTATGAATATCAATGCAAATATACTCAATAAAATTCTTGCCAACTGATTCCAAGAGCACATCAAAACGATTATCCACCATGATCAAGTAGACTCCATCCCAGGGATGCTGGTTTGGTTCAGAATATGGAAATCCATCAATGTAATCCACCTTATAAACAAACTCAAAGAAAAAAAAAACACATGATCATTTCATTAGATGCCGAGAAAGCATTTGACAAAATCCAACACCTCTTAATGATAAAAGTCTTGGAAAGATCAGGAATTCAAAGCCCATATCTAAATATAGTAAAAGCAATATACAGCAAACCAGTAGCCAACGTTAAACTAAAAGGAGAAAAAGTTGGAGCAATCTCACTGAAATCAGGAACTAGACAAGGTTGTCCACTCTCTACCTACCTGTTCAATATCGTACTTGAAGTTCTAGCTAGAGCAATTAGACAACAAAAGGAGGTCAAAGGGATTCAAGTTAGAAAGGAAGAAGTCAAAGTATCACTATTTGCAGATGATATGATAGTATGCTTAAGTGACCCCAAAAATTCCACCAGAGATCTCCTAAACTTGATAAACCACCTCAGCAAAGTGGCTGAATACAAAATTAACTCAAACAAATCAATAGCCTTCCTATACTCAAAGGATAAAGAAGTTGAGAAAGAAATTAAGGAAATGACACCCTTCATAACAGTCACAAATAATATAAGATAACCTGGTGTGACTCTAACCCAGTAATTGAAAGATCTGTATGATGAGAACTTAAAGTCTCTGAAGAGGAAAGGGATAACATTTGAAATGTAAATAAAGCAAATATCTAATAATAAAAATTAAAAATACAAAACATTGCTAAATTAATCAGAAAAGGAAGCAGAAATATTTTATGAAAAATTCTAGATTTATATGGAAATTATTTCAGATAAAATTGAAGAAATATATAGAAAATATGAGATAAGTTATTATTATTATTGTTATTATTATTACCGTTTAATTATTCATTATATATCCTGATTTTTACTGCAAAATGCTATACCCTCCGAGTCACTCTCATACACGGTCCTTCCCCAATCTCCCCTCCCATACTCCTCTGAGTGGGTGTCCCCCTGTATCACTCCAGCCTTACACTTCAAGTTTTTGAGAGACTAGGTGCTTCCTCTCCCACTGAGGCCAGACAAGACAGCCCAGCTAAAAGAACAAGAATAGAACTCACATGCAGGCAACAGCTTTTGGAATAGCCCCCACTTCATTTGTTAGGGACCCATATGAAGCATTTGCTACATATATTTGGCCTAGATATAGTCCATGTATATTGTTTGGTTGGTGGTTCAGACTGAGAGCCCCAATTGCCAGGTTAACTGACTCTGTTGGTCTTGTTTTTCCTATTTCATTAGGGGCTGAAATCCTTCCTCCTGTTCTTCTATTAGAGTTCCCAAGCTCTAGCCACTGTTTGGCTATGGGTGTTTATATCTGTCTGAGTCAGTTGCTGGTCGGAGCATCTCAGAGTACAGCCATGATAGACTCCTGTCTGCAAGCATAACATGGCGACATTAATAGATTGGTGTTTGAACAGGGGATATGTCTCAAGTTTGGCTGGTTATTGGTTTGACCTTCCCTTGGTATCTGCTTCATTCTCTGTCCCTGAATTTCTTGTAGAAAGCATAAATTTTGGGTCACATTTCTGTGGGGAGGTTGGTTTCCCTACCACTCCATTGGGGTTCCTTTCTGCCTATAGGAGGTAGCATCTTTAGGTTCCATGTCCCCAGTGCTATGAGTTACAGCTAAGGTCACCCATTGTTTCCTGGGTGCCTCCCTTTTCCCAGGTCTCTGTCTCTTCAGGAAAATGCATTTACCTCCCCACCCCCATCAGTTTCAGATTTACAATCATTCTCATAGCCATCTGGCTTCCCTCCTGTCATTCTGCACACCTGTCCTGAAAACCCCCATTCATCTTCCCATCCCTTTTTCCATCCAATTACCTTCCTCCTTCTGCCTCTTAGATTATCTTATTCCCCATCTAAATGAGATTCAAGCATCATTGCTCGTTCCTTTCTTCTTGTTTTGATTCTTTGAGTTTGTGGAGTGTAGCAGGAGTATACAATACATGTCCTTTTGGGACTGGTTTACCACACTCAAGGTGATATTCTCAAGATCCATTCATTTGCTTGCAAAGTTTATAATGGGTTTGCTTTGAGTTGCTAAATAGTATTCCACTGTGTAGCTGTACCACATATTCTTTATCCATTCTTCTAGGTTGTTACCCATTTCTGTGTATTATAAATAAAGATATCATGAACATAGTTGAGCAAGTGTCTTTGTAGCTTGGTGGGGCATCTTTTGTGTATATTACCTGGAGTGGTACAGCTGGATCTTGGGGTACAACTATTCCTATGTTTGTGAGAAACCACCAAATTGATTTCCAAAGTTCTTGTGCAAGTTTGCATTCCTACCAACAATGGCAGAGTGTTCCCCCTGCTTCATCTCCATGCCAGCATGTGCTATCACTTGGGTTTTTTATCATAGCCATTCTGATGGGTGTAAAGCAGAACATCAGAGTTGTTTTGATTTACATTTCCATGATGAGTGAGGAATTTGATCATTGCTTTAAGTTCTTCTCAGCCACTTGAAATTCTTATATTTAGCTCTGTGACCCATTTTTATTGGGTTATTTGGGTTGATGGTATTTAACTTCTGTCAGATATAGGGTTGTTGAAGATCATTTCCCAATCTCTAGGCTACTGTACTGTTCTATTGACATTGTACTTTGCCTTTCAGAAGTTTTTCAATTTCATGAGTCACATTTATCAATGGTTGATCTTGGAGCCTGAGCCATTGGTGTTCTATTCAGGAAATTGACTCCTGTACCAATGTCTCCAAAGATATTTCCCATTTTCTGTTCTATAATATTTAGTATATCAAATTTCATGTTGAGGTTCTTGATCCACTTTGACTTCAGATTTGTGCAGGATCATAAATATGGAACTATTTTCATTCTTCAACCTGTAAACATTCAGTTGGACAACTACCATTTGTTAAAGATGCTTTCTTCTTTTCTACTGTATGGTTTTGGATTCTTTATCAAAACTCAAGTGCCCATAGTTTTGTGGGGTTTTTTTCTTGGTCTTTGAATTTATTTCATTGATCAATGAAATAGTTTCTGTACCAGAACTATAGTTCTTTTTTACTATTGTTCTGTACTATAGCTTGAGGGATGGTGATTTCTCCAGAAGTTCTTTTACTGTTCAGGATTGTTTTGGATTTCCTGTTTTATTTTGTTCCTTTTCCTATGTCAAGTTAAAATTTGATCTTTCAAGATCTATAAAAAAGTTTGTTGGTATTTTGATGGATATTTGATGGAATCTGTAAATTGGTTTTGGTAAGATAGCTTTTTTCACTATGTTAATTCTGCCTATCCATGAATCTAGGAGCTCTTTCCATCTTCTGATATCTTCTCCAATTTATTTCTTCAAGGACTGTAGATCTTGTCATACAGAGGTGTCACTTGCTTTGTTAGAGATATACCATGATATTTTATATTTTCTTTTTGTGGCTGTACTAAAGGGTGCTGTTTCCTTAATTTCTATTTTCTATTTTGGCCACTTTATCTTTTATAAAAAGAAAGACTACTGAATCTTTGAATTAATTTTGTATCCAGTCACATTGTTGAAGGATTTTATTAACTGTAGTTCTCTGGTAGAATTTTAGTGATTGCTTATGTATGTATACTGTCATATCATCTTCAAATAGCAATGCTTTGCCTTCTTTTTTGATTTGTATCCTCTTGATTTTCATTAGTTGCCATGTTGCTCTGTCTAGAATTTCCAGGCGCTATATTGAATAGATAGAGACAGAGTGGGCACCCTTGTCTTGTCCCTTATTTTAGTGGAGTTATTTTAAGTTTCTTTCCATTCAGTTTAATATTGGATGTTGGCTTGATGAATATTGCTTTGATTATGTTTAGGTATGTGCTTTTATCCCTGATCTGTCTAATATTTTTAATATGAAGTGATGGTGGATTTTATCGAAGGTTTGTCAGCATCTAATAAGATAATGTAATTTCTTCCTTTCTTTCTTACAGTTTCTTGATATAGTGGAGTACATTGATGAATTTTCTTATACTGAGCCATCTCTGGATCCTTGAGATGAAACCTTTTTGATTATGATGAGTGATGGGATTTTGTTTTAATGTGTTCCTGGATTCAGTTTGTGCTTATTTTATTGAATATTTTTGCATTGATGTTCATAGGAGCACTAGGCCTGAAGTTCTCTTTATTTACTAAATCCTTGTGTTGTTTAGGTATTAGTATGACTGTGGCTTCACAAAGTGAGTTTGGCAGTGTTCCTTCTATTTCTATTTTGTGGAATAGTGTGAGGAGTATTGCTATTAGATCTTCTTTGAAAGTCTTGCAGAATTTTGCACTGAAACCATCTGACTGTATTTTTTGATTGGGAGACTTTTAATGATTGCTTCTATTGTTTGGGTGTTACAGATCTATCTAAATAGTTTGCCTTATCTTGATTTAAAATTAGTAAATGATGTTTATCTAGAAAATTGTCCATTTCTTTTAGATTTTCCAATTTTGTGGAATACCGTCTTTTGAAGTAACAGCTAATAATTCTTAGAATTTCCTCCATGTCTGTTGTTATGTCTCCCTTTTCATTTCTGATTTTGTTTATTATGATATTGTCTCTCTGTTTTTGTTAGTTGTTGCTTTTTGTTGTTTGTTTGAAGAAAAACTTAAGGTTGAGTGTCTAGGGACATGATATAGAAGACAGTTTGTAGAAGAGTATATTATCAAATATATTTAAATTTTAAAATAGTTTTAGAAAATAAAATGTTATATTTTAAAAATAGTGAGAAAAAGCTGGGCAGTGGTGGCGCACATCTTTAATCCCAGCACTTGGGAGGCAGAGGCAGGTGGATTTGTGAGTTCGAGGCCAACCTGGTCTACAGAGTGAGTTCCAGGACAGCCAGGGCTATTCAGAGAAACCCTGTCTCAAAAAATCAAAAAAAAAAAAAAACAAAAAAAAAAACAAAAAACAAAAACAAAAACAAAAAATAAAAATAAATAAATAAATAAAATAATAATAAAATAAAATTTAAAAAAAAATTTTGAGAAAAAAGACGTATGGAGAAAGAAGTGGCCAGGACCAACAAAAAGATGTCAGAAGATGCTTTAAGGGAGAAGCCATCACAGTACCTTTTAAGGAACACACTCACCTCTGTACTGATGGAAAGTCTTATTTTTATAATCTTTTATGGATGGGGAGTAGTTTTACATCATATGGTTTAGCATACTCTAGCAACATAGAGAAAAAAAAAATCATGGAGGAGCCAGGTAATGGTTAGGACCATAAGGAGTTGCTACTAGGCCACAGCACAGTTTCTTAACAGTCTATACCAGAATTATCAGCATGGAGGTGTATTGTAATGTCTTTGGGCTGTAGAATTTTCCCTCTGAAAATTGAATGCTGTCTTTTAAGTACTGGCCTATGTTCTAATAAACCTCTTACTGAGGTTAGTAAATAACTTTTCTCAATCCACTCATTGTCTCTATTTTATTCGCTTTTTCTGTCAAGAATATGTCTATTTCAGGCAAACCCATGTCTATTTTTATTTGTTACTTACTCTTTTATAGTCATAGACAAAAATAGCATTTCCTAAACCAATATCAAAAACATTCTCTGTTTTCTCTAAGAGGTTCATATGTTAACAAGTTTTTTGTGTTTAAATCCTTTGTCAGTTTGAATATTTTTTGTATGTGGTGTGAAGTAAATGTGTAACATTAAACTTCAGCTCTATATGATTCTTGGATACAGTCAATTGAATGTAGGAATGTTCTCTAAAGTTTATGTTTCAATCTAATTTTATGCCAGTACCAATTTCTTTTGGGTACAATAATTTCATATTATTTCTTAATATTCAACAAATACAATGACTTTAACTTTATACTTTTTTGACAATTGCTAAGGCATCTTCATGATTTAGGGTTTATAGCCATAAAATTATTACAATGTAACTTTACTTTTTGGGGAATATTATTGGTACTTTGAAAGAAATTGCATAGTTTATTGTTCACTATGTGCAATATGGAGATTTTCATAATATTTATTCTTCAAAACAACAAGCATAGCTTACTGGTATCTTTATTTGTAAAATCAACAATTTCTTTCTTAAATGTTTTATAGATTTTAAATTGAGTTTAGTTCACATTTTTGTAGTTAAATTTTGTAATTTTCAGTGTATATGCTCTTCTTGACTACACTTTCAAATAATCTTTTATGCTATTGGGAAAGCTAGCTGCTTACTTGGTTTTTAAAAAAAACAGCATATTTTTAATATGTAAATAAAGTATTTATGCTAATCTCATAAACTGAATCGTTAGTGGATTTATTTTTCAGTTCTGAAAGTAAAAGCTGAGGACTATTTAGACTTTTCCGTATATAAAATGATGTGTCAACCAACAGATGTTTCTTAATCTTTGTTTCATATTTGATTTCTTTTATATATTCTATTTTGACCCAATATCTATAACAATATATACAGAAAACCACACAACCATACTTGAAAGCTATAGCAAAATGAATATGGAGGGAATTACAGTTATTCAGAGCAAGTTAGGAAATAATTAGCACTCTGATGCGCTGGTTAAAGTCACTGGTCTTCCCACAGTACCCCTGATATAATATATTTCAGTTATTTTTCATTACCCAAAAGTCCTAAAAGTCTTTGACTAGTTATTATATAGATAAATACACATCTTTATTTGTATATAAAGACAAATTCAGTGTTTAAGTATGTATTCCATTGGACCATCACCCACAATTACATTCTTGTAACTATCTAATGTTTTTAAATTCTATTTATTTGATTTACAAAATATGTACCTGAAGTCTATTTGTATTCCAAGTGTGTTACTCCTGTAATAAGATTCTTATTTATAGATTCACATAGGCCTGTAACAAATTTATTATGAATTATCTGAATTTTTATGTTTAATATTAGTAATTCTCTGGGAAGCCATAGGGTTGATACATGGAACACATATTGAAGAAGTCTAACATTAACCTAAGCACTGAATATAGTCAGAGTAGACCATTTTTTATTGAATATAATATTCATTTACATTTCAAATGGTAAAAACTTTCCTGGTTTCCCTCCTCCCACTACCTGCCTACAAGTACATGCCCTTCCACAGGACCCACTCCCACCTCTCCCAACCCCCCATGATTTCCCTTTGTTGGGGCATCTATTGAACCTTCACAGGACCAAGGACCACTCCTCTCACTGATGCCCTACAAGGCATTCCACTGTCACGTTTTTGACTGGAAGCATGTATACCCCTTGGTTAATGGTTTAGTCCCTGGGAGTCCTGGGGCTTCTAGGTGGCCAACATCTTTGTTCTTCCCATGGGATTGAAAAACCCCTCCGCTCCTCCAGACCACCCTCCAACTGCTCCATTGGGGATCCCATGCCCAGTTTAATGGTTTGCTGCTAGCATCTGCCTCTGTATATTTAAGACTCTGACAGGGCCCCTCCGGAGACAACCATGGCATGCTCCTTTTGGTATGCACTTTTGTCGTCCATAGTAGTGTCAGGGTTTGGTGACTATTTATAGGATGAATCCCCAGGTAGGGCAGTCTCTGGGTGGCCTTTGCCTCAGTCTCTGCTCCATACTTTGTCTCCATAATTGCTCCTGTGAGTATTATGTTTCCTTTCTCAGAGGAACGAAAACACCATCACTTAAGTCCTTCCTTTTCATGAGCTTCCTGTGCTGGGTGAATTGCAACTTGTTTATTTTGAGCTTTTTGGCTAGCATCCACTTACCAGTGAGTGCATATCATTTGCATTCTTTTGCAATTGGGTTACCTCACTCAGGATGATACTTGCTAATTCCATCCCTTTGCCTAAGAATTTCATGAATTCATTGTTAATAGCTGAATAGTACACCTTTGTATGTATATACCACAGTTTCTGTATCCATTCCTCTGTTGAAGGATATCTGGGTTCTTTCCAGCTTCTGGCTATTATAAATAAGGCAGCTATGAACATAGTGGGACATGTGTCCTTATTACATGTAGGAGCATATTCTGGGTATATGCCCAGGAATGGTATAGCTTGGTCCTCAGGTAATACTATGTCTAATTTTCTGAGGAATCACCAAACTGAGTTCCAGAGTGGTTTAACCAGCTTGCACTCCCACCAACAATGGAAAAGTGTTCCTTTTTCCCCACGACACCATTTAAAAAAAAAAAAACCAGAATGGTATGGTGTGAAGATGCATTATGATTAGATTATCTATTCCATTCCAAGAGATTAGAACCTCACAGCCAGAGTTAATAATATACCTGATGTCACTTAAAACTTTTATTCTAATATGTACTCAGCCTGTTTTTTAGCCTACATTCAAAAAACAATGTTACAACCAACCTTACTTGCCTTGAATTTCCCTGTAATCAGATTTTGCAACCTAAGATAGTGTACAGCTGTAATTCTAAAATATGCACCAGCCATATGACCCAAATGTGATTTACATATGTTTGCAAGAGTGTTGTGTTAATCATATTCTGAAATTCAACAATATAGGTAGAGAACAACCATAGAAAGTCAAACCTGTCACAAACATTTAACAATTTAGAGATATCACTTGATAATTAATGATGTTTGTAGGGCTGTTTGTTGTTTGGGTCAGTTGGCATCAGTGACTTAATCCCTTCTAAAATGCTTCTTATGACCTCTACAAAATACCCCCCCCATTTCTTCCCCAGGTGTTGGTTTACAGAGCAATGTCCTTTATTAGGAAGACACACAGACACAGATAATTCCAGAGGGAAAAACAGATTCTCAAGACAACACAGTCTTTAGGCAAGCACAGATGAACATTCATACAAAAGACATGCAGAAGACATTGGAAGACACAGGGAGAGTGAAGTACAGAACTCAAATTGTCTGTAAGTGACAAGGGGACATTATATTTGTATCTTGTTGTCTTCTCTCAAAATACTCCTCTGTATCCCCTTTATTGTCTTTCAAACTCAGGACCTTTTAAAATTGTTTTTCCATATATATTGCAAATATATTTCTATGAACATACAAATGTATTAATAAATATAGCCTCCTTGGCTAATGTAATATTACTTGTATGTATATAATTTTAAGGCTGATAGTTTAGCAATGTATCACCAATGGGTGTGTTCTTCCCTGAGGAAGACTATTTCTCCCAATCTCAGCATGTCTTTGTTGCCTCTAATTCTTTGTATAGAGTTGCAACCTTGTTGCTATTTTCCCTTCCATTTTGGCATGTCTATTAGCATTGTCCATGTTTAGATCATGTCTTGACTGTCATATCAATGATTTGTTCAAATGGATGCATTTTGGCAACCCATGTAAGAAATTATTAATGTGTTAAATCTATGCAGTATAGATTTTGTTTACATACCTAAAACACAATGGGTAATTAACTCATAATTTTATGTTTTTTAAAATTATATGTATTAAAAAGTATATACATATACTATAAAATTTTAAAGAGTTTAAAAATTAAAAATGAAAATTCTTAGTAAATCATCAATAAAATGATTATATAAGCAGAACATGCTTTATGTCATTTTTTGTTTTATATGTTAATCAAACATAGTATGATGATTAACTTGTATTTTCTAATAATATTCGCACACACATTCCAAAATTTCCAAATTTATTTTCTCTACCTTTTTACTAAGTATGGAATCCTTTGTGATTACCTCTATAGAGAATCAAATCTACTTTTTTCATTGTGGACAAGATGTTCCCCTTCTCCTCTGAGAACATGGGCTATTTACCTAAGACTCTTAATATGAGCGCGAATCATTCCAAATTAGAAATTGAAATAAAATCCCTGACCTTTATAAATGCTTTTGTAGTAAACAAAGATATTGAGTGACATTAATATCTTCAGCTACTTTGTTATTTATCTTTCCTTGCCAATTTGTTATGTATAGGAAGAGAACAGGAGGAGAGAGCTACATAGAAATTACTTCCATATTAAGAGATGAAATGAGATTTTCTGTTCATACCCATATTCCTCCAGACTAAATTTCCTTTTTAGCAAGTGCTTCTTGAGGAAGCTTTATGGTGACCATTTTATGCTGATTAAATACTATAATCCTCTTATTTGTGAAGATTTCTTCAGATCCCTTGTGCTTCTTCCTTGTATTAAACATGGATATAATGAATTTCACACTGCGTTTGGGAGTAATTATTATTACAGTCTGAAGTGTATTTCAGTCACAAGCCATTTGCATTTATGTGCTGAAACTAAATGATTAATGTGGATTTTACAGATTTTTAATTTTTCTCAGCAGCAACACTATAAATATTAAGCTCTCAGGATCTTCTTATCTCTCATTTAATTCAGTATGTAATTGAGAACAAGCTTTTAGTATAGATGGGAAGGCCTCCTAAACTTAACTGGATTAGCAGTTGAGCCACATTAATACGTGTGAAGCCAAGGATTTCACTGGTATTTAGACACAAAAAGAAAGTAGAGAAAATAGAATTTGAAAATTCACAATATTATTTTCCTAAAATGACTGATAGTGTCTTCCCTCTTTACGACATGTTGTGTAGCTATGTTAAATGGAGTGGTCTTTCCACAAAAAATTGTTTTATCTGATGTCTTTCCTTTATTTTGCACATGTCACTAAATTTTCTCTAAATCTCCTACAGAAAAATTAAGGATTTCTTGACTGTAAGCAGAAATCATATTAGACTATTTATTTCCATATAATTAGATAAACTCTAGACTAAAATAAACCTTTATTTAAGCTTCCTTTATCCAATTGCTAAAGCATGTATGATTTAATTACTACATTTTAATGTTATTTAATCAATTAATTATTAATAGAAGAATGCTTTAGATTTCCTAAAGCATTGTATGATCAATGATAAAACTATTAATGCATCTAAAAGTATTAATTTTTAATAAGCCTTATTTCTAGAACTGTTTTATGCCAATAGCAGAATGTTTTGGAAAGTGCAGAGGTGCCATGAATTCTCTATCATTATCCACAGCCTTTCCACTGCTGGTGCCTAGTTAGAATGAGACACTTCTTATAAAACATGAATTTGCATTGACAGCATCACTCCCTTAACACCCGGTTTGCATCAGGAGTACCATTCATACATTTTATGGATTTTGACAATGTGTACTTACTGGCATCCTCCATTTTGGTAGAATACTATCACAACATTCCTACCCTAAAGTAATTTCTCTATGTGCTCATTCTTCCCTTCCCTCAATGCCTTGAGGACAATGACAATTTTTACTGTCATCCTAAATTCCCTTTCTCCAAAATGCCGTATAGTTAGACTAGTATACTGAAGAACCTTCTCAGATTTTATTGTTCCCTGTGTGGAATGACAATAATTTGACAATTTTCACAGATTGCTTCATTTGTTTTGAATGTTAAATAATGTTCTATTGTCTGAATATACCACAGTTGACTTGTCTACTTATTGAATGATTCCTCTTTTTACACTTGAAATCTTGCAATCATGTTCTTTGCTATTAACCAAAAGAATAATATTTTGTTTTTGTTTTTGTTGTTATTGTTGTTGGGTTTTTTGGGGGGATTTCTTCTTCTACATACACATGCACAAAACACATGCACATATGCATACACACATATACAACACATACACATAAACATAACGCATACATATACCATATACAGATAGAGTGGTTGTCTTAGTCAGGGTTTCTATTACTGCACAAACATCATGACCAAGAAGCAAGTTGGGGAGGAAAGGATTTCTTCAGTTTACATTTCCACATTGCTGTTCATCACTAATAGAAGTCAGGACTGGAACTCAAGCAGGTCAGGAAACAGGAGCTGATGCAGAGGCCATGGAGTGATGTTTCTTACTAGTTTGCTTCCCCTGACTTACTGTTTTCTTATAGAACCCCAAGACCACTGGTCCAGGGCTAACACCACCCACAAGGGGCTCTCCCAACTTGATCACTAATTGAGAAAATGCCTTACAGCTGGATCTCATGGAAGCATTTCCGTAAGGGAGGTTCCTTTCTCTGTGATAACTCCAGCTTATGTGAAGTTGACACACAAAAAAAACAGACTGTACAGTGGTCAAGTACATTGCTCTCCAATGTTCAATAAGAACAACTCTATGTATGTGTGTAGAAAAAATGTTTTAAAAAACACTATTAAAAGTTTAAATTCACATTAAAAAATTAAAAAAACACATTTGGATGTTTAATAGTTGTGTGTGTGTATGTGTGTGTGTGTGTGTGTGTGTGTGTGTGTGTGTGTGTGTGTGGTTGTTTAGTGCAACATATGGTTGCCTTTCAATGCACTCATCATTTTCTTTGACATTAAACCAAAAGAGATGAAAACTTTTGCAATCATTAAATTCTTAACATGGATATTTATAGTAGAATTTTTCATAACCACCAAAATATTGGCTTTTGTGTCAGCCTGACACAAATTAGAATCAGCCAGGCAGGAGGCCTCAACTAAAAAATTATCCTAATTGTAATAATTGATATGAGGAGAGCCCACCCCCAAGTGTGGGCAGCAGATTTTGCTATCAGCACAAACCAAAAAATGCACAGAAAGAAGATTATTCACGTTTGTTCACTTGACCTTCCTTCTTACTAGCTCAGCATTTCTCTTCTTGCCAACCTGATTTGGCCTGTTGCTTCTGCTGTGGACTTTATCGATTGTATCTAAAAGTGTGCTTCCCATCCCGGACTGGCACCAGTGCCTCTCCAGCTAGCCTCCTGGTTTTATGTGCCACTTTGAAACTGTCTAGGTACCTGGTCTCCTGGGCTGAACAGCTACTGCATTGCCCTCCACAATGAGATAGCCACAATGTTTCTACTCTGAACCAACCAGCATAAGCACCAAGCAACTAGCAGCTTTTCAGTCTCCCAGGTGTGATACAATGGCTGATATTATTTTAATGTGAATCTGGCTTAGCAAACTCTTTATTTACCATGTATTAATGTGAACATAACAAATTTAATTTCAAGTGTGTGGGAGTTTTGCCTCCTCATATGTCTGTGTACCATATGTATGTTTCATGACCTCAGAGTCCACATGAGGGCATTGGATTCCCTGAAACCAGAGGTCCGGAAAGTTGTGAGCTGCCATGTGGATGCTGCAAATCAAACTTGGGTCCTCTGGAAGAACAAGAAGTTCTCCTAACCACCAAGCCATTTCTCTATCCCCTACTATTACCTTTTAATTTATTTATATTTAATCTGTGTCCGTTTATACAAGAATATCCTTTATGACATTCTTTTCTGTTCTTTAAAATATATATCTGCTTCCTCTCATTTTGATTGTTTTAAATGCACTTCTTATTTTGTCAAACTTTATATTCATGTATACTTGTTAAAAAGTTCCAGACAACCATTTATGTAGTTTAGGTTCCCCAATGGCATCACCTTACAAATTTATAGTCTGATATAATAAGAAATATGTTGACATTGTATGTAAACAAAATATGATTAGGTTAAATAAATTTCTTAAAATGATAAACTGTAGCAACAGAAAACAGATCAATATTCACCATGGGATAAGGATAAGAGCATGGAGAAATAGACAGTAAGTATTGCCAGAAAAGTTCAACCAAACATAGCCTTTCAGTAACAGAACAAAACAGGTATTATAAAGAGTCAATACGTTCCTCTAAAGAGAAGGTCAGTAGATCTGTTATCAGTAAATGTCACAAGCTTCAATAATCTCTCTAAGGGCAGTGTAGTCTTTCTGTACACAAAATTGGCTTATCAGATACATCCAGATGTCTTCAATTGTTGAAAGAAAATTACCCAAATAGAGTTAAGTGAACATGACTTAAATGTTATAAACCACTGAAGTAAGGAAATGTAAGTGGATAACAACATTTTCATCACTGAAAGTGGAAAAACAAGCCACCTTTTCCTTTAGAGAAGGCAGTAAACTCATTTATAAGGTCATGTATTAAAGGAGATGACTGATTATTTAGATTTCTTTTTATACAATAAATTAGGATTTTGTCGATGAAGTTGAATATGGAAGATGATACATATGTATAGGTCTCAGGAGAACCATTCCAACTCCCAAGAAAGCATTATCAAAGAGGTCAACAGTCTAATATATCTTTTTGATAAATCAAGATTCTTCTTGATAAAATTTGTTCTTATTTTCCTTTATCCCTCCCTCTCTCCCTTCCTTCCTTCATTTTCTCTTATTTTTTGCTTTTTGTTCTTTTTTTCTCATAGATTCATGTTGTAAGTTTTAGCTGCCCATATGTACCATACAGGGACTATGCTCAGAGACCAGAGCAGAGCACTGGTAACCCTCTATCTGGACTACAAACAGCTGTGAGTAATCTTGTGAGTAGTGGAAACACTCTTTAGTTTCCCACTTTAGGAACTCTTACTGCTGTCCATTTGCTCACATTTTTCATCTTTTTAAGTTTATATCAAAGTCTTATTAACAAACAAAAATATGTATAAACTAAAGCAACAATGGCATGACTCAGTTAATAGAAGTATTATTGTTTTATTGGATATTTATTTACATTTCAAATGTTCTCCCTTTTCCCATCCCCCCAAGATACCCCCTATCCCATTCCCCCTTCTCCTGCTTCTATGTGGGTTTTCCCCCCACTCATCCACCCACTCCCACCTCCGTGCCCTCTCATTCCCCTACACTGGGACTTTGAGCTTTCACAGGACTCAGGGCCTTTTCTCCCATTGATGCCTGGCAAGGTCATCCTCTGTACATATATTGCTGGAGTCATGGATCCCTCTATGTGCACTCCTTGGTTAGTGATTTAGACCCTGGGAGCTCTGATTGGTTGATGTTGTTCTTTCTATGGGGTAGCAAACCCCTTCAGCTCCTCAGTCCGTTCTCTAAATTCTCCATTGGGGACCCTGTGCTCAGTCCAATGGTTGGCTGAGAGCACCAGAAGTACTATTTTTTCAACTTCAATTATTTCACTTGATCTTTGGAGTTATTAACAACTACAAGTGTTTTGTATTTCAGATTTCCCATTGAAAAATATAAAAAATGGTTTTGTCATATCAGTTTTGACATTTTTGAAAATTAATGAAATTAACTATGAAATGTCAGGAGAAAAATGCTTTATACAGCATTAATTATCTAATACATATATATGTATGTGTGTAATATGGATATATATGTATGTGTGCATAATTACATACATGTCTATACACTTATACATATATTAATTATATATAATAAATTTATGTTCATTTAGTGTGCAGTTGTGTTTTATCTGTGTATATGTATGTGTATCTCATGTGTATCTGATGCTCCCAGAGATGAAAAGAGGGCACCATTTTACTATGACTGGAGTTACAAATGGTTGTAAAATACTATGTGGGCGTATTGTTGAGTATTGTTTTGCTTGGTTTTTGTCTTCCTCTTCAGACTCCTTTTTAAAATCCTGGAATCTTTCATAATCTCAATTCAATTTTACTTGATAATTTTTTTCTGAGTATGATACTCTCATTTGACCATTGCAGTCTTTCCAAATTAAATGTAGATGCTGTTGAGGATGTGGAGAAAGAGGAACACTCCTTCTTTGCTAGTGGGATTGCAAGCTGGTACTACCACTCTGGAAATCAATCTAACAGTTCCTCAGAAAATTAGACATAGTACTAACTGAGGACCCAGTTATCCCACTCCTCGACATATACCTAAAAGATGCTCCAAAATATAACAAAGACACATGCTCTACTATGTTCATAGCAACCTCATTTATAAAAGTCAGAAGCTGGAAAAAACCCACATGTCTTTCAACAGAGAAATGGATACAGAAAATGTGGTATATTTACATAATGGAGTACTACTTAGCTGTTAAAAACAATGACTTCATGAAATTCTTAGGCAAATGGATGGAACTAGAAAATATCATCCTGCATGAGGTAACCCAGTCACAAAAGAACACAGATAGTGTGCCCTCACTGATAAGTGGATATTAGCCCAAAAGCTCGGAATACCCCAGACACAATTCACAGACCACATGATCCTTAAGAATAAGAAAGAAGTATTGATACTTCAGTGGATGCTTCAGTCATTCTTAGAAGTGGAAACAAAATACTCAAGGAAGGTAGAGGGTGGGAGAGACTTGGGAGGAAAAGAGGAGTGTGAGGGGGGAAAGCATGGGCAGGATCAAGTATGGGCGAATATGGGGATGTTATACAGAGTATCAGAAATTTGAACAGAGGTGTGTAGCAATGGGCAGTAGGGAACTAGGGGTAGCCACCAGAAAGTCCCAGATGCCAGGAAAGCTAGAGGTTCCTAGGACCCAGGAGGTATTAGATTAGCTGAAATGCCCAATAAAGGGGAGGGAGAACCTATAGAGACCATATCGAGAGGTTAGATATGACCCCAGGTTGAGGAATGGGGCCACCCACCCATCTCCAAAATTTCAACCCAGAATGACTCCTGTCTAAAATGGGGACAAGGAGTGGAGCAGAGACTGAAGGAAAGACCAGCCAGAGACTGCCCTACCTGGGAATCCATCCCATACACAGACACCAAACCCAGATGCTACTGTGGATGCCAAGAAGTGCTTACTGACAGAAGCCTGTTATAACTGTCTCATGAGAGGCTCTGCCAAAGCCTGACAAATACAGGAGTAGATGCTCACAACCAACCATTGGACTGTGAGTACAGGGATCCCAATGGAGGACCTAGAGAAAGAACTGAAGGAGCTAAAAGGGTTTGCAATCCCACAGGAATAACAACAATATCAATCAACTAGACACAACCCCCCAGAGCTCCCAGGGACTAAACCAACAACCAAAGAGTACACATGGAGGGACCCATGGCTCCATCTGCATATGTAGCAAAGGATGGCATTGTCTGGATCAATAGGAGGATAGGCCCTTGTTCCAGTGAAGGCTCAATCCCCAGTGTAGGGGAATACCAGTATGGTGAGATGGAAGTGGTTGGGTGGGAGGGGAGCACCCTCATAGAAGCAAATGGTGGGAGTTGGTATAGGGGGATTCTAGAGGGGAAACAAGTAAAGGGGATTACATTTGAAATATAAATACATAAAATATCCAATAAAAAAAGATGTGAGCAAACTGAAGGAAGACAACATCTGAACACAAATGAGGTGGGTGTGTGTGTAAATTCCCCCTCCCTCCTAGCTGTGAAGCTATTAGCATTTGGTAACTGCTAGAGAAGGAAAAGCCAGGTTTCTTAAAGAGTGTATTGACTTTAAGGTACTGTCTTGTTCCAGCAGAAGGTCATACATTCCAGAATATATAGGCATCACAACATGGACTAAGCAGTATGGAAGGAAAAAAACAACACAAATTTGGATGGGTAAGAATACAAGATTCCTCTGGAAGGAGTTAGGAGATATGGTCAAAAGATCAAAGCTCATCATAGGAAATTATAAAATAACTAACAATTTTAATTAAATAAAAATATGCACGGTCAGAAATGTGTTTTCTCATTTGTGATACGTAAAATGTTAAGGAAATTAGGCATCATTTTCTTTGGTATTTTTCATATCTTTTAGGAGAAAAATAAGTTCTTAATACCAAAATATATGTGCTAATGTTATTACTTCCAATATTCTGATTAAGATTTTAATTGTCAATATTCATTTATTCATAGGGTTCATAGAGGTAATTGGTTGTCAGCACTTTTGAAGTAATTGATTGCAGTCTCTTCCTGGAAGCCTTTGCCTACATAGTTTACAAAACAATATTTCCCTTTGCTTTACTGTACATCATTAGCTCTTTCTTAGTTTCTTTGATGGTTTTACTTTCTCTATTTTCATAAGGTGTTACTTCATCCAAAATTTGTTCCTTGTCTATTTATGTTCACCTGTGATAGATTCTGTTAGTGATCCAATCAAATTTCATATAACCCAACAGAAATATGATATTACTATGCTTTATCAGCAGCCTAAACAGTCCCTCGGAGAACTTAATTATATCAGATTGATTACTTTTATGTCAACTTGATGTCTGTCACAGTGTTTTTCCCCCCTTGCTGTGATAAAATGCTTAGACAGAATAGCCCAACTTTGCTTAAAATTTACATCATATAGAGCTGTCTTGTGATTTTGGCTTTTAGGGAGTATTACCCTTCCATTCAAATTTCACCCATTTTAAGTATTTAGCTTAAATTCAAGTCTTTGGTCTAGTTTGAAATTATTTTTGTGTAGAGCAAGAAATGTACATTTACTTCCATTCTTACACAGGATGAAAGTGAATTTTTCCCACAGAGTTTGTACAAAGAACTTTTTTCACATGATATTTTCTCCATCTTTGAAAATAGTAGATGTCATAGCTTTGTGGGTTTATCTACATACGTTAAATTCCTGTGGTCTACATATCTGCTTCTCTGCCACAACTATGATGTCTCTATCATGAGACTCCTATACTATAATTTGAAGGTGGGTAATGTGATACCTCTAACTCTAATCTTTCTGCTCAGAATTACTTTGACTATCACTGCTCTTTTATGATTTCTACCAGTTTCAGTATTATTTTTCTAGTACTGTGAAAAATGTCATTTCATTGGAGAGATAAAGACTGCACTGAATGCCTGGCAGAGATGGAGACTGCATTGAATGCATATATGGCTTTATATAGTATAATAGTTACAAAATTGGTTTTGATTATCAAGGATATTTGTTGTTATTTCAAATTTCTAGTGTCTACTTTCTTTTTGTAGTATCTTTTCTGCAAAACTAATTTTTATTTTTCCTTTTACTGAGAATACTTATCAAAAACAATTAAGAAAACAAGGTCAGGTTAATTTGGTTTAAAAAGCCAGGAGGCTGGTACATACTGTCCATGGTCAGTAAGCTACAGAAATGAATGCTGATCCTCATCTGCCTTTTTCCTTTTTATTCAGTCAGGAAGCATAGCCCAGGGAGGTTGTTGCCCATATTCAGGACAGGTCGTCATGTTTACTTAAATATTTGTGGACACACTCTCATAAATTGTGCAGGCAGACATGTTGCTGAAAGTGATACATGAAGCCAGGAGGAAGGTTTCTGTTACACACTGGGCAGAGCTTGAACTCTAGGAAATATCAAAACTGGCCTATGCAATGATGACACATTTCCTCCAACAAGACTGCATCAATTCCAATGGGTCAAGCATATTCAAAACAATACACACACACACACACACAGAGAGAGAGAGAGAGAGAGAGAGAGAGAGAGAGAGAGAGAGAGAGAGAGAGAGAGAGAGAGAGAGAGAATCACATGCACAAAACAAAAACACCTGTGTTTCCATGGTGACTCAAAATACATTCAAACTGGCAATGACTCTTAACCATCATAAAAACATTTAAGTTATAGTTTAATCTTTACTTTTGTTTCTTTACAGTCTTCACCATCTGACAAGAGCTCACCTTCAGCAGAAAGGTAGATCATCAAATGACTATGGAATGGGTTGCCATTCCATAGTCGAAAACTCTGACCCATAATTTTTCATGACTAAAAGAACTTCAGGAACAAAAATGGAGAAAAGTCTGAGGAAAAGGAGGTTCAGTGACTGGCCCAAAGTGGGATCCAGCTCAAAGGGAGACCCCAAGGCCTGACACTATTACTGAGGCTATAGAGTGCTTACAAAACAGGACCTATCATGACTGCCCTCTGAAAGACCCAACAAACAGCTGAGTCAGATATTTATACCTAACCAGTGTACAGAAGCTACTGACACCTGTTATTGAATTGGGGAAAAGCTGGATGAAGCTAAGAAGGAAGGTAACCATGTAGAATGACCAGCAGTCTCAATTAACCTGGATCCCCAGTATCTCTCAGACACCGAGCCACCAACTAGGCAGCATACACCAGCTGTTATGAGGCCCCCAACAGACATATAGCAGAGGACTGCTGGGTCTGAATTCAGTCAGAGATGATGCACCTAAGCCTCAAGAGACTTGAGGACCCAGGAAGTGGAAGTTCTGTTGAGGGTAGGAGTTGCAGGGGAACATCCTCATGGAGACTGGGGGGAAGGAGGTATGGGATTTGGAAGTCAGAGGGTGGACCAGGAGGGGAATAAAATCTGGAGTGTGAAACAAAAAGATTAAATAAAATTAAAATAAGATATATTCGAATGGAAGTTGGATAGTAGATTTTACTAATATCAGACAAGGTTTTTGTATGGCTCAAATAGGAAGTTTGTTTTCAAGTCCCTCCCCCATGTTCCTGACGAAGGACCCAAAGTGGCTGAGATTAGAGGGAGTCAGGAGCTGACAGACTACATTCTTCTACGTAGGTCTCAAAGACTAGTAGTAAACATTAGGCACCTGGACAGCACAACCAGGATCTAGCTAAAGAGGGCTCAGAAGATTGGGTGTGGTGGAACACAAGTAACTCAAGCAGCTGAGTCAAGATCATTAGTGTAAGTATGGCTTGTGCTTCATTGGGAGTTTCTGAAGAGACTGAGCTACGTATCAGGATTCTGGCTCAAATCACTAAAAGAAAACAATAACTACAGCAGTAACAACTCTAGAAAAATGAAAGGATAGTTTGGCCAGGTGCCTAGTTAGTTTTTGAGGTATTTTAAAGCTTGTCTTATACATCTCATTCTTCTGGATCAGTAAAATTAATATTATAAAGTCAACTATTTTACCAAAAGGCAATAGATATGTATCTAAATTAAATTTGTACATGAAGCTCCAGTTCACCTAGCTGAAGATTTACAGAAGCATTGCATAGTAATCCAATCTTATTCCACAAAGACATATATAAAAAATAAATCCTGAAATATGCGTGGACTTATAAAGGATCCTGGGTAGTCAAAACAAACCTTACCAGCAAAAGACAATGTTAGAGGGCTAACATTCCAGATCCAAGATATTAAAAAGTAACATAATAATAAAATCATGTTGGTAATGGCACTAAAACAGGCACATAGACAAAAGAAAAGCTAATCAAGACCCAAATTTGTCTATGTGTTTGTTTTTGTGGTAGAACTCCATGTCTCTTAGATATGTCACGTTCATTTCAAATCAGAATGGTTTAATTTCTTCCTGTCAAATACAAAATATATATTATATATATTATATATTATATATTATATATTTAATGGTATATATAATCATATGTAAGTATTACACATATTATTCTAAATATCTCTCTAATATATTATTTATACATAAGTATATATGACATGTACATAATTTTATATAGTTATATATTATGTAAATATAATCATATTTATGTAAAATATTGTCATATTATATTAAATCTCTATAATCTTACATGTTTATAAAAATATAATTATGTAAGTATACATATAATTATATATAACATATCATATATCATATTGTATATCTATATTTTATTTATATGTATATATATACAAATATATATATAAATATATATCCATATATAATATATATCCATTACAGCTTTATGCCTGGTATGTACACTGTGTCTTTTGTCTTTGAATGTCTTGTGTATAATTTTATTATTTTATTACTATCATTAATTTTTTGTTATAAAGTTAGAGGCTTTCTACCAGAATTTATATATTACTGTATTATAATTTTTCTTGATTATTAAAAACTAGATCACTAAAATCTTACTGCTCTGTTTAAAATTGTTCCTGCCTTCTGCTTTTGCTTGTCATGGAGTACAGTTGTATATTCTTTAAAGTCTGAATAAAATTGCAATATTTAATTCATTGTCACAATTGATTGCTATGTATTCATATCTCTTCTTTTCTGTAATTTACATATTAAACTTGATTACTGTCAGGTAAGTTCATAACTGATGTTTTTCTTTACATAAACAATCAAGATAAGTTACTAGTTAGAAGAAAATAACTGAGACATAGTGTGAGGTTTATAAAATATAGAAAAGTACTAATTACACAAGATTCAGAAAATTAAAATAAACTAAGAAGTCTCAGAGACCCAGGATGATGGAGGTTTCCAGGAGTCAATGCAGGTCACCTTAGCAGAAATGCCCAACAGTTGGGATAAAGAAGCTGAAGACACCACCTCCAGTAGCCAGACACAACCCCCAGTGGCGGCAGAGTGGGGCCATCCCATCCTATCAAACTTTGACACAAGATTAGTCCAGACTAAAAGAAATGCAGGGACAACAATGGAGCAAATATTGAAGGAATGGCTGGCCAGTGAGCATCCGATTTTGAGACTCATTCATGGGCAGGCACCAGTCCCTTACATTATTGATGATGATAAGTTCTGCTTACAGAAAGGAGCCTAGCATAGCAGCCCTCTGAGAGGCCCTACCCAGGAACTCACTGAGACAGATACAGATGCCCACATGCAAACATTGGACTGAAGTCAGGAACTCCTATGGGAGAGTGGGGGAGGGATTGAAGGAACTAAAGAGGAAAAACAACAGTGTCAACTGACCTGTATGCCTGGGAACTCTCAGAGACTGGGCCACCAAGTAAAGAGCATACATGAGCTCGTCAAGGCCCTGACACATATGTAGCAGAGACACATCAGGGTTCATTTAGAGAGGATGTGCCTAATCCTTCAGAGACTTGATGCACAATTAAAAAAAAGGAAAATGAAAAGTACACACAAGAAAGATCAAGTCACTTATAAAGGCAAGGGCAAAAGGATAACACTTGATTTTTCAGCAGAAACAGGAAAAGCCAGAAAAACTTTCAAATATATCATTTTTTATTCTTTATTTTATTGGATATTTTCTTTATATCTCAAATGATATCCCCTTTCCATGTCTTCCCTCTGGATACCTCCTATTGCCTCCCCCCTCCCACTGCACCTGTGAGGGTGCTCCCCCATCCACCCACTTACTCTCACCACCTTTCAGCCCTGGAATTCCCTACAGTGGGGCATTGAACCCCCTCAGGCCCAAGCACAGATCTTCCCACTGATATTCAACAAGGCCATCCTCTGCCACATACACGGCTGGAGCCATGGGTTCCTCCATGTGTATCCTTTGGTTGGTGGTCCAGTTCCCTGGGAGTTTTGGGAGGGGGAGTCTGGCCAGTTGGCACTGTTGCTCACTCTATGGGACTGCAAACCCCTCAGATCCTTCAGTCTCTCCTTCTCCTATTCCTCCATCTGAGACCCTGCACTCAGTCCAATGGTTGGCTGCAAGCATCTACCTCTGTATTTGTCAGGCTCTGGCAGACACTCTCAGGAGTCACCCATATCAGGCTTCTGTCAGCAAGCACTTCTTGGCATCCACAATAACATCGAGGTTTGGCAACCAACTGTGTATGGGTTGAATCCCAAGGTGGGGCCATCTCTGATTGGCCTTTCCTTCAGTATCTGCTTCACACTTTGTCCTCTTGGACTTCACCTTTCTATAGGAGATAAGAATGGATCTACTTGCATTCTTCTACATGCCAACCACCAGTTGAACCAGCACCATTTATTGAAAATGCTGTCTTTTTTCTACTAGATTGTTTTAGATTCTTTGCCAAAGACCAAGTGACCATAGGTTCATTTCTGGGTCTAAAATTCTATTCCATTGACCTTCCTGCCATTCCATGCAGTTTTTATCACTATCACTCTGTAGTATAGCTTGAGGTCAGAGATAGTATTCCCCAGAAGTTCTTTTATTGTTGAAAATAGTTTTTGCTCTCCTGGGTTTTTTGTTATTCCAAATGAATTTGCAAAATGCTCTTTCTAACTCTATGAAGAATTGGGTGGGAATTTGGGTGGAGATTGCATTGAATCTGTAGATTACTTTTGGCAAGATGGCCATTTTTTAATACACTAATCCTGCCAAACCACAAGCACGGGATATTTTTCCATCTTCAGAGATTTTTTTATTTCTTTTTTCAGGGACTTGAAGCTCTTGCTAAACAAATCTTTCACCTGCTTGGTTATAGTCACACCCAGGTATTTTATATTTTTTGTGACTATCATGAAGGGTGTCTTGTCCCTAACTTCTTTCTCAGCCTGTTTATCCTTTGAGTAGAAGAGGGATACTGATTTGATTGAGTTAATTTTATATCCAGTCACTTTGTTGAAGTTGTTTATCAGGTTTTAGAATTCTGTGGTGGAATTTTTGGGGTCACTTAAGTATACTATCATAACATCTGCAAATAATGATATTTTGACATCTTCCTTTTCAATTTGTGTCTCTTTGACCTCCTTTTGTTCTCTAATTCTCTGGCTAGGACTTCAAGTACTATCTTAAAAAGGCTGGGAGAAATTGGCAGCTTTGTCTAGTCTATAATTTTAGTGGGATTGCTAGATATTTCTCTCCTGTTAGTTTGATGTTGGCTACTGGTTTGCTTTACATTGCTTTTACTATGTTTTGTATGGACCTTGCATTTCTGATCTTTCCAAGACTTTTACCATGAAGGGGTGTTGAATTTTGTGAAATGCTTTCTCAGCATCTAATGAGATGATCATGTGGATTTTTTTTTCACTTTAAGTTTGTTTACATAACTATGTATTACATTGATTGATTTCCATATATTGAACCATCCCTGCATCCCTAGAATGAAGCCTACTGGATCATTTTGAATGACCATTTTCATATGTACTTGGATTCAGTTTTTGTGAATTTTATTGTGTATTTTTTGCATTGATATTCATAAGGGAAAATGCTGTGAAGTTCTTTTTGTCGAGTTTGTTTAATTTTGTGCAGTTTAGGTGTAAGCATAATTTTGGCTTCATTGAAAGAATTGGGTTGTGTTCCTACTGTTCTATTTTGTGGAATATTTTGAAGATTGTTGTTTTTAGGTCTTCTTTGAAGGTCAGATAAAATCCTGCTCTAAACACATCTGGTCCTGGGATTTTTGGTTGAGAGACTTTTAATGACTGATTCTATTTCTTTAGGTGTTATGGTACTCTTTAAATCATTTATCTGATCCTAATTTAACTTTGATACCTGGTATCTGTCTAGAAAATTGTCCATTTCATTCAGATTTTCCAGTTTTGTTGAGCATAGGCTTTTGCAGTAGGATCTGATGATTTTTTGAATTTCCTCATTTTATGTTGTTAGTCTCTCTTTTCACTTCTGATTTTGTTAATTTGTATACTATCTCTGTGCCCTCTGGTTAGTCTGGCTAAGGATTTATCTGTCTTGTTGATTTTCTCAAGGAAACAGCTCCTGGTTTTGTTGATTCTTTGCATAGTTCTTTTTGTTTCTACTTGGTTGGTTTCAGCCCTGAGTTTGATTATTTCCTGCCGTCTCCTCCTCTTGGGTGCATTTGCTTCTTTTTGTTCTAGAGCTTTCAGGTGTGTTGTCAAGCTGCTAGTGTGTGCTCTCTCCAGTTTCTTTTTGGAGGCACTCATGGCTATGATTTTTCCTCTTAACACTGCTTTTATTGTGTCCCATAGTTTTGGGTATGTGGGCCTTCATTTTCATTAAATTCTAAAAAGTCTTTAATTTCTTTCTTCATTTCTTCTCTGACCAAGTCATTACTGAATAGAGCCTTGTTCAGCTTTCTTGTGTATGTTGGCTTTCTGTTGTTTTTGTTGTTATAGAAGATCAGCCTTAGTCCATGGTAATCTGATAGGATGCATGAGATTATTTCAATCTTCTTGTATATGTTGAGGCCTCTTTTGTTACTGGTTTTATTGTCAGTTATGGAGAAGGTACCATGAGGAGCTGAGAAGAAGCTATAGTCTTTAGTTTTAGGAAGAAATGTTCTATAAATGTCTGTTAAATCCATTTGGCTCAGAACTTCTGTTACTTTGACTGTGTATCTGTTTAGTTTCTCTTTCCATCATCTGTCTATTGATGAGAGTGGGGTGTTGAAATCTTCCACTATTATTGTGTGAGGTGTGATGTGTGCTTGGAGCTTTAGCAAAGTTACTTTTATGATTGTGGGTGCCCTTGCATTTGGAGCATAGATTTTCAGAATTTAGACTTCATCTTGGTAGATTTTTCCTTTGATGAGTATGAAATGTCCTTCCTCATCTTTTTCATAACTTTTGTTTGAAAGCCAATTTTATCCGATATTAGAATGGCTACTTCAGCTTTTTTCTTGTTGAACATTTGCTTGAAAAAAAATTTCCAGCCTTTTACTATGAGGTAGGGTCTGTTTTTGTCACTGAGGTGCATTTCCTGTAGGCAGCAAAATGCTAGGTCCCATTTACTTATTCAGTCTGTTAGTTTATGTCTTTTTATTGGGGAATTGAGTCCATTGATGTTAATAGACATTAAATAAAAGTGATTGTTGCTTCCTATTCTTTTTGTTGTTAGAGATGGAATTATGTTTGTGTCATATCTTATCCATAATTTCACAACCACTACCTTTTCATATATTCTGGTGCCATACTATGTCCAGAAAAAATTTCCATGTTGTCATTCATTGTATCTGGCTCTTACAGACATTCTACCTCCTATTTCATTATAATTTCTGAGGAGAAAATATGATATTGATGTTCCATTTGAACCTGAACAGTACACTATCTCTTATTCTCTGTACTTTGAATAGTCATTGGTTTCTGTCTTAAATTCCATCTGCTGTCAATGAAAACTTCTTTGATGAATATTGAGAGAAAAATTAATCTATGGGGTACTGATAAACCAGTTGTGTTTTACCTGAAAACTATATTCATGGTGCATAATAAAAAGAGCATGTACATCAGCAGAATCTATGACCATGTAGCTACAGGCTCTTTACCTATTGATACTACAAGTATGGTTCTTCATCTTGCGGAACATGTCTTAAAGTCAGTTAGAAAGTCTTTGCTAATGTTTCTTTTTTGTTTTTACTTTCTGATTTCTTTTAAATTTTTATTGGTTAATTTACTTGTTTACATTTCAAAATTTATTCCCTACCCAGGTTTCCCTTCACATACCCCCTATCACATATCCACCCACCCACCCACTTCTACTTCACTTCCCTAGCATTCCCCTACACTGGGGAATCAAACCTGCTCAGGAGCAGGGTCCTCCCTTCCCACTGATACCAGATAAGACCATCCTGTGCTATATATGTAACTGGAATCATGGGTCCCTCTGTATGTATATGTTGGTTAGTGGTTTAGTTCCTGGGAGCTTGCATGGGGGGGTGGTGGCTCTGGTTGGTTGATATTGCTATTCCTATGGGGTTGCAAACCCCTTTAGCTCCTACAGTCCTTTCTCTAACTCTTCCATTGAGGACTGTGTGCTTGGTCCACTGGTTGGCTGTAAGCATCTACTTCTGTATTTTTTAGGCTCTGGCAAAGTCTCTCAGCAGACAGCTATATAAGGCTCTTTTCAGCAAGCACTTCTTGGCATCCACAATAGTGTCTGGCTTTGGTAACTGTATATGGGATGGATCCACAGGTGGGGCAGTCTTTGAATGCCCTTTCCATCAGTCTCTGCTCCACTCTTTGTCCCTGTATTTCTTTTAGACAGGAGAAATTCTAGGTTAAAGTTTTTGAGAGGAGTGTGTAGCCCCATTCCTCAACCTGGGGCCATGCCTAACTACTGCAGTCTCTACCGGTTCACTCTCCCCTTTCTTGGGCATTTTAGCTAATGTCATAACCCCTGGGTTCTGGGAGTCTCTTGTTTTTCTAGAATCTGGGACTTTCTAGTGGCCACCCTTAAGTCCCCAACCCCCATTGCTACACACCTCTGTTCAATATCCTGACCTTCTCTCCATATCCCCTGTCTCCTCCATACCTGATCCTGCCCAACTTTTCTCCTCTCCCCTTCTTCTCTTCCTCCAATGTCCCTTTTACTTCTACCTTCTGTGATTACTCTGTCCCTTCTTCTAAGTAGGACTGATGCATTCACACTTTTTCTTCCTTCTTCTTTAGCTTCATATAGTCTGTAAGTTGCATTGTGAGTATTCCAAGCTTTTTCCCTAATATCCAATTATCAGTGAGTACATACCATGTGTGTTCTTTGTAACTGGGTTACCTCACTCAGGGTGATATTATTTTATATTCTTGTCGTTGTCATACCAATAGGCATGTCTTATAAAACCAATCATTCTTGCATCTTACAGATTTTACAGCTGCCTAAGATTGATGATTACCTCTGTGGTAGTATGCTTAGCATTTTTTCAGCACCATAGAAGCTGGTAAGTAAGCATGAAACTTTGAAGCCATTACCAACTTTCTATCCCCATGTTCTATGACTATAATCTGTGGTATCTTTCTCTGTACGGTATTACCATCATGATTCTGGGATCAGGACACTGTATCTGACAGTTGGATATGGGCTGATAAAAATAGAGTGTGGCTGTGAAGAGAAACATGGGTAGCTTATCTTTCCATGCTAGGTGGGGAGGCAGAAGTTTTCCCATATGCAGAAATGTTCAAGCATGTAGAAAATTTCAAAATGATAAAAAAGAACCATAAAGAGCTAACAGTGTGGCAAGCATCCATAATGTGATTATAATGGAAGGGGTTGAGAGAATAGGTAGCTTACCTTTGTCTTTCTCCCACATTATAGCCCTTCATATTCTAGATAAATGCTGTAAATTTAACTTTTATTTGCTTTATGTAATTGCAGTCTCAGAGGATTACTGGTAAATAAGCTTACTCTTTCTAATTCTTTCTGAACTCTATCTGGCTGATTCAACTCAGCTGTTTTGGCTCAAACTCCTCTCCAAGTTGACTGATTCAATTTGGCTTCTCTCAGCTTCTCACTCAATTGCTCTGGTTCGTCTCAAAGTAACTCTGGCCATTTATTCTAATCCTCTGTCTTCTTATTCTCTGGCTTCAACTGCCTCTGCACAAACTCAAGAACTTAACTCCAATGCACTACACTTAATTTACTGACCTACAATGAACCCAGCTCTACTCAACTGAACTCACAAAACTCAACTCATTGAATAGAACTGACTTCCAACTCATTCAACTCCCAAATGACTCTCTCTCCCTTCATTCTTCTTAAGTAGCTTCTCTTGAGAGTTAATCTGGCTAATTCAACTCAGCTGTTTTGGCTCAAACTCCTCTCCAAGTTGACTGATTCAATTTGGCTTCTCTCAGCTTCTCACTCAATTGCTCTGGTTCATCTGTGTTTTTGATCTTAGGCATTCTGACTGGTGTGAGATGGAATCACAGGGTTGTTTTGATTTGCATTTCCCTAATGACTAAGGATGATGAACATCTCTTTAGGTGCTTCTCAGCCATTAGATATTCTTCAGGTGAGAACTCTTTGTTTAGCTCTGTACCCCAATTTTTAATAGGGTTACTTGCCTCTCTGGAGTTTAACTTCTTGAGTTCTTTGTATATATTGGATATTAGCCCTCTGTCGGATGTAGGGTTGGTAAAGATAATTTCCCAGTTAGTTGGTTGCCGCTTTGTCTTTTTGACAGTGTCTTTTGCCTTGCAAAAGCTTTGTAATTTAATGAGGTCCCATTTGTCTATTCTTGATCTTAGAGCATAAGCTATTGGAGTTCTGTTCAGGAAATTCTCCCATGTTCAAGGTTCTTCCCTAGTTTCCTTTCTATTAGTTTCAGTGTGTCTGGTTTTATGTGGAAGTCCTTGATCCACTTGGAATTGAGCTTAGTGCAAGGAGATAAGAATGGGTCAATTTGCATTCTTCTGCATGTTGACCTCCAGTTGAGCCAGCACCATTTGTTGAAAAGGTTATCTTTTTTCCACTGGATGGTTTTAGCTCCTTTGTCAAAGATCAAGTGACCATAGGAGTGTGGATTCATTTCTGGGTCTTCAATTTTGTTCCTTTGATCTACATGCCTGTCACTGTACCAATACCATGCAGTTTTTAACACTATCGCTCTGTAGTACAGCTTGAGGTCTGGGATACTGATTCCCCCAGAGGTTCTTTTATTCTTGAGAATAGTTTTAGCTATCCTGGGTTTTCTGTTATTCCAGATGAATTTTTAAATTGCTCTTTCTAACTCTATGAAGAATTGAGTTGGGATTTTGACGGGGATTGCATTGAATCTTTAGATTGCTTTTGGCAAGATGGTCATTTTGACTATATTAATCCTGCCAATCCATGAGCATGGCAGATTTTTCCATCTTCTCAGTTCTTCTTCAATTTCTTTCTTCAGAGACTTGAAGTTCTTGTCATAGAGATCTTTCACTTGTTTGGTTAGAGTCACACCAAGATACTTTATATGGTTTATGGCTATCGTGAAGGGTATCATTTCTCTTACTTCTTTCTCAGCCTGCTTGTCCTTTGAGTATAGGAAGGCTACTGACTTGCTTGAGTTGATTTTATATCCGGCCACTTTGCTGAAGTTGTTTATCAGCTGTAGGAGTTCTCTGGTGGAGTTCTTTGGGTTGCTTAATTATAGTATCATATTGTCTGCAAATAGTGATAGTTTGAATTCTTCCTTTCCAATTTGTATCCCTTTGAACTCCTTTTGTTGTCTAATTGCTCTAGCTAGAACTTCAAGTACTATATTGAAAAGATATGGAGAGAGAGGGCAGCCTTGTCTAGTCCCTGATTTTAATGGAATCCCTTCAAGTTTCTCTCCATTTAGATTGATGGTGGCTACCGGTTTGCTGTAAATTGCTTTTACTATGTTTAGATATGGGCCTCAAATTCCTGATCTTTCCAAGACCTTTAGCATGAAAGGATGCTGAATTTTGTCAAATGTTTTCTCAGCATCTAATGAGATGACCATGTGGTTTTTTTTTTTTTTCTTTGAGATTGTTTATATAGTGGATTACATTGACGGATTTCCTTATATTGAACCATTCCTGCATCCCTGGGATGAAGCCTACTTGATCGTAGTGAATGATCGTTTTGATGTGTTCTTGGATTTAGTTGGCAAGAATTTTATTGAGTATTTTTGCATCAATATTCATAAGAGAGATTGGCCTGAGATTCTCTTTCTTTGTCGGATCTTTGTGTGCTTTTGGTATTAGCGTAATTTTGGCTTCATAGAAGAAGTTGGGTAGTGTTTTTACTGTTTCTACTTTGTGGAATAGTTTGAAGAGTATTGGTGTTAGATCTTCTTTGAAGGTCTGATAGAATTCTGCTCTAAAACCATCTGGACCTGTGCTTTTTTTGGTTGGTAGACTTCCAATGACGACTTCTATTTCTTCAGGGGTTACAGGACAGTTTAGACGGTCTATTTGATTCTGATTTGATTTTGGTATTTGGTATCTGTCAAGGAAATTGTCCATTTCCTCAAGATTTCTAGTTGTGTTGAATACAGGCTTTTGTAGTAGGATCTGATGATTTTTTGAATTTCCTCAGTTTGTGTTATCTCTCCCTTTTCGTTTATTATTTTTTTTAATTTGAATACTGTCTCTGTGCCCTCTGGCTAGTCTGGCTAAGGGCTTATCTATCTTGTTGATTTTCTCAAAGAACCAACTCAACGTTTTGGTGATTCTTTGTATGGTTTTATTTGCTTCTACTTGATTGATTTCAGCCCTTAGTTTGATGATTTCCTCCCTTCTAATCCCCTTGGGTGTATTTGCTTCTTTTTGTTTCAGGGCTTTCAGGTGTGCCATTAAGCTGCTAGTGTATGCTGTCTCCCTTTTCTTTTTGGCATCACTCAGGGCTATGAATTTTCCTCTTAGCACTGCTTTCATTGTGTCCCATAAATTAGGGTATGTTTTGCCTTCATTTTCATTAAAGTTTAAAAAGTCTTTAATTCCTTTCTTTATTTCCACCTTGACCAAGTTATCATTGAGTAGAGTATTGTTCAGCCTCCATGTGTATGTGGGTTTTCTGGGTTTTATTTTTGTTGTCATTGAAGACCACCCTTATTCCATAGTGATCTGATAGGAGGCATGGGATTAGTTCTATCTTCTTATATCTGTTGAAGTCTGATTTGTGACCAATTATATGGTCGATTTTGGAGTAGGTTCCATGAGGTGCTGAGAAGAAGGTTTATTCTTTTGCTCTAGGATGAAATGTTCTATATATATCTGTTAGTTCCATTTGGTCCAAGGCTTCAATTAGATTCACTGTGTTCCTGTTTAGTTTCTGCTTTCCTGAATTATCCATTTCAGAGAGCGGGGTGTTGAAGTCACCCAGTATTATTGTGTGAGGTGCGATGTGTGCTTTGAGCTTTAGTAAAGTTTCTTTTACGAATGAGGATGCCCTTGCATTTGGAGCATAGATATTCAGAATTGAGAGTTCTTCTCGGTGGATTTTTCCTTTGATCAGTATGTAGTGTCCTCCTGTGTCTTTTTAATGACTTTAGGTTGAAAGTCAATTTTATCTGATATTATGATGACTTCTCCGGCTCGTTTTCTGGGACGATTTGCTTGTAAAATTGTTTTCCAACCTTTTACTCTGAGGTAGTGTTTGTCTTTGATACTGCAGTGCATTTCCTGCACGCAGCAAAATGCTGGGTCCTGTTTACGTATCCAGTCTGCTAGTCTATGTCTTTTTATTGGGGAATTGAGACCATTGATATTAAGAGAGATTAAGGAATAGTGATTATTGCCACCTGCCATTCTTGACTCTATCTTTATGTTTGAGTGGTTATCTACTTTTGGGTTTGATGCAAGAAGGTTACTATTTCGTTTTTTTCCAGTGTGTTGTTTCTCTCCTTGTATTGGAAGTTTCCACATATTATCCTTTGCAGGGCTGGGTTTGTGGAAAGATATTGTGAAAATTTGGTTTTATCATGGAATATCTTGGTCTCTCCATCTATGGTGATTGAGAGTTTTGCTGGGTATAGTAGTCTAGGCTGGCATTTGCATTCTCTTAGTGTCTGCATGAGATCTGCCCAGGATCTTCTAGCTTTCATAGTCTCTGGTGAGAAGTCTGATGTGATTTGGATAGGTCTTCCTTTGTATGTTACTTGGTCCTTTTCTCTTACTGCTTTTAATATTCTTTCTTTGTTTATTACATTTGATGTTTTGATTTTTATGTGACAGGAGGTATTTCTGTTCTGGTCCAGTCTGTTTGGAGTTCTGTAGACTTCTTGTACGTTCATCTCTCTCTTTAGGTTAGGGAAGTTTTCCTCCATCATTTTGTTGAAGATGTTTACTGGCCCTTTAAGTTGCAAATCTTCACTCTCATCTATACCTATAATCCTTAGGTTTGGTCTTCTCATTGTGTCCTGGATTTCCTGGATGTTTTGGGTTACACATTTTTTGCATTTTGCATTTTCTTTGACTGTTGAATCGATGCTTTCAATGGTATCTTCAGCACCTGAGATTCTTTCTTCCATCTCTTGTTTTCTATTGTTGATGTTTGCATCTATGACTTCTGATTTCTTCCCAAGGTTTTCTATCTCCAAAGTTCTCTCCCTTTGTGATTTCTTAGTTGTTTCTACTTCCTTTTTTAGATCCTGGATGGATTTGCTGAGATCCTTCACTTGTTTGTTTGTATTTTCCTGTATTTCTTTAAGGTATTTTTGCGTTTCCTCTTTCAGGATTTCTGCCTGTTGACCCAAGTTCTCCTGTATTTCTCTAAGCGATTTTTGTGTTTCCTTTGTAAGGCCTTCTAACTGTTGATTCATGATCTCCTGTAATTCATTATTAGATTTATTTGTGTCCTTCTTGAAATCCTCTAATAGCATCATGAGAAGTGATTTTAAATCCAGATCTTGTCTTTCGGGTGTGGTGGGGTATTCAGGACTTGCTGCTGTTGGAGAGTTGGGTTCAGATGGTGCCATATTACTTTGATTTCTGTTAGTAACGTTTATACGTTTGCCTTTTGCCATCTGGTTACCTCTGGTGTTAGTTGGTCCTGCTGTCACTGGCTGTTGGTTGGACCTCCTGTGAGCCTGCAAAGCTATTTCTGGCCACCCTGGATTACCAGGATTCCCCTGGCACCGATTTCTGTGGCCTGCCCTGCTCCTGAGTGACTTTGGAGCCCTGATGTGCCTTGCCCCAAGTGATGTTACATTGGGGAGTCCCTGCACATCCAAAGTCTCAGTGTAGTGGATTCGAGGTCACCAAAGGGAGGCTGGTAGGCTCTTGCCCTGTGCAGGTGTGTGTGATCTCTCCCAGAGATGGGGAGGGGGCGTCCCTCTGCAAGGCAGAAGTCCCATAGCAGAGCTGGCGCGCTGGTTACTGCAGATCTGCCCAGCTCTTGTGAGCAGGGTACACACAATCTGCCCGAGACCCAAGCGATATTATGCCTGACTCTCTCTGAGCCTGGAGTTCCCAACCGCCCTGATGCTGGAGCAAAGATGGTAGAGTGCACTCTGCACTCTCTAGGGGCAGATCACTCTGCAGGGGAGATGGCCCACAGAAGAGCTGGCGCCCAGATGACCACAGCACTGTCCCGCTCTTGGGAGTAGATGGAAGCCCAACAGGCTGTGTCCCAAGCGATGTTATATTGGGGAGAACCTGAGTACTTGTCTCCTCAGTGCAGTCGATCCAGGAACAGAGGTCACCAAAGGGAAGCTGGTAGGCTCCCGCCCAGTCGAAACTTCGTCACTTAAATGTTATTGACGAGAATTCAAGTGTGACAAGTATGGACATTACCTATTCTGATGTGGGTCTTCTCTGTGAGCAAGTCCTTTCTCCAGTGGTTATGGTGTGTAAAGGGATCTTTCCGTTAACAGAGCCTTTTGTTGGATATACCACATTTATAATATGAAAAGAATTATTGGTAGGGTTTCCAGATCAGAACAGGCTACAGATAATCCAGGTTTGGAGGAGCTGTAAATTATATAAGAATTTTTTTTTGTAGATTTAGGGTTTCATTTTTAAATGTCTAACTATACATACCCACAAACAAATGTTTTGCATTAATATGAGTTGATATATGTCTATATTCTAAACTTCCAACATTCTCCTTAAACAGGGGAAAACATTTTGGAGATATTTCTAATGAGGTTGTCTAATTTTTATGCCACATGACATCACAGTATTAAAAATATAGTAATATTAAACAAAAAACAAACAAATAAACAACAAAACAATTTTATACTCTAAGATATATTTACAGATTTTAGATAAACTAGGTATTGAATGCAAGAGATAATGTCCTTATAAGTACTGAGTATAAAAGTACCTTTTATTCTCCGGATTTTGGTTTTTATTTGCTTTGTTTTTATGTATTCTCATTTTTTTCTATTAAGATACTGAGTCTGTCATAGAAATTCTGGTTACACCTCTGCTTGTGTCAATCTTGCATTCATCAAATTCTTCTTCTCAGGATTGAAAACATGAAGGCACTAATTCACAGGTGATTATTGCTAAGTTGTCTCAAAAGTCCACATAAAGCAGGTTAAATTTTTTAATTGTTATCTCAATGCCACCTAGAGTCACCTAAGAAAATAATCTCAATGCGGAGCTGTCTCAACTAGGTTGGTCTATGGCATATCCATTTAATATTATCTCTATTACATTTATCAACATGCAAAAACTACACAGAAAGTAGTTGAAACCAGTTCCTGATTTGGGACCCAAGACTGTATAATAGTAGAAAAAACTACTTGGGTATTAAGCACTCATGCATTTATTTCTCTCTGCCCTTGAACAATGCATGTAACGGGACAAGCAGCGTTAAATTCTTGACACATCGACTTTCACAAAATGATGGGCTGCAACTTGGAATTGTGAACCAAAATAAACTTTTTTTTGCCCTAAGGTGTTTTTGGAAGAATACTTTTATTCACAGCAGCAGAAATAAAACTAGAACAAGAAGATGTCAGATTGGTGCACTGGATCATGTAATTAAGCTGGCATGGGATTCCTGCATTAACTGTGTCTGAAGATTATTCAACTCTCACTAGAGTGCTTATGAATCACTGAAGAATAGAATGCAAATGACTGGACAGAAGTGTAGCCCTACATAGTAGGAAACTTAATGTAGGAATGACATTTTCTCAGCAAAAGTAAGCCCACTGCCTATAGATTGCATTTGAATCTTTAAAAAATATTTTTATAATTTTTTAGCCTAGTCTAAAAAACTAAGGTGAAAATGTAATCTTTTGGGCACAGCTTCAGTTTTAGCACTCTCCCTTCTTACTGATTGGTCTTTCCAAACTGAGGCCACTCAAAACCACAACGGCACAATAGCATAGTGCAAAATGTTGCCTTTGCTCCATCTGTATGATGTGTATTTATGTTTCATGAAGGGTAAATATTATATCATTTAAGCAAACAAAGTTATTGTGCTTTGCTGTGTGGGTAATATTCTCTTATTCATTATGAAAAGGGTACAGTATGGCCTCAGTGACTGAATGCACCAACAAAAGAGCATACACCTACTGGAACAAGGCCCCCCACAATATGCAGTAGATGTGCATCTCAATCTCCATGTGGATCCCCCACCAAGTACAACAACTGGAGCTGGGCTGTCCCTAACCTCTAGACTAACTGTGGAATCTGTTTCCTAGAATAGTTGTCTTGTTTGACCTCAGTGGGAGAGGATATACTTAATCCTGCAGAGACTGGATGTGACAGGTGGCATGGTACCCAGGAAGGAGCCCATAATCTCAGAGGAGAAAAGTAGGGGGGAAGGGAAGGACCTTGAGAAGGAGAGCTGGAGGTGGGGGGAGCATTTGGAATGTAAACAAGCAAACAAATAAACAAATTATTAAAACAGTAAGACTCCTTCCTGTGGGGGTGGTTTCAGAATATGGGATTTTCTGTGGGACACCCTTCAGCACCTTCCACAAGTGTGACCTTGGCAATAGGCCCCAAATCCAGAGGTACACTGACTCTGGCAGCAGGAGCTTTCCTGTGGGAATTAATCTGTTACAATGTTTTGTAATATAGTTTTTGTTTGGGTAGACTGACATTCCCAGAGCTTAACATCTTTCTGTGATCCTTCAGGGTAAATAAATGTGATTGAGAATGGGCCTAAGAATCATGAACCAAATTCCTCAGTTTGAATTAGTATGAAGTTAGGTGGAGTTTCTGTTGGGAACCATGACCATTCCATTGTATCTGGACCATTTAAAATTATAATTTTCTAAATATGGGTCTTATGCTGACATTAATTATTTTCTTTAATCTTTTTACAGGCAAACTTGTATTTATTTCAAGGAGTTGATGTGATGACTTTGAATTTTCTGGAAGAATTAGACAAGAAAGTACATTGTAGATCAGCTTCCTACGAGTCCATATCCCTTGCTACTTGGAGTCCTACAGCAGTAACTTACTGTTCCATAATCACTTATGAAGTCTTCAGTTTGCTCAGTGAAATCAGCGTTGATCTCAACTTAAAGTATTTCCTACAGTTTCTAAAAGCTCAAAGATATATGGTTATGTTGAGATCAGGACAAGTTCTGTTTGTTCTCAGACACCATGACATTAAATAGAATCCATTGATTTTTGTCACACCTGTATAAACTCGTGGGTTGAGCCAGAGGAAAAGTACCTTGTCTGGGTGGAAAAGACAATCCATTGCCTGCTCTTGTATGCATTGATATCCACAGAGGATTCACACAATGCCAGACCTTGATTAAAGCCTACCAAACTTTAGGAAATAGCTCAAGAAGTCGATTGTTGCTATTCAAATGGAGCTGTTTCTGCCTGTTATTTTTTGTCATTATTTAATATCTAAAGATATAGAAATATAAGTCCCAAGAACAACCTGGGAGATCATGATATGGAAATAATTAAATGTGTGCAAACACATAGAAATGGGACAAACAAAAACACAGAGCCAGAATCACATGAATTTAAACCATGAGACAACAATACTGTTTTTAGACCCTGATACAAGCATCTAAAGAAATACACAAGAGACAGAAGAACCCCAAAAGTATGGCCAAAATGTGGAGAACCTAATTCCCCAAATCATATTATGCCAAAAGGCAACAAGTTAGAAATAAGATTGAAAATCAGTGAGACAAATACTTTCAAGTAGTCACACAGTTCTTTGTCCAGCATGCACTTCTGCATACTGCTGGGATGCTTGGAGAACCTCTAAATATGCAGAGCAGAAGCACACCTTTACAAAAACATACACTTATTTTTATGTTCTGTGTATGCATGCTTACCCTGCATATATGTCTATGCAATACACATGTTTAGAGTTTGCAGAGGCCAGAAGAATCCATCAGACATCTTTAAACTAGGGTTACACACTGTCATCAGCTGCCATGTAGGTACTGGTAATAGAACCTTTGTCTTTTGAATGATAAACATAGTTTGTGATACTAAAGATGATTTTGTGATAAGATCACTTGTTCTGTGCAATGATAATTATTAGTGTCTAATTCTTCATTATGCTGAGCAGAATGTTATGGACAGATTCTTTGCTTTGTTAAAGGCAGACATACCTTGAAAGTATTTTCTGGAATATTTCTACTAAAAATATAATGTCTTTACTTTGGCCTTCTTACATATAATTGTAATGATTACAACTTTTTTTTTAAAGCATGAAATGTTACATCACATAAAGAAATGCAGAATTCTTGCATATAGGAAAAATATCATAGATTTTAAATTGCAGTTAAAAATATTCTTGTTGCAATGTTGTTAATATCATACATAATAAAAAGAGGGAGTATATGTCTAATTCCATTCCAGTGCATATCTAGGCAGAGAGATTCTTATTAAAGTATGAAGCAAGCAAAAGGCATCAACATTAAGCATTCTAACAATAGCACACTAAAGGCCATAGCAAAGGGAAAGCATGGTCAAAGACAGGATATACATTCTCCTAACTAATTGTTGCTAAGTGTACTAGATAACTTACTTATAAAAATTTCTAAGCTGAGGAAAACAAACCAAAGAGAGTACTAACTGAGGAGGTGAAAAAAGGAATTTGCTTAATTTGAAAATACAGATAAAATTAAATTATGAAGTTATTACCCATACTGGTATAAATATGTAAATCTATGTATATACAGCTCAATGTTTCATGAATTGTTAGGAAAAAATCAAATATACAAAAGTAAAATGTCTAAATATAACTAGTGATATTTTACAAAGAACCAAGTCACACTGGACAATCAATTACTTTAACTGTGTTTGAAAACCATAAATTGCTACTGCAATTAATATATTTAAGCCATTAATAAAAATCACAGCAAATTTTATTTTTTAACATTTTGAACCTCACATTGTTACCATTTTTGTTCATTTTTCCTATGTAAATTTTGTATATGAATGCATATTTATGTATATGTGTGTGCACATGTGTAGGTGTGTGCATACATATGTGTTTCCATATGAGCATACGTGTATCTGTGTCTGCATACATGTGCATGTGTTTATGTGTGTTTGCATGTGTGTGTGAATGTGTGGGAACACATGCGTACCTATGTTCCTGCATGCACGTTGTGTTTACATGCATGCATGTATAGTTTTCGGTGTATTTGTGATGTGCTGATGTATGTGTAGGTGCACTCAATGAGTGTGTGCTTGCATGGAGGCAAGAGATCTGTGTCAGATATCTTCCTCTACTACTCTCCTCATTAGGTTTTTTAGACAATGTCCTTCAGGAATTTTCCAAGACTGGAAATTTTCTGATTTGTCTAGTCTGGCTGATGAGGAATCTCTTGTCCTCCCACTCCTAACAACAACTTTACAGATATATGAGTTTTAGGTATGCAAACTCAGATTCACATGTTTTCATAATATATACCTGTTATAGTTAGTATATTTTAGCCCAGAGAATGACACTATTAGAAGGTATGGTCCTATTGGAGTAGGTGTGGCCTTGTTGGAGTAGGTTTGTCACTGTGGATGTGGGTTTAATAGCCTCATCCTAGCTGCCTAGAAGCATTATTCTTCTAGCAACCTTCAGATGAAGATGTAGAACCCTCAGCTCTGTCTGAACCATGCTTGCCTAGAAGCTAACATGCTTCCACCTTGATGATAATGGACTGAACCTCTGAACCTGTAAGCCAGCCCCAATTAAATGCTGTCCTTTATAAGACTAGCCTGGGTCATAGTGTCTATTCACAGCAATAAAACCCTAACTAAGACATGTTATGGATGAATTAACAAGTCCTTGGATATGTTAATATTAATAGTAATAGTAACTAATAGTAATAGTGGCAATTAATAATAATAAGATAATTAATAGTAGTAAGACTAATAAATAGTAACAATAATCATATTAATACAAATAGTAATAGTTCATCAAAATAGAAGTTCATGAGCAAGGTAGATTAGAGCTCCCATTCAAAGGTATTACATCACTTATGGAGCCTTAGATGTACTTTTAGAATTATTTTTTATTATGTTTACTTGCTACATACATATGAAAATCATCAGTATTACTGGACACTATGTAAAATTTCAGTTTTTACACTGTGCACTATTTGAAATGTGTTTAGAATTTATCACTTCTTGCATTTATCACATCAACAAATCTCTTCTAATTATTGAATCAGACAGTATATGCTCGTAGCATGTAAGTACCTATCATGGCTTCCTATTTCTATGTAATTTAATATCCCAAGTCTCCATTCTTTTCTACTTTCAACTTTCCATGAGATCATGTTGAACCAATCTATCTTATGTTACACAGTAAGATTAGATTGTTTAAATTTCATTAATTGGCAGAGATCAATACATTTGTAAAAATGCATTCAAACAGCAAGTATACTGTTTGATGTATGCCTCAGTAATTATCTTCTACAGACTATTTAATAAATATAAAAAAGACGTCATTTTCCTTCTTTTCATTGTGATGGCTGGGAAGATAGCTCGGTTGTTAAGTTGGTAAAGATCTTGTGAATGTGCAAAGCCCAAAGATTAGTCCTCAGCACCCATAATGCATAATTGGATATGATGCAAACATTTGTAATACCAGCAGTGGAGAGGAATTGACTAGCAAATTCTTAGGGTTCTCTGGCCAGCCAACCTAGCTCAATAGATAAGCCCAGGTCCTAGTGAGAGACCCTCTCTCAAAAATAATGTGTATGTTTCCTGAAGAATGATTGCCAAGATGAACCTCTAACTTCATGTGCTTTTAGGCATATTATTGTAGATATAGGTAAACACATGTACACATCTGTGTCCATGCATATGCAGCAGACACATACAATTTTGTCTTGTGAGTTTTACTGAATTTTAATTAATAACTTAGGAGGGTCAGTGTTTCTTTTTTAAAGAATACCAATTATAATTTGAAGTAGAAAGTTCTCTTTTGTGTCTCATCTGTGTGAAATTCATATTATCAGTCCATGTTTCTTTTGAATAGGCACCTTATTTGCCTATGCTTCATGCACTGATGCTAGTATGTTTTATAAATTTCATTTTTTCACCTTTCAATTTCCTGAACCCTACAAGGTTCCCCCCATTTATTCATGATGTTCTATTTCTATAAACTTTTATATCTGAAATAACTTGATTCTTATCTTGATGAACAAAAATCAACTCCAAATAGATCAGGGTCTAATATAGGTCCAAATAGGTCAATATGAGCTTTAACCTTTGAAACTACTGGAGGAGAAGGAATATAATGCATGACATTGGCATAGAGCAAGAATTTTCTTTTTGCTAAAATGAGAATCGTTTATCATAAAATATATATCCCAACTACAGTTTTCTTTCTGTCCACTCCTCCAAGCTTGCCCCTCACCATTTCTCTCACTCACATTTCCTCCCCCTTTGTTTCCCACTGGGAAAAGAGCAGCCCTCTAAAAGATGGCAGCCAAACAGGAAAAAACAATATGTACTAAATAAGGTGAAAGCCTTCATATCATAATAGGAGGAAAAGAGTTCTATGAACAGACAAAATGGTCAAAGATACAATCCCATAGTTAGGAGTCCCATAAAAACACTAAGATAACAATAACATATATGCAGCTTATCTAGTGTAGACCCATGAGGTCTTGTGAACCCATGTAAGCCCTCAGTTGATTTGGTGGCCCAGGTTCTTCTTGTGCTCTCTATCCCTGCTGCTGATTCATACAGTCTTTCCTCCACCTCTTCCAAGGACTTTCTCAATCAGAGACATTCAGTGTAGACTCTCTTTATGTTTAATGAATAACTGTGGGTCTCTGCACCTGTTCTCATCAGTTACCAGCAGAAGAAACTCTGATTATGACTGGACTTATATACTTATAAGTATATAAGTATGTGCCTTACATATATATATATATATATATATATATATATATATACATATATATATATATACAGATATATATATATATATATGTATATATATATATATACATATATATATATACAGATATATACAGATATATATATACAGATATATATATATATATATATATACAGATATACTTAATATCTGTAAGTATAGTCACACATCATTAGGAATTACTTTATTTTTTATTTGATTTTGAATCTGTCATTGTTTGTTAGTTTGTTATCTGTCACTCTTGTTTGGTTCTACCATAGGTCTCTGTGCTATTCAGTCCTACTTCTTGGCCATCCAGGCAGTGTAGATCCTCAGTTCCCTCTCCTGGAGTGGGTCTCAAGTTAAACTGAACAATGTTGGCTATTTCCTCTAGTTCTGTGCCACAGAAGACCCGGCACATCTTGCTGGCAGGAAAAATTATAAGTGGAAGTTTCTGTGGCTGAACTCATGTCCAGGTTTCTCTTTCAGTGTAGTGTGGAGTACCTTCTTGCACCAAGGAGACTAGGAGGTATAAATAAAGACTCCAAACCTGTACCAGATTAACTTCTCTATTGTCAATGAACTATGTGGAAGCTGTCCTCAGCAGTGGGGCCTGTTGTCTATTTTCAGAGAGCATCCTTTCCTAGCATTAGCCTTGGTTGTTTAGAGATTTTCACATGACACTCTTGATTAACAACTCAACCCTATTTAATCCATTCCCTCAACTGAAAATCTTACCTGGCCACAAAATATAGTCAGTTCAGACTCTGTATCCTCCATAACTAGTAGACCTCATTGGGGTCACCCTAATAGATTTGAGGACATTTGCACTGCACTTGGTTTTCACACAGCCCTGCCAAATACACACCAATTCTATCTGTCTGACTTGACACTTTCTCCCCATCTTACTCCTCCATCTTCTCCCTTCAGTTCCCATCTCTACCTGCCCCCCAGTATACCCATAGTCTATTCTATTTCCCTTCCTCAGGAAGATTGCTGCTGCTTCTCTATAGCTCTCCAAACTTGTCTGTGTCTGTGGAGTCTATGTTTGTCTTTCTGGGTCTAGTTTACCTCATCAAGGCTGATTTTTTCTCATTATATCCATCTGACAAATTTTATGATGTAATTTTTATAAACCATCATGTAGTAATTCATTGTGTATGGTACCATATCTTTTCGTAAGCATAAGGCAGTGTGAGATCTTAGAGAAAATGGCATGAACTTTTGAAAGATCAAAACCTACATGATAACGAAGCTGCACATCTGTTACATATATGCAGGAGATCTAGGTCCAACCCATGCTCACTCTTTGATTGATGTTTCAGTCTCTGGGAGTTTCCAAAATTTCAAATTAGTTGACTCTGTTGCTCTTCCTGTGGAGTCACTGCCCTCTTTTGGTCACTCATTTGTCCTTCCCACTCTTCCATTAAACTCCCTGAGCTCCATCTAAAGTTTGGCTGTTGGTCTCTGTATCTCTTTCTATTGGCTGCTGGGTGGAGACTCTTTTTTTTTTTATTGTAGCATTATTTATATAATTTTTTTATTATTTATTTTATTTTTTTAATTTACATTCCAAATCATTTCCCCTTTCCCGTTTCCTCCCTCCCCGAAAGTCCCGTAAGACTCTTAAAGGACGGTTTTGCTAGGGACCTACATGTAAGCATAACAGAGTATACTTAATAGTGTCAGGGACTGGTTTTGCCTACAGGATTGGAACTCACCTACAATGACAAACCTCCTCCAACAATGCCACATCTTCTAATCCTTATCAAGTAGTTAAGTATATAACCTATGGTAGCCATTCTCATGTTAAACTACCACACCTATACATCCTACAAAAGACTAAAATTAAGAAAACAAAAATAATCTAAATATACTAAACACCAAGAAAATAAATAACTCTTTTGCTAAATATCCTTAACTGTTAACGTGACACAGCCTATAGTCATCTAAGAAGATACCTTCAATTGAGGAATTGCTTTTATCATGTTGTCACTTGAGCTTATCTGGAGGGGAGTACCTTGTTCCTTAATGGATGCTGGGGTACCTATCACAGTGATGGTGCCATCTCTAGGCAGGAAAGTTTGGGATGCATAAAATGCTAGCTATGCATGATACAGTGAGACAAGTAGCAAGCAAGATTCCACTTGTGGCTGCTATAAGTTTCTTCTTGAGTCGGTCCTGACTCCCCTCAATGATGGAATATAACTTGGAAGTCTAAGTTGAAATAATCTGTGCCTTCCCCAAGTAGTTTGGTAAGGGTGTCTTATCCTATCAACAACCTTAAATTCTAACACCAATAAAGGAAATAGTCTGTAGCTCTGAACAGAATTCTCAAAAGAATAAATAGTTGTGGCTAATAAATATTTTCAAAAGTTTTGAACATCCTTAGCCATCAGAGTGATACCCATTGAGATTCTATCTTCCCTCAGTCAGTAAGTATGTCATCCAGAAATCAAATGAAAACAAATGTTGATATGTATATGCTTGACAAATCTAGAGGGGGATGCTCTCAGCTAACCATTGGACTGAGTACAGGGTCCCCAATGGAGAAGCTAGAGAAGGGAACCAAGGATCTGAAGAAATTTGTAGCCCCTTAGGAGTAATAAAAAATTGAACCAACCAGTACCCCCAGAGCTCCCAGGATCTAAACCACCAACCAAAGAGTACACATGGAGGGACCAATGCCTCTAGCCGCATATGTAGCAGAGGATGGCCTTTTCAGAAATCAGTGAGAGGATAGGCCCTTGGTCCTGTGAAGGTTTGATGCCCCAGTGTAGGGGAATACCAGGATAGGGATGCACTAGTGGGTGAGTTGGTGAGTAGGGGGAGGGAATGTAATAGGGAGTTTTTGGAGGGGAAAGGAGGAAAGGGGATAACATTTGAAATGTAAATAAAGAAATATCTAATAAAAAAAGAAAGGCATCACTTTTTTTACTTTGAGTTCACACTGGTATTTCTACGATAGAAATAACTCTGTATTTATACTACAGAAATAAGAGACAAGAATATTGAACTACCACATGACCCAGCTATAAAACCCTAGATGTAAAAACCTTAAAATTGCCGGGCAGTTGTGGCACATGCCTTTATTCCCAGCATTTGGGAGGCAGAGGCAGGCAGATTTCTGAGTTCGAGGCCAGCCTAATCTACAGAGTGAGTTCCAGGACAGCCAGGGCTACACAGAGTCCTCTATATTCACCTAAAAATTAGAACCAGCCTCTGGCTTAAAACTTGTAGCTCAGACACAGAAATAGATCATTTATTTTTGTAACCTGTATTAATGACCACAGTTAACAATAAATGTCCAATAGTGAAACAAGCAATTCCCAAATTATGAGGTCAAAGGAGATCAGATGCTGAGAACCTGACACTTCCCGCAGTGACCTTTTTCAGTGCTTACAATTGACTATCTGTTGTGATCAATCAAAATTTACTCCAGCACTGCCTGTGGCTGCATTCAGAGAAGAGCACTTGCAATCCAGACTACTAAAATACACAAAATAATTTATTTATAGTCTGACCCTTTAAGAAATATTTGCCTTCCACACCTTAAACAGGCTTCTAATTTACATTCTTTACTGGATCTTTAATTTATAAATTTTGCACAATGTGCTTCATATTTAGACTTTAATAAATAGCATGCTAGTTTTGCAAAAAAGATGTATTCATATTAATTCAAGTCATTTATTTCAACCTACTTGTTTTTATTAATATGTAACATATTATTTGATTATTCTATGATTTATTAATGCTACCTTTTGATAATAATCAAATATGTCTCTTAATTTTTTTAAAAAAAATTGTTTTTTTATCACATGTACAAATATTTTGCCAGTATGTGTGTATGTGTAATAGATGAATTCAGTACCATCTGAGGACAAAGCAAGGTGTCAGATCCCTTTAAATGATGGTTGTAGCCTTCCATGTGAGAACCTGTAAAATGAACACCAAGGTCTCTTGATAGCTGAGCTATTTCTCCAGCTTCTTGTCTCTGGGCTTTTATGTTACAAAATGTTCTTCAGTTTAAGATATATGACTCTTAACTGGGACATATGGAGATATTTTCATTAATAATTCTATTAGCAATATTAATGTCTATAACATCCTATGAAAATATTTTACCATTTTACATTTATGTATAATGATGTTCATACCCCTAGATATTTAAACAACTAACATGGTATTTAGAAACTATGTATTCTATTATAGAACATTAGGAGATATTCTCCTCATTTTCAAAAACATCTGGTAATATAATACCAATTTCGAACATTGGTATTTTCCATACTTATTTCTAAAAGTGCACCCCTGCAACCTGTGCTGTAGCCCTCAGAAACTCATAGCATTTCTGTGAGGGACTTCTCTCTGGTGGTTGGATGTGCTCTACTCAACTTTCCTCTGCACTCACTTCAAAAGTATGCAATATTTTGAAGCTTAAATACATATTCATATTTGTGCATATATGTAAATGTACATTTATATATAAAACAAATCTATAACTGTACTGATATTATAGAAATTTAAAAAATGAACATCGTTTGGAACTCAACTGTAGTTGATGCAAATAACATAGTCTGTTTCATTCATGAGAAAACATCTCAGTTTAAGAATTTGTCATAAACACCTTCTGAGCTCTTTTCTGTGCTTTATGCAAGCATTTTTCTCATACAGTTTTCTTATAATTGAAAATTTACACAAGCTGTTGAAAACAGAATATTATGTCACTGTGTAAACAAGATATTGAATTATAATATATTAAATGTTATAAGTCTATATAATTGCCACTGTATACTTTATATTAATGTAAACTTAATTATTCATAAAACATAATAAAAAGTCATAGGTTCATTACTTAACTTCTGCAATCTAATTTGTTTATTAACTTAATAACCTGAAATTATTAAGCAAGTATAGTTAAGTCCTTGAATATAGTAGATCATGCTCTTTGGTTAAATTCTCAAGATAAAAAAATCCCAAGATTGACAGGAGTTATTTTCAGTTTGTAGAATGACAAATCTTTTATAACATAGTTTTATCTTTATGTACCAAAATGCACTTGAGAAGTACTGTATCTCAAATGTTGGTAGTTGTACTCAGGTTTGCATATTTACATATTTGACAGTGTGATTTAAATGCATGTTTGAAAATCAAAATAGACAATTGTTTGTATGTACATTCATTGCACACTTATGGGCTACAAAGGACTATTCATTTGTCTATATAACATCTATTATGCTCCACACTATACACTTGCTTTTCTCTCAAAAAGGGAACATGTTCTGAGAAATACATGGCTAGTATATAGTCTTAGTTAGGGTTTTTCTGCTGTGATCGGACACCATGACTAAGTCAACTCTTATAAAAACAACATTTAATTGGGGCTAGCTTACAGGTTCAGAAGTTCAGTCCATTATCATCAAGGCAGGAGCATGGCAGCATCCAGGCAGGCATGATAGAGGAGGAGCTAAGAGCTACATCTTCATCTGAAGTCTGCTAGCAGATAGTGACTTCCAGGAAGCTAGGGTGAGGGTCTTGTAGCCCACAGTCACAGTGACACACCTTCTAATAGTGCCACTCCCTGGGCCTAGCATCAACAAGCCATCACATTCCACTCCCTGGCACCCATAGGTTTGCTCAAACACATGAGTCTATGGGGGTCGTATCTAGCCATAGCATGATAAAAAGTACATTTATTCCTACTTCCAAAATCACCATAGTCTAGAGCAGTCTCAACAACATTAAAAGTCTAACGTTCAAAGTTTCTCAACAAATGGTGCTGGCTCAACTGGAGGTCAACATGCAGAAGAATGCAAATTGACCCATTCTTATCTCCTTGCACTAAGCTCAATTCCAAGTGGATCAAGGATCTCCACATAAAACCAGACACACTGAAACTAATAGAAAGGAAACTAGGGAAGAACCTTGAACATATGGGCACAGGGGAGAATTTCCTGAATAGAACTCCAATAGCTTATGCTCTAAGATCAAGAATTGACAAATGGGAACTCATTAAATTACAAAGTTTTTGCAAGGCAAAAGACACTGTCAAAAAGACAAAGCTGCAACCAACTAACTGGGAAATGATCTTTACCAACCTTACATCCGAAAGAGGGCTAATATCCAATATATACAAAGAACTCAAGAAGTTAAACTCCAAAGAGGCAAGTAACCCTATTTAAAAAATGGGGTACAGAGGGACCCCGCACTGGGCTGGAGCCTACCAGCTTTCCTTCCGCGACCTCTGTTCCCGCAGACTGCACTGAAGCAACAGGTACCCACGCCCTATCCCCAATATAACATCACTTGGGACACTGCCTGATGGGGCTTCCATCTGCACCCGAGAACGGGTCAGCGCTGTGGTCATCTGGGTGCCAGATCGGCAGGCCATCGCGTCTGCAGGGTGAGCGGCACCACGGAGAGTGCCCTCCGCCATCTTTGCTCCAGTGACTGGGAAGTTGGGACAGCCAGGTTCTGAGACAGACAGGCATAATATCACTTGGGTCTCGGGCGGCTTGTGTGTATGCGGCTCCCAAGTGCTGGGCTGATCTGCAGTAACCAGCTCTGCTGTGGGACTTCTGCCTGACAGAGGGACGACCCCTCCCCCCCCAGGAGAGATCACACACCCCTGCACAGGGCAGGAGCCTACCAGCCTCCCTTTGGCGACCTCTGCTCCAGGAATCCACTAGGCTGAGCCTTTGGATGCGCAAGGCCTCCCCAATATAAGATCACTTGGGGCAAGGCACATTAGGGCTCCAAAGTCACTCAGGAGCAGGCAGGCCCCAGAAATCGGTGCCAGGGGAATCCTGGTAATCCAGGGGGGCAGAAATAGGTTTGCAGGTTCACAGGAGGTCCAAACAACAGCCAGTGGCAACAGGACCAACTAACACCAGAGGTATCCAGATGGCAAAAGGCAAACGTAGGAATGTTACTAACAGAAATCAAAGTAATGTGGCACCATCCGAACCCAACTCTCCAACAGCAGCAAGTCCTGGATACCCCACCACACCCGAAAGACAAGATCTGGATTTAAAATCACTTCTCATGATCCTATTAGAGGATCACAAGAAGGACACAAATAAATCTCATAAAGAGTTACAGGAGACCATGAATCAACGGTTAGAAGCCCTTACAAAGGAAACACAAAAATCGCTTAGAGAAATGCGGGAGAACATGGATCAAAAGATGGAGGCGCACAAGGAGACAACACAAAAATCGTTTAACGAGATGAATGAACGGGTAGATGCACTCACAAAGGAATCACAAAATTAGCATAAAGAAATGCAGAAGAATATGTGTCAACAGATGGATGCCCATAAGGAGGCAACACAAAAATTGCTTAAAGAAATGAATCAACGGTTAGATGCCCTTACAAAGGAAACATGAGAACTGCTTAAAGAAATGCAGGAGACGATGGATCTACAGATGGAATCCAATGAGGAGGAAACACAAAAATCGCTCAGAGAAATGCAGGAGAACGTGGGTTATCAGGAAGAAATCCTGAAAGAGGTAATGCAAAAATACCTTAAAGAAATACAGGAAAATACAAACAAACAAGTGAAGGATCTCAGCAAATCCATCCAGGAACTAAAAAAGGAAGTAGAAACAACTAAGAAATCACAAAGGGAGACAACTTTGGAGATAGAAAACCTTGGGAAGAAATCAGGAGTCATAGATGCAAACATCAACAATAGAATACAAGAGATGGAAGAAAGAATCTCAGGTGCTGAAGATTCCATAGAAAGCATCGACTCAACAGTCAAAGAAAATGCAAAATGCAAAAAACGTGTAACCCAAAACGTCCAGGAAATCCAGGACACAATGAGAAGACCAAACCTAAGGATTATAGGTATAGATGAGAGTGAAGATTTGCAACTTAAAGGGCCAGTAAACATCTTCAACAAAATGATGGAGGAAAACTTCCCTAACCTAAAGAGAGAGATGCCGATGAACGTACAAGAAGCCTACAGAACTCCAAACAGACTGGACCAGAACAGAAATACCTCCTGTCACATAATAATCAAAACACCGAATGTTCTAAACAAAGAAAGAATACTAAAAGCAGTAAGAGAAAAGGGCCAAGTAACATACAAAGGAAGACCTATCCGAATCACATCAGACTTCTCACCAGAGACTATGAAAGCCAGAAGATCCTGGGCAGATCTCATGCAGACACTAAGAGAGCACAAATGCCAGCCTAGACTACTATACCCAGCAAAACTCTCAATCACCATAGATGGAGAGACCAAGATATTCCATGATAAAACCAAATTTTCACAATATCTTTCCACAAATCCAGCCCTGCAATGGATAATAGGTGGAAACCTCCAATACAGGGAGAGAAACAACACCCACGAAAAAATGAGATAATAACCTTCTTGAATCAAACCCAAAAGTAGATAACCACTCAAACATAAAGATAGCGTCAAGAATGGCAGATGGCAATAATCACTATGCCTTAATCTCTCTTAATATCAATGGTCTCAATTCCCCAATTAAAAGACATAGACTAGCAGACTGGATACATAAACAGGACCCAGCATTTTGCTGCATGCAGGAAACGCACCTCAGTGTCAAAGACAAACACTACCTCAGAGTAAAAGGCTGGAAAACAATTTTACAAACAAATGGCCCCAAGAAACGAGGTGGAGTAGCCATCCTAATATCAGATAAAATTGATTTTCAACCTAAAGTCATCAAAAAAGACACAGAAGGACACTACATACTGATCAAGGGAAAAATCCACCATCAAGAACTCTCAATTCTGAATATCTATGCTCCAAATGCAAGGGCACCCTCATTCGTAAAAGAAACTTTACTAAAACTCAAAGCACACATCGCACCGCACACAATAATAGTGGGTGACTTCAACACCCCGCTCTCTGAAATGGATTGTTCAGGAAAGCAGAAACTAAACAGGGACACAGTGAATCTAATTGAAGCCTTGGACCAACTGGAACTAACAGATATATATATAGAACATTTCATCCTAGAGCTAAAGAATACACCTTCTTCTCAGCTCCTCATGGAACCTTCTCCAAAATTGACCATATAATTGGTCACAAATCAGACCTCAACAGATACAAGAAGATAGAAATAATCCCATGCCTCCTATCAGATCACTATGGAATAAGGGTGGTCTTCAATGGCAACAAAAACAAACGAAAACCCACGTACACATGGAGGCTGAACAATGCTCTACTCAATGATAACTTGGTCAAGGTGGAAATAAACAAAGAAATCAAATACTTTTTGAAAGTTAATGAAAATGAAGGCACAACATACCCTAATTTATGGGACACAATGAAAGCAGTGCTAAGAGGAAAATTCATAGCCCTGAATGCCGCCAAAAAGAAACGGGAGACAGCATACACGAACAGCTTAATGGCACACCTGAAAGCCCTGGAACAAAAAGAAGCAAATACACCAAAGAGGAGTAGAAGGCAGGAAATCATCAAACTCAGGGCTGAAATCAATCAAGTAGAAACAAATAAAACCATACAAAGAATCAACAAAACGAGGAGTTGGTTCTTTGAGAAAATCAACAAGATAGATAAGCCCTTAGCCAGACTAACCAAAGGGCACAGAGATAGTATCCAAATTAATAAAATCAGAAACAAAAAGGGAGAGATAACAACAGAAACTGAGGAAATTCAAAAAATCATCAGATCCTACTACAAAAACCTGTATTCAACACAACTAGAAAATCGTGAGGAAATGGACATTTCCTTGACAGATACCAAGTACCAAAATTAAATCAGGATCAAATAGACCATCTAAACCATCCTATAAACCCTGAAGAAATAGAAGTTGTCATTGGAAGTCTTCCAACCAAAAAAGCACAGGTCCAGATGGTTTTAGTGCAGAATTCTATCAGACCTTCAAAGAAGACCTAACACCAATACTCTTCAAACTGTTCTACAAAATAGAAAGAGAAGTAACACTACCCAACTCGTTCTATGAAGCCACAATTACACTAATACCAAAAGCACACAAAGATCCGACAAAAAAAGAGAATCTCAGGCCAATCTCTCTTATGAATATCGATGCAAAAATACTCAAAATAATTCTTGCCAACCGAATCCAAGAACACATCAAAACGATCATTCACTATGATCAAGTAGGCTTCATCCCAGGGATGCAGGGATGGTTCAATATAAGGAAATCCATCAATGTAATCCACTACATAAACAATCTCAAAGAAAAAAACCACATGGTCATCTCATTAGATGCTGAGAAAGCATTTGACAAAATTCAGCATCCTTTCATGCTAAAGGTCTTGGAAAGATCAGGAATTCAAGGCCCATATCTAAACATAGTAAAAGCAATTTAAAGCAAACCAGTAGCCAGCATCAATTTAAATGGAGAGAAACTTGAAGCAATCCCACTAAAATCAGGGACTAGACAAGGCTGCCCTCTCTCTCCATATCTTTTCAATATAGTACTTGAAGTTCTAGCTAGAGCAATTAGACAACAAAAAGAGGTCAAAGGGATACAAATTGGAAAGGAAGAAGTCAAACTATCACTATTTGCAGACGATATGATAGTATACTTAAGCGACCCAAAGAACTCCACCAGAGAACTCCTACAGCTGATAAACAACTTCATCAAAGTGGCCGGATATAAAATCAACTCAAGCAAGTCAGAAGCCTTCCTATACTCAAAGGATAAGCAGGCTGAGAAAGAAGTAAGAGAAACAATATCCTTCACAATAGCCACAAACCATATTAAGTATCTTGGTGTGACTCTAACCAAACAAGTGAAAGATCTGTATGACAAGAACTTCAAGTCTCTGAAGAGAGAAATTGAAGAAGACCTCAGAAGATGGAAAAATCTGCCATGCTCATGGATTGGCAGGATTAATATAGTAAAAATGAGCATCTTACCAAAAGTAATACACAGATTCAATGCAATCCCCATTAAAATCCCAACTCAATTCTTCATAGAGTTAGAAAGAGCAATTCAAAAATTCATCTGGAATAACAGAAAACCCAGAATAGCTAAAACTATTCTCAAGAGTAAAAGAACCTCTGGGGGAATCAGTATCCCGGACCTCAAGCTGTACTACAGAGCAATAGTGTTAAAAACCGCATGGTAGTGGTACAGTGACAGGCATGTAGATCAATGGAACAGAATTGAAGACCCAGAAATGAATCCACACTCCTATGGTCACTTGATCTTTGACAAAGGAGCTGAAACCATCCAATGGAAAAAAGATAGCCTTTTCAACAAATGGTGCTGGCTCAGCTGGAGGTCAACACGCTGAAGAATGCAAATTGACCCATTCTTATCTCCTTGCACTAAGCTCAATTCTAAGTGGATCAAAGATCTCCACATAAAACCAGACACACTGAAACTAATAGAAGGGAAACTAGGGAAGAACCTTGAACATATGGGCACAGGGTAGAATTTCCTAAACAGAACTCCAATAGCTTATGCTCTAAGATCAAGAATAGACAAATGGGTCCTCATTAAATTACAAAGTTTTTGCAAGGCAAAAATCACTGTCAAAAAGACAAAGTGGCAACCAACTAACTGGGAAATGATCTTTACCAACCTTACATCCGACAGAGGGCTAATATCCAATATATACAAAGAACTCAAGAAGTTAAACTCCAGAGAGGCAAGTAACCCTATTAAAAAATGGTATACAGAGCTAAACAAAGTGTTCTCACCTGAAGAATATCTAATGGCTGAGAAGCACCTAAAGAGATGTTCATCATCCTTAGTCATTAGGGAAATGCAAATCAAAACAACCCTGAGATTCCATCTCACACCAGTCAGGATGGCTAAGATCAAAAACACAGGAGACAGCAGTTGTTGGCGAGGATGTGGAGAAAGAGGAACACTCCTCCACTGCTGGTGGAATTGCAAGCTGGTACAACCACTCTGGAAAGCAGTCTGGCGGTTCCTCAGAAAACTGGGCATGACACTCCCGGAGGATCCGGCTATACCACTCCTGGGCATATACCCAGAGGCTTTACCTGCATGCAATAAGGACACATGCTCCATTATGTTCATAGCAGCCTTATTTATAATAGCCAGAAGCTGGAAAGTACTCAGATGTCTCTCAACGGAGGAATGGATTCAGAAGATGTGGTATATCTACACAATGGAATACTACTCTGCAATTAAAAACAATGAATTCACGAAATTCCTAGGCAAATGGTCAGATCTTGAAAATATCATCCTTAGTGAGGTAACGCAATCACAAAAGAACACACATGGTATGCAGTCACTGATAAGGGGATATTAACCCAGAATCTAGGAATACCCTAGACACAATTCGCATATCAATAGATCTCTAAGAAAATGGAAGGAGAGACCCCTGGTCCTGGAAAGACTGGATGTAAGGGAACGCCAGGACAGAGTAATGAGAGGGGGTTGAATGGAGAAAAGAGGGAGGGAAGGGGGCTTATGGGACTTTCGGGGATGGAGGAAACAGGAAAGTGGAAATGATTTGGAATGTAAATAAAAAAAAAACTTAGAAAATAAAAAAAAAAAGAAAAAAAAAAAACAAAAAAAAAAACCAAGTTTCTCCTGAGATCCACCCAGTCACTTAACTGTAATCCCTAAATCATGACAGGCAACCAGCTGGCAAACTCCATACTGTGCATTTCCATATATGATGTCAAAGCTGTTTTCAGATCTGCAACTCCTATTTCACTTTTGTTCACTGCAACAAACTTCTTTTCCTAGCATGGTTAAACTCCCTGTCAGCAGCATTCCTCAGTGGATATCCTATGGTTCTGGAATCTCAAAAATCTTGGAGTCTCCAAGACTGCTTCAATATTATAGCTTCTTTTTTCAGTGTCTGGGATCCACTCATGCCCTTCTGGGCTCCTCTGAAGGGCTCGTGTCACTTCTCCAGCTCTGCCCTCTATAGCACTCTAAGCTCAGGTTCACACCACTGACAGTTCTATTCTTGGTGATCATCCCATGGTACTGGCATCTCCAATACAATGGGGTCTTCTGCTGCAATTAGGCTTCACCAATAGCTTCTCATAAGCTCTCTTCTTGGTGCCAAGCCCCAAAATCCTTTGCATGACCCCTTTAGTCCTGGGTTATCAACAAAAACTGAGGCTGTACTTTCACCAATTGCCTTCCATGGTCTTTCACACTGCCAAGCCTCAACTGTTCTTCATGAACTTCATGCCTTCAAAGCCAGTACCACCTGGGTGACTCTTACACAGTACCAAGTTCAGCAGCAACACAAAGTACAACTTTGACTATCTCTGGAACAGAGCTTCTTTGTGCTCTCAGTAAACACCTCCCAGATTTCACCTCAGTGATGCTGGTTTCTTCTTAATCACTGCTAATTTCTTTGCTCCAGCTAACCAGAATCAATAATCCCCAAAATGAAAAGGTTTCACTTTAGTAGTTCTACTGTCTTGTTAATACAGCTGATTCTTCAGCCCCAACTAACCAAAACCTCAGAATCTTCACAATCAAAATAACAATGGCCCTGATAAGAGTCTTTCATCTTCCCTCTGAAAATTTACAAGCCAGTCTTCATTGATTGCATTGTTCTCAGCATTATCTTCCAAGCTCCTACAGAACATCTCACAGAGCTCTTAATATCCAAATTGCTCTTCTAGTCAAAAGTTCCAAAGTCCTTCCACAATCCTCCCCCAAATATGGTCATGTTGTCACAGGAATACTTAAGCAAGCCAGTAAGTAACATCCTTCCATGGCCACTGCACCAGCTCCTGCTTCCTGACCTGCTTGAGTTCTAGTATTGTATTCCTTTCGTGATGAACAACAATATGGAAATGTAAGCTGAATATACATTTTCCACCCCAACTTGTTTCTTGATCATGAGATTTGTACAGGAGGAGAAACCCTGACTAAGAGACATATGTTCTCGTTTTATATATACAAAGGAGAGCTAGGCAGTGGTGGCGCACACCTTTAATCCCAGCACTTGGGAGGCAAAGGCAGGCAGATTTCTGAATTCAAACCCAGCCTGGTCTACCGAGTGAGTTTCAGGACAGAGGTTATGCCTAGTCTAGTATATGTGCATATACTATATATATATATATATATATATATATATATATATATATATATATATATATATATATATACACACACACACACACACACACACATACACACACACACACAAAGGAGAAATCTGTTTCTTTCACAAGAAAACTGGATGTGACCATGAGGAAGCCATTAAGTGTCAACTACTATGATTTCATTTGGATGTAAAATCTAAACAATTTGATTTCCTGGAAGTCAATATCAGAGAGATGTTTGGAAGAGTCTAGGGAGAATAACATTCAAAAAATAATGACAAAAATTGGCCAATCTGTATTAAGTTTTATAATTAGACAGCAGTAGGAAGCTGTTATGTGCTATAATACATTTGAGAGAAGGTAAAAGCCAATTATTTACTGTGTACTTCAAAAAAATTATGAACACACATTTTAAATGTTTTTATGGTATGTGATATGTATTTGAAGTGATGAGTTTTCTTAAACTAAACATGACATGGCATACACGTGAATCATGCACTTCATTCACCTCATTTGAATGACATTAAATATAAATTAGACCAGGCTATCATTTGCTGTTTACTTTCATACAAATCCAACTGTCTAGTTTTTCTTCATTATTTAAACAAATATAAAATTTAGAGAATCATTCTGAAAATAAACCTTTCCAATGCTTCACAGTCTTTGCTATCTATGCACTTTACTGAAATGTTTTCCATTTAGAACTAAATCTGACATATAAGCTATGTAATGGCCCTCAGTGATGTTTGCTTCAAAGATCTTAAAGGTCTCTCCATTCCTGAGATTCATCCAAGGTCCCCAGGTATCAGTGAAAGCAGCTGAGACAGAATAATTTGAATCAGACATGTCAAGAAGCCACATTAACTTCTCATGCAAGCTGAGGAATGTGTCAAATTTGAATTATCCAAGAGAAGATATACGTTCTGCAGCTTGCTGAAGTAGCAAGTTCCTAATGTCAGTTATATCAAGAGAGTCCATTATTGGTTGGCCATTCCCTCAGTCTCTGCTCCGTCTTTGTCCCTGCACTGCTTGTAGGCAGGACAAATTTTCGGCCAAATATTTGTGAGTGGATTGGTTTCCCTTTTCTCATTTTGGAGTCCTGCTGCATACAGGAGATTTCCACTTTAGGCTCCAATATTGCCCACTAATGGTAGTCTCAATGGTCAACCAGTGACTGGCCCAACTTGATACTCTTCTCATGGCAAGAAACAATCCCCGATACTATTGATGAGACTCTGCAGACAAGAGACTAGCATAAATGTTCTCTGAGAGGCTCCACCTAGCAGCAGACTGAAACAGATGCAGAGACCCACAGCAAAACATTAAAGGAGAAGTCTTGTGTAAGAATTGGTAGAAAGATTGTGGAACCAGGAGGCAGCGGGACTCCATAGAAGACCAACAGAATGAATTAACCTGGACCTTGAGACTCTCAGGTGCTTAATCACCAACCAAAGAACATACATGGTCTGTACCTAGGCCTCCCTGCACATATGTAGCAGCTTTGTATTCATCTAGGTCCCCCACAATTGAAGCAGGCTCTGCCCCTGATTCTGTTACCACCTGTGGATCCCATACCCCTAACTGGGCTGCCTTGTATGGTTTCAGTGGGAGAGGTTATGCCTAGTCTAGTAGTGACTTGATATGCCAAGGTGGGGTGATATCTGGGGAAGTTGTCTTCTCCCTTATGAGAAGAGACAGGAGGGAATGGGATGACATGATGGGGGACTGGGAGGAGAGGGAAGGTGTAATTGGAATGTAAAGTTAGCCAAGTAATTATTGGAAGAAAAGAGGGGCAAAAATGAGAGCAAAGTAAGCTTGTCTACTCCTACCTAGCCTAACTTTAAAATCCCCACCTCCATAAAATCCTTCTGCTCCAGCTATGGCCTCTGGACCTAAATAGTGCAATAGGGGTGGTGCTTGCTAAGTTTGGGTCATATTTTAAGTCCAGCACACTAGAGAGATGGTTGTCCACAACTCTCTGTATTCTACCCTGTTAGAAAGTTTTCCCCAGCAGTAACCTACCTGCTATGAAGCTTTAACTATCATTTTCTCTCATGACATTTCCACACGTTTTCTTAGGTGTCTGGGTAACCTAACTCCACTGTTGTAGCAGAGCTGACCTGGGGTAATATTTTAATTAAATAATTACCTCGTGTATTTAGAACTTTACTAATTTATTCCTCATTACAATATTTCAAATTTGATTAGTCGTAAGATGCTTTTTATTTGGTTGAAAATAATTTAAATATTTTTCTTGAAACTTAAAATCTGTGTAAAACATTGGCTTTAATTTTCAAATATTGGAGAACTTTCCAGATCTTGATGTGATAATGGCTTCCAGTTTAATAGCTTAGTGGACCAAGGATATACACTGCTTGATTTCTGTTCTCTCCATTATTTTTAAAGGTAGTTATTTACAGCCCACAATGTGGTCTTTCTTGGGGAATGATGCTTGAATATTGATAAGCATACACTTTGCTACTGAGGATGCCTTGTTGAAGTATATTCTTTATATTTTAATTAGGTCAGGTTGAATGAAGGAGCAATTCAGGTCAACTCTATGTGTGCTGAGTTCCTGCTGGGTTGATTTTTAATAACTGAGAGGAGTTCTTGTGTCTCAATGTTAGTGACAGTGTGCTTATTTCTTCTTGTAACTCAGTTTTGCCTCCGTCATACTGACACTTTGATAGTAGGTGCAGACACATTTAGGATTGTGATGTCTTTTTGAAGAATTGATCCTGTTTTTCAATAGCACATCGTATTACTCTTCATCATCTTAAGTGGACTGAAATCTAGTCTCTCTGAAGATAGAAAAGGTACTCTAGTTTTCTTTCAATTGTTGGTGCAGATTAATATAAAATACATATATATATATATATATATATGATTTAGAAATTGTCTTATTTTTCACTCTTTCCATATATTTTTTCAATTAAATAATACCATATACTTAATATAGATTTCAAAAGTTAAATTTCAACTATCAATTTTATTTGAGGCACTCATGAGAAAATACAAGTTTTTCCTCTATGAACGTTTTATTAATAAATACAAATTCAAAATACAAAACAGTAAACATAAGTGTATACTATATGCGAAGAAGAATTTCTACATCTTTACATATATGTTTTTCATTTTGTTCTCATTAAAATTTCTATGTGATCAACAATGCCCTCAATTTGAAGATAAAGGACTCAGGCATAGAGAAGTTCTGTGGTCTTCTTGATATCACTGTGGTAGTGAGTGGATGTTATGATTTAGACCTGAGATTCCCTGCAAATCTCATATGTTGATTATTCAGTTCTCTGTGGAGCACCGTTGAAAGATGAAGCCTTGAGATATATCATGATTTTACTGACCTTATGAATGGATTAATCCTCTTACAGATGCATAACTTAATGGTTATAGGAAAATGCTGAAAACACCAGAATTTAAGGCTTTGGAAGAAGTAGTTCATTGAGCACATGGTCTTGAAGGGTTTACTTTATGGCCACCATGAGAGGAGCAAATTTATTTCATCATATGCTCCCTGCCATGACATTCATTACAGGCCCAAAGCATGCAGCTAAGTAGTTATGCAATGAAGGCTCTGAAACCATGAGTTTAGAGAAACCATTTCAGTGGTGAGTTGATTTTCTCATGAAGTTTTTCAACAGTGACAATTTGACAAATACAGATTCTTATAAAAAGAATCTGTAGATCATGTGAGTTTTGTCCACTCTGTTTTACAACATGATCAGTAATATTGTGTTTCATTTTTGCTTCAGTGATAAGAATATGTGGTTAAAATAGCAAATTATGGTAGACTGATATTCTATTACAACATACAAACAAAATGTATATAGAATATATAAAAAATGTTAGTACAATTAGTTATCACATACATGATACAGGTACTTAAAACCTCAATACATTCCTAATACAGAAATTTTCTATTGTCTAATAAGCCAAGAGAAAGAGAGAGACAGGTTCTACTGTTCTTGATAGAAAAATAAGAAATAATCATTAGGAGTCAATAATTAATCTAAATGTTTTACTTGATCCTATTTATTCTCTTTCTACACTCTGATAAGATACCTACATTATTATTCTCATTTTATGAGTAAAGTTAAGTGGGAGGTAACATGATCATGTTGCCTCCCTGTATTCTTTATCTATGGTGTTTCTAGACCTTTAGTGGTTCTTGTTTTGTATTTGTGAATGATTTAGAAACCTTGAGTTGACTTTCTCTGGTAACAAAAATCAAAGTGTTTGACTTAGAAATGGTTTGAAGGATAATGCTTCTTCAAAATAGAATAGGAAACAAAACAAAGATCTGAATACATTTGCATGCACCACTAACTAGCATAGAATAGGTTTAATGGGAAGACTGAGGCCATCTACCTCACCTTTGCTTTTCTGTCATTTTTTTCTTATTTATTATTGATTACATCTTAAATCATGCATCCCAATCACACTCACCTCCAAATCATCCCATGTCTGCTCCACTCTGTCTTGTCCACACACCTCCAACACAGGAATTTAAAAAGGTCCATGTTGCATTGTTCAAATACTCATTGGAGCACTGTCAAACTCTGAGTGATCAGCCCTCCATAAGAAGGTGAATCTTCCTTCCACCTGTCCTAACATCAGATACCACCAACTTTAGAGAGCCATGCTGCATGCTGGAGGAAGTGAGGGACAACTCTACAGCACCCACAGCACAGATGGCACCTCAGCACAGTGGAAGTTATTCATCCATTTTAAATTTGTCATTTTATAATACAATATTGTGTGTTGAAGAAATGCATGGAATACTTTACTATAGTCTCTCAATTCTTACTTTTAATTCCAAAATTTATATCATTTATATTTTGGTTTATTCTTATCATTGAAATATTATTTTTCATTTTTGTAATTTTTTAATTCCAAACTCATATTTTCATGTTTTCTTTTTCTTTTCTTTCAACTTTTCAGCTTTACATTTTCATTGGATTTACTTATCCATATTTATTTATTTTTCCATTGCTTAGCATCAGCCTTGACATTGACAAACTGGGATAAATCACCACACACATTGTAAATTTTATGCAATACTAATTTATCATGAAAATAATCTTTAACAAATATTTATTTGCTAGTCAACAGTTAGCCATGTACATTATAAGTGAACAAGTTGCATTCACAAATGCCAATTAAACATCAAAGGCAACTCCAATACTTTTAAGACTATTGCAAGTCCATTCTTTCCACCTCTTGTGTATTGGTCTCATTAAGTTAAATGCTCATATGCTATAATTACTCAGTATAGTGATATTTTTGAATAATTATTAATTTAGTATTAGAAAAGAAATTACTATTCATAATGACTTTTATTTCTTTGAGCAACAGTTTTTTAAACCAGATATTATAACAGTGAGGGCAAGTCTATCTTGGATTCTCTCTCCTATTGGCTTGCCTTGTCTAGCCTTGATATTTGGGCTTTGGTCTTGGCTTACTCTATTTTGTTTTGTCATGTTTGACTCTCACCTTTGGAGGCCTGTTTTTTTCTTTTTCTTTTTCTTTTCTTTTCTTTTTTTTTTCTGAATTGGAAACCAATGGGAAGTGAATCTGGAGGAGAAGAAGCTGGGAGGAATTGAGGGAAGGGAAAGTGTTGTCAAGAAGTATTGTATGAAAAAAGTTTCTATATTCAATTAAATAAAACAACAAAAGAAAATTAACATTTAATCTTCCATTGTTTTTAGTTGACAGAGTCCATGTCACTTATTTTCAAAAATAATTCTGCTTATCAAATTAAAATTTGTGGATTTTAATTATGAAAATGCAAGTTGCTCTTTCTAACCCTATGAAGAATTGAGTTGGAATTTTGATGGGGATTGCATTGAATCTGTAGATTGCTTTCGGCAAGATGGCCATTTTATTATAATAATCCTGCCAGTCCATGAGCTTGGGAGATTTTTCCATCTTCTGAGTTCTTCTTTGATATCTTTCTTCAGACATTTGAAGTTCTTGTCATAAAGATATTTCACTTGCTTGGTTAGAGTCACACCAAGGTATTGTATATTATTTGTGAGTATTGTGAAGGGTGTTTATTCCCTAATTACTTTCTTAGCCGGTTTATCATTTGAGTAGAGGAAGGCTACTGATTGGTTTGAGTTGATTTTATATCCAGCTACTTTGCTGAAGTTCAAGACTTCTTTTGCTTTTGTTTCTTTTTTGTCCTTAAAAAGAGAGTATTTTGCCTTCTGCTCAGTCCATTCTGCTGGGGCACACTGCTAGTTAATTTGCTCCCAGGAGACACCATATCCTGAACCAGCCCAGAAGCTCTGTTACACTCAGAGCATTTGGTAAGAACTCTCTAGAAGTCTCACAGTTACCCCTGGGAGTCTGGTGGACTTGAGACCCATCACCATCCAAAGCCACCTCTTTGCCCACAACACATCTGCCAAATACCCCTTCCCTTCTGCCTGGTCCCTTCTGCTGGGGCACACTGCTAGCTAGCCTGATCCCCTGGAGACACCATATCCTAAGCCAGACCAAAAGATTCTCTGTACTTAGAGCATTTGAGAAACAGATCCCAAAGTCCATAGACCCCCCACCACTGGAGAACAGTTACACAAGACAACAGCCTGACTGTTCCTCTGAAGACAAAACAGTCTGATGGCCAGCCAGGAGATCTACTGCAGCCAAGGCAACAGATAAACAGGTTCTCTGCTTCTCTGAAGAGCCCCCAGTTTGGAAAGCTCCACAGGTTGCCAGCTACAGCCAGTGGGCCATAGGTCAACCAGGAGACCTGAAGCAAACCACAAACAAAAGAAGCAGACTCCAGACAGAGTCACCCAGACCAGCAAACACCAGGAACAACCAGATGGCAAAAGGCAAGCATAAGATCATAAGAAACAGAAGCCAATATATGTGGGCATAATCAGAACCCAATTTTACCACCACACAAAGCCCTGAATATACCAACACATCTGAAAATCAGATAGATGACCTAAAATACTACCTCATGAAGATAATAGAGACCTTTAAGGAGGATATAAATGGCTCTCTAAAAGAAACACAGGAAAACACAGATAAACAGGTAGAATCCCTTAAAGGGGAAACAAATAAATCCCTTAAATAAATAGAGGAAAACACAATAAAACAGGTGAAGGAATTGAATAAAGCAGTCTAAGATTTAAAAGTGGAAATAGAAACAATAAAGAGAACACAAATGGAGGCAAACCTGGAAATGGAAAACCTAGGAAAGAGGTCAGGAATTACAGATGTAAGTATCACCAGCAGAATACAAGAGATAGAATAGAGAATCTCAGGTGTAGTAGATACCATAGAAGAGATTGACATAACTTTCAAAGAAAATTAAAAGCATTAAAAAAAACTCCTAACCCAAAGAATCCAGGAAATTCAGGACACAATGAAATGAACAAATCTAAAAATAATAGGAATAGAAGAGAACAAATATCCCCAACTCAAAGGACCTGAAAATGTCTGCAACAAAATCATAGAAGAAAACTTCCCCAACCTAAATAAAATGATTCCTGTAAATGTACAAGAAGTCTATAGAACACCAAATAAATGGGACCTGAAAAGAAAATCCACTTGTCACATAATAATCAAAACAATAACACAGAGAACAAAGAAAGAAAATTAAAAGCTACATGAGAAAATGGCCAAGTAGCATACAAAGGTAGACCTATCAGAATTACATCAGACTTCTGAACAGAGATTATGAGAGCCAGAAGAGCCTGATCATAGGTCATGTAGACTCTAAGAAAACTCCAATGTCAGCCCATGCTACTATACCTAGCAACATAGATGGAGAAAATAAAATATTCCACAAAACCAAATTCAGACAGTATCTATCTACCAATCTAGCCCTACAGAGGATCCTAGAAGAAAATTTCCAACGCAAACAAGATACTTGCACCAAAGAAAAGAAATGAAAAGAAGAGAAGAGAAAAGATATCAGGTATCTTACAACAAAGTCAAAAGGAGAGACTCACAAGCAGAGAAAGCCACCTACAAAAACAAATGTATCAGGAACCACAGTAATCTGTCTTTAATATCTCTCAATATTAATGGAATAAACTCACCCATAAACAGACATAAGCTAACAGACTAGACATGCAAACAAGATCCAGCATTTTACTGCATATAAGAAGCAACCTCAATAATAAAGACAGACACTATCTCAGAGTAAAAGGATGGAAAAAGGTCTTCCAAGAAAATGATGCCAGGGAACAAGTTGGAGTTGCCATCTTAATATCCCATAAAACAGAGTTTCAACCAAAAGAAATCAAGTGTGATAAGAATGGACACTTCATATTCATCAAAGGGAAAATCCATTAAGAGAAAATCTCACTTCTGTACATATGTGCCCCAAATGCAAAGGCAACCACATTCATAAAAGAAACCTTACTGAAGCTCAAAACACATATTGAATCCCACAAAATAGTAGCAGAAGACTTCAGCAGCTGACTATCACCAAAGTACAGGTCATTGAAACAGAAACTAAGCAGAGACAGAGGGCAACTATTAGAAGCTATGAACCAAATGTATTTAACAGATATCTATGGAACACTTTATGCTAAAACAAAAGAATACACCTTTTTCTCAGCACCTCATGGTACCTTCTCCAAAATCAATCATATAATTGATCACAAAACAATCCTCAACTGATACAAGAAGATTAAAATAACCTCATGCAACCTATCAGATCAACATGGTCTAATGCTGGTCTTCGATATCAGCGAAAACAACACAAAGCCCACATACACATATAAACTGAACAACTCTCTACTCAATGATAACTTGGTCAAGAAAGAAAGAAAGAAATGAAAGACTTCATAGAATTTATTGAAAATATTAACACATCATACCCAAACTTATAGACACAATGAAAGCTACACTAAGAGGAAAATTCATAGTACTAAGCACCCTGGTAAAGAAATTGGAGAGGTCTTATAATAGCAACTTAACAATACAAATGTGAGCTCTAGGACAAAAAGAAGCAATCACGCCCAAGAGTAGTAGAAGTCAGGAAATTCTCAAACTCAGGGCTGAAATCAACCAAAAGAGAACAATACAAAGAATCAACAAAAACAAAGCTGGTTCTTTTAAAGAATCAACACGATAGATAAACCCTTAGCTAAACTTACTAAATGGCCCAGAGGCAGTATCCAAATTAACAAAATCAGAAATTAAAAGGGAGACATAACAGAAACAAAGGAAATTCAGAAAATCATCAGATTCTAATACAAAGCCTGGGAAATTAACAAAACTGGAAAATGTAAATGAATTGGATGGTTTTTCTAGACAGATACTACACACCAAAGATAAATCAAGAGCAGGTAAACTGTCTAAAGAAGCCCATATCCCAAAAGGAAATAGAAGAAGTCATTAAAAAACTCCCAACCAAAAAAATGCCCAGGGCCAGGTAGACTTAGTGCAGAAATCTACCAGACCTTTGATCACCTAATACCAATATTACTCAAATTATTTCATAAAATAGAAACAGAAGGAACACTACATAATTCATTCTATGAAACTACAATCACTCTGATACCTAAACCACTCAAGAACCCAACCAAAGAAAAGAGAGAAATTCAAAAATAATATCTCTTATGAATATTGATGCAAAAATACTCGATAAAATTCTTGTAAAATGATTCCAAGAACACAACAAATCTATCATTCACCACAATCAAGTATTCTTTATCCCAGGGATGCAAGGTTGGTTCAATATATGAAAATCCATTAATTTATTTCATTTTATTAGCAAAATCAAAGAAAAAATATCATATGATCATCTCCTTAGATACGGAAAAAGCATGGGACAAAATACAATACCCCTTCATGTTAAAGTGTTGGAGAGATCAGGAATTCAAAGCCAGTATCTAAGCATAATAAAAGCCATATACAGCAAACCAACAGCCAGTATCAAATTAAATGGAGAGTTACTTGAAGCAAAGTCACTAAAATTAAAGAAAAGACAAGGATGACCACTCTCCCTATATCTATTCCATATAATACTTGATGTGCTAGCTAGAACAGTAAGAAAAATAAAAGAGATCAAGGGGATACAAATTGGCAAAGAAGAAATAAAGCTATCAATCACTATTTGTAGATGACATGATAGTATACATTAAGTGACTACAAAAACTCTACCAGAGAATTTCTCCAGCTGATAAACACTTCAGCAAAGTGGCTGGATACAAAATTAACTCAAATAAAACAGTAGTCTTCTGGTTTTTAAATGATAAACAGGCTGAGAAAGAAATTTGGGAAACAACTCTCTTCACAATAGCCACCAATAATATAAAATATCTTGGGGTAACTCTAACCAAACAAATGAATGATCTGTATAACAATAACTTCAAGTCTCTCAAGAAAGAAATCAAAGATATCATGAAATGAAGATAGCCCTCATGCTCGTGGGTTGGCAGAATAAACACAGTAAAAAATGGCCATCCTATCAAAGGCAATCTGCCTAATACAACTCTTCAAAGACATGGAAAGATCATATCTCACATTCTTCTGGAAAGGCAAAAAACTCAGAATAGCAAAAACAATACTTACCAATAAAAGAATGGTTAGGGGAATCAACATCCCTGAACTCAAGCTTTATTTCAGGGCAATAGTGATAAAAACTTCACAGTATTGGTACAGTGACAGACATATTGATCAGTGGAATAGACTTGAAGACCCAGAAATAAAACCACACACTTGTGGACACTTGATCTTTGACAAAGAAGCCAAACTCCTATGGAATTCTTTTAAAATAAATATGAGAAATCATAATCAAATCAAGATCAAAGTTATAGCTGAGTAGTTAAAATGCTGAATAAATATTTCTTTTTCTTTTAATTTTTTCTTTCCTTTTTCTTCTGCAGAGAAGAATTTTATAAATTTTAGGGGTAGTGTTTTTGACTAAACTAAATAGGTACTTGCAGAGAAACTTTTTTTATTACTGAAAGTTCAAAGTATCATTCCTTTCATTTCCAACTAAAAACTTAGTAGAACATGCTCTGCATGCAATGGACAGGCTTACTGCATAAGTGTACGTGCCTCTTATGCCAATGAGAACTGTGTGAAAATATTTCCCATACCCTCCTTGCCTGCTGCTGGAAAAGGATCTTTCTCCATTTTTTTTTTATCTGTTGGTTGTGATGATTTTACCTTTAGCTTCACAAAATGTGGTTCCATTGTATTTGGTTGCAGAAGGACCTAGAACAGGATCCTGAAAATGTCATGTTCTGTTATAAGCTGAATTCTGCATTTGCTCAGTAAAGATGGCTGAAGTATTTCTTGCAGTTCATAGTAGAGCTTATAGGTGAGTCTGTCACACTGTAGTTTTCCTTACATTGCACCTGACTTGTGCTCTGCTTTGCATGTGAATAAATTTTACATATTTACAAAGTATGCTACTATTATGGCTTAAAGATGCTTTCATTTATAGTCCTTAAAATACATGATTTATGTTAAAATGAAATTGGTAGTCTTTATGATTAGAGAGACTTACAAATTAATTAATTGTATATCAGTATCTCAGCTAAGGAAATAACATTGTACTAATTAAGCATACATAAATAGATATATAATTATCAAGGAAAGCTTTTCAAAAGTTAGAGTCATTTAATACTCAGTGCATATGTTGATAGCTGAAAATCTAGAATTTTAAATTATATCTTAATGCTATGCATAGAACTCCATTCCCTAGAAGTTATGTTTCTTCACTGTCTCATCATAATACAATAAAATCTTGTCATGAGGGGATGTTACAGAATATCTTCTATAAACAAAATTTCACATTTCAGAAACAGAAGAATAACAAACATAAAATGATAAAATATAGATCTTGATAAAATGGCACAGCACGTAAAAACAATGACAAGTCCTCTTGCAGGAAAGCCAGGTTCAATCTTCAATACCCATACTGTGCTTCACAACCACCTGTAACTCCAGTTCCAGGTCAGGCCTCCACATGTATACAGGCATATGACACACAGATATACATGTAGAAGGGTCCAAATGCACATAAAATACCAATACATAAATTATTTATAAAACTCAAAATGTGCCTTCTCATCAGTTTCAAAAGATGTAGAAATTTATGGTACTGTGTTCATCTTAATGCATATACTTGGATTTTTATCCTATTATTTAAAATTATTTCTTTCAACATATTCATATGCAGTGAATTCCTAAGAAAAATCCTATAGAAAAAATCAGCAAATTTATTATTTTTATGGTGTTTACAGGATTATTTTCTGCACATTATGCATTAAATGTTTGTCATTTTAAGTCATTTGATTTCTTCTAATAATAATCGAACACACATGCTAGTTTGCTTGGTATGCACTGTATCATTGACTATATCTGCAAGTTAGTGACCAGTCTTTTTTTTTTTTAAGATTTATTTTATTATTTATTTTATGTATTTGAATTTACTGTCACTTTCTTCAGACACACCAGAAGAGGGCATTGGATCCCATTACAAATGGTTGTGAGTCACCATTTGGTTGCTGGGAATTGAACTCAGGACCTCTAGAAGGGAAGTCAGTGCTCTTAAACACTGAGCCATCTCTCCAGCCCATGACTAGTCTTTATTAGTCTACTTTTTCATTTATATAAATGTTTAAATCTACAGATTTTCATCTCTGTTTAAACCTATTCAGTATCAGAATTGGCTATATATAAGATCTCGCCAAATGTAGCACCCAGGAAGATAACATTGTTGCAAAATTGACACTTTAAAAATACATCAGAAATTTAATGACATTAATTATTAAGAGGGTGTTATTTTATTTTTCTTGAGGACAACTTGAATATGTTATTGAGGTAATAAGTCATACTATAATGTCGCATCATAAAGTCAATGACAATAGCTATTCACATAATCTAAATTCCTGAATCTCTCAGTGTGTCTATTCTGGAAAATGAAACAGAACTGAGGTTTTCCACAGGTAGGGGTGGAAATAACATTCCTGTGTGAGATGACTGTCCTTGCTAAAGGCATCAGAGGAAACTTGTGTGTTGATTATGCTTTATGAGGACTCAGAAACAGGGCATTGACTAAAAAATTGAGAGTTCCTAACTCTGACTGAAATTTGACATTTTGAGTTTCCAAGATATAAATTTATATTATTCTGCCTAATATATTTGATAAAATACTCTAAATGTACAAAGACCATTACAAAATACAATTCTTTTTAAAAATGCTATAACACTACAATTTTCATTTTATGAAAACCGGCATCTCTTTCATCCCCTCCCTTTTGTTTCCACCCTCTTTCCTCATATTCTCCTTTCCCCCCCAGTCACAGTAACTAATTTGTGTAGGCAACCCTTAGCGATGATATGTCAGCTTACATTTTTCTGCATTTGTAATGGAATGAAAGCCCTCAGTAGTCAATAAATATAATATTGAATTTTTGCATTTTTCCTGAACTCTGAGCTGCCTTTTTATGCTATAATACTCTGATAATATTGGGCAGGAGCAGTGAGTCCTATCTCCTAAGCAGTTATCATGTTAGGAGGAAGAGAAAGCATCATATCATTTGTTAATCTGCAAAGTTTGACATATGAGTAGTATAAAAGGCATCTTGAATGATGACGTTTTCAAAGTACAATAGGCTGACACAGTTGTTAATCACAGACTGTCCTTATGGGGGGGGGAGAGATTCAATATGAGATAGTGTTTTCTTTTTAATTAGCTATGTATAGTGTTTATATTCAAGATAATAGGAGATTATTGCTATTTTCACCGTAACTTCTCATTCACCATCTCTGTTTTCCTATATGATAATTTTATTATTTTACTGTCCTTTTCAATGACTTTAGTATCTTAAACCTTAGTGATAATGAAAGTTGTGAATTTCTCCCTAGGATTTGCATCTTGTTTTTGTTAAGGAAGGAAGTACGATATATTAAGTGTTAATATTTTCTTCATTTATTTCTGCTTTGTGAAAATAGTAATTTTAGGAAAAGAAAGTACTGTGAAGTTCATCCATGTCTTAAGATTTAAAACCGTAAACAACATAAAATGAGTTATAATGAATACCATATAGTATTTTAATGACTATATAATATTTATTTGAAAGCATTCCCTCATATTGCTGGCCACAATATATACATTGTAATTTTGTCATTTTATAGGCAATTTTACAGGTACTATTTAAGCTTATTTCCATTGTAACAGAATGAATACACACACGGCTTGGGTATGTGAAGTATGACTTCAAAGTACAATATCTAAAATTTTTAATAAGTTTGTTGTGTTCATCTAAAATAATGAGATATTTGAGGTCAGTTGTGGTTCAAATAATACAGAATAATTGAGTAGAACAGAGATCCTTAGACATGACCCAAGAGAATAGTACTCTTGTAACAATCATTCAAGCAAGGTCTAATAAGCTCCAATCTACAGGCCAAGTGACTGCAAGAACACACAAAAATGAAATGGCCACGAATTACATTGCCAGAAATGCTTCATTACCTTCCCCGAGAAGAATTTATAATGATAGCAAAGACCAGAGTTCTGCATGTTCTTCCTCATCATTAATATGAATGAGACACAAGAACAGTACAGTTTTGCTTGGAAATACTGGGGTCACAAAATTAGTTTTGAAACATTACACAGGTAAATATCTTATAGTTTTGCTGTAATAAGCTATGACATTTGGTATATAAAATATTATATTTCTTATTATTTCCCATTACCAATCATCCGTTTGTAATATAAAGTACTATCACTTTAGATATCTGAAAATTTCACCTATTTCAATCCTCAGGTTTGTTTTAGCTATCTCATCTTTACTGTTATTTTTATGATCTGAAATATTTCCTATTTCATTTTATTTTAAAAGTATATTTGAATATTTGTGTTTGTGGGTGTTAGTGAACAGTGTGTGAGGGGGGAGTATGTGTGAATGTACAAATGCACACTTGTGCATTTAGAGGGCAGTGAATGATAGCAGCTGCATTTTTCAATCATTCCCCTACTTATTTTTTCAAGCAATGTATCTCATTAAACCCTCTTGCTAATTTAGTGAAAACTGGCTGGCCAACAAGCCCTTGGGACTTTCCTTCCTCTGCCTCACAAGAACTGTGATTGTATATGTGTGTTCTCTTTATAAAGATACTGATGTTACAATTCAGGTTTTGTTGCACACTTGGTAAACACTTTATTGACTATCTTAGCCTCTATTCTGTTGCTGTGAGTAGACATCATGACCAAGAGAGCATATAAATGAAAGCATTTAATTGGATGCTTGCTTATACTTTCATAGTCCATGATCATCATTGTAGGAAGGATGCTAACCAGCTGGTAGGCATGGAGGTGGGGCAGTAACAGAAACATTACACTTTCTTCTTTAGGCAGGAGGCAGAAAGGGTGAGACTTGGGAACAACATAGAGTTTTGTAACTCCAAAGTCCACTCCTAGTACCAAATCTGCTCCAACAAGGGTACATGTCCTGCACTAAGTCCACACCTTTTCTAACAAGGCTACTCTTCCAAATTGTTCCCAGATGATTCACCTACTGGAAGTCGAACTGTAAAGAATATGATCCTAAGAGGACCAATCTCTTTAAAACCAATGTACCAACTAGCCAATATCATCACTATTTTCTTATTTTAGAAGTAAAATTAGTTTATGGGAAAAAAGTTGTGTTTCCTCAAGTAAAGAAAGGCTCTTATCATTGAGGCTGATAACCTGAATATTATCCCTGCAACCTCTAGTGTGGAAGAAAAGAATCAAATCATATAAGTTGTACCCTGATCTTCCACATACCATGGCACATATATGCCAGCATACACACACACACACATGGAGAAAGACACATGTGCTGATTAATAAATAAATGTAAAATAAAAATATGAATGGCCAAAATAATATGAATGATAATATATCCAACTCATAAATATACGTGTAAAAGAAAAATATATGACCAAAATATTATCTATATGTCTAGCACATTTATAATAATATAATTACCTACATTCTCAAGTTTATTACTTTATCGCTCTGTAATGTATAACTATTTCTTCAAAATAAGCATCTAGTTATATTTCTTAAATACTAGAAATGCAGAAAAAAAAACATTTCTTGATCTCTACACATTCTAGTGGAACTGACTAGACAGAAATAACCAAAATGGCTTTATATTTTTTTCAAGCTGACACTTGTATATGATTAAAACTTTTACATGTAAATGAAAACACTTATTTTCATATTTCAATTTAATTTTTAATAATGACTTCCTAAGTTGTACAAATAATGTCAATATTAAGACATAAATTGATATTTATTGTAAAATCTTTATTCATGTGTAGTAATAGCATATAACTTTATCAATAACTTTTCTAATTAGATATTTTATTAGATTTATATGATACACTGGAGAGAAGTTCTTCCTTAGTATTTGTTTTGATGCCAGCATCAGTGCTGCATTTAACAAGTACACAATATGGCTGTACAGTTTTTTCTTTTATATTTTTGAAGCTTGTTGCAAATATTTTCATACATGATTTTTATTTTATCTCATAGCCAGCATTTCAAAACAAACAAACAAAAAAAGGATCAAAAACGTTGGAATTCACGAAATTCCTAGGCAAATGGTCAGAACTTGAAAATATCCTTAGTGAGGTAACCCAATCACAAAAGAACACACATGGTATGCAGTCACTGATAAGGGGATATTAATCCAGAATCTTGGAATACCCTAGACACAATTCGCATATCAATAGATTTCCAAGAAGATGGAAGGAGAGACCCCTGGTCCTGGAAAGACTGGATGTAGGGGAATGCCAGGACAGAGAAGCAAGAGGGGGTTGAATGGGGAAAAGAGGGAGGGAAGGGAGCTTATGTGACTTTCGGGGAGGGAGGAAACGGGAAAGGGTAAATGATTTTGAATGTAAATAAAAAAAAAACTTAGAAAAAAAAAGTTGGCCATTTTCTTAGCCTCATTCAATGAAAACCTCTATCCCATTGATATTCAGAACATTGAAAAGTAATAGTTTTTAATATGAGCACATATGATTTCACAGGCATCTGGCAAAGCTAAAATTGCTTAACTTCTGCAAAATCTAGGAATGATATAAACTTTTAGGAAGTCATATGAATTGAACTTTTCTTTTTCCCCATTCAGCATCTCTTTTTAGTTCCTTGACCATCCTGGAACTCACTATAGATCAGACTGTTCTTGAACTCACTGAAAATCACCTGCCTTCTGCCTCGCAAGTTCTGGAGATAAAGATGTATGACACCATGCCGTGATCAACTTTTAGTTTTAATGTTTTCATATAACATAATCTGATCATGATTTCCCATCACCTAACACTTCTCAAATCCCCCCTTCTCCCCACCCAACAGAAAATACTTTGATTCAAAATATTTAGAAAGCAAAAGACAGGAAAACAGCAGCAACAAAAAAAATTAAAACAAAGAAACAACATCATGCATATTCATTAAAATCCAAAACTAGACATCATAATATGTGAGTAAAGTATCAGTAAGACAATAAATGCTCAAAGTGATAAAAGAGAAAAAGTCTATAAAAATACTATTGATTCTTTCTGTCTACTGCTGGACATAGGGGCTGCCTTTAAATGTAGTTTGCATACCCAGTGAGATTTTTTTTTGATTATTTATTTTATTTTTTTTAATTTACATTCCAAATCATTTCCCCTTTCCCGTTTCCTCCCTCCCCGAAAGTCCCATAAGCCCCCTTCCCTCCCTCTTTTCTCCATTCAACCCCCTCTCGTTACTCTGTCCTGGCGTTCCCCTACATCCAGTCTTTCCAGGACCATGGGTCTCTCCTTCCATCTTCTTAGAAATCTATTGATATGCGGATTGTGTCTAGGGTATTCTGAGATTCTGGGTCAATATCCCCTTATCAGTGACTGCATACCATGTGTGTTCTTTTGTGATTGGGTTACCTCACTAAGGATGATATTTTCAAGATCTGACCATTTGCCTAGGAATTTCGTGAATTCATTGTTTTTAATTGCAGAGTAGTATTCCATTGTGTAGATATACCACATCTTCTGAATCCATTCCTCCGTTGAGGGACATCTGGGTTCTTTCCAGCTTCTGGCTATTATAAATAAGGCTGCTATGAACATAGTGGAGCATGTGTCCTTATTGCATGCAGGTAAAGCCTCCGGGTATATGCCCAGGAGTGGTATAGCCGGATCCTCCGGGAGTGTCATGCCCAGTTTTCTGAGGAACCGCCAGACTGCTTTCCAGAGTGGTTGTACCAGCTTGCAATTCCACCAGCAGTGGAGGAGTGTTCCTCTTTCTCCACATCCTCGCCAACAACTGCTGTCTCCTGTGTTTTTGATCTTAGCCATCCTGACTGGTGTGAGATGGAATCTCAGGGTTGTTTTGATTTGCATTTCCCTAATGACTAAGGATGATGAACATCTCTTTAGGTGCTTCTCAGCCATTAGATATTCTTCAGGTGAGAACATTTTGTTTAGGTCTGTACCCCATTTTTTAATAGGGTTACTTGCCTCTCTGGAGTTTAACTTCTTGAGTTCTTTGTATATCTTGGATATTAGCCCTCTGTCGGATGTAAGGTTGGTAAAGATCATTTCCCAGTTAGTTGGTTGCTGCTTTGTCTTTTTGACAGTGTCTTTTGCCTTGCAAAAACTTTGTAATTTAATGAGGTCCCATTTGTCTATTCTTGATCTTAGAGCATAAGCTATTGGAGTTCTGTTCAGGAAATTCTCCCCTGTGCCCACCCAGTGAGATTTTAATGGAGAAACTAATTTTTCCTTTGCAAGTAGATGTCAGGTGGAAATAACTTCTTAGTTCGGGATGGGGACTTTTGCCTACTTCCCTGACTCCAGGGCTGGGATCCTGCATGGTTTGAACCCATGAAGGCTCTGTGTAGCATCAATTTATAGTGATTATACTTATACACAATATATCTTGTGGTCATTGATAAGAGGAGTCACATTTTTCAAGTTGCTCTTGGGTGCTGCAAAACATAAATACCACCTTATTCTCTAGAGAAATAGCTACTATGTCCTTGGATGTTGGAAAACACAAATACAACCTCATTCATAAATATGGACTAGTTAAGGTATAGGCAGCTTTCTCCTTCTCTCTTTTGCCATCTAAGATGACTCTTCCTCTCTCTGAGTTATTTATAAATTTATCACTGTGTGCTGCCATCTGTATTTCAAGTTCAACTTGTTTGACCAAATGGAGTTTTCAGTGACCAGGAGTCCTGTGGGGTTCAGTTTCTACATATGAATCATAAAGGTTTTACCATCTTTAGGGATCTTCCAACACTAAGCAGGACAGACCACTGCGGTCACCTGTAAGCTAGACTGCTCCTAGTTTCAAATTGTGCTTACTGTTTCTGCTTACCCTGCAAGTATTTTAATGTTTTCAGTTTTGATGCAGTTATCCACGTGGTCATTTTGGCACCTGATAACGTTTTTCTTCGACAGAGATGTCTGTATGTGAGTTTAGAAATCTCTTAGTTCAGGTTGACTCCCAAATGATGTTCACATCTCAGGTTCAATTCCTCAGGTCTTGTTTTCTTACTCAGTGAGAGGTTGGACTTCGAACTTAAGGAAATTGTTGGAGAGTTTATTGTATTCTTCCAGAAAGAGAGATTTGATTGCAGTTTCTCAGGGGCTGAGATTTCTGCATGCCTTAATCAAATGTGACCACTTTGGAAAATTGCCTACTTCTGCTTCAAGCAGATTGTTGGTATCTAGCTGGAGTTTTATGGTGTCTTTAATTGGATTTCTCAAAACCAAGACATAATTCTTATGATCAGTTTTACCTTTGTTATAAGTACAATATAGCAGCAGTTCTAATGTATAGTGGTAATAGGAACAGCTTTATATTGAAGTGTAAATTGGAGATGTTGGGGAAATATTAGTAAACTGGATTTAAGCATTTTATTGTTTCAAATTTAGCCACAAAAATATAAGGGCTAAAGAGATGACTCAGCAGTTAAGAGCACTGACTGCTCTTCCAGAGGTCTTGAGTTCAATTCCCAGCAACCACATGGTGGCTCACAACCATCTATAGTGGGATATGATGCCCTCTTCTGGTGTATCTGAATACAGCAACAATGTACTCATATACATAAAACAAATATATAATTCTTTCAAAACTGTAAGAAAAAAGTAATATAGATGAATATGGATTAAGAATAGTGTTAGAGGGAGGGAAGGGAGCTTATGGGACTTTCGGGGAGGGAGGAAACGGGAAAGGGGAAATGATTTTGAATGTAAATAAAAAAAACTTAGAAAATAAAATAAAATTAAAAAAAAGAGTAGTGTTAGTTGTGACTAATATTTTGATGAAAAAACTCATTGGTATAGGCTTTCTTTTACCAACATGTTAATAAAATCAACACAGTACTAATAATTATTGCATAGGTTCTTATAAGAAAGAACAACCCCAATTATGGAAATTCTGTAATTGAAACTGTGCAGGAAATCATCAAGTATAAAACAAAAATGTCATTTAAAAAGTTGTAATTCTTTTTTTTTTTTTTTTTTTAATTTTTCGAGACAGGGTTTCTCTGTGTAGCCCTGACTGTCCTGGAACTCACTTTGTAGACCAGGCTGGCCTCGAACTCAGAAATCCTCCTGCCTCTGCCTCCCAAGTGCTGGGATTAAAGGCGTGCGCCACCACCGCCCGGCTAAGTTGTAATTCTTATAGAGTTTTTCTCACTACTTTCTGGTTAAATTATTAGATAACTTTCCTGAGAAATATAGACTTCCAATGAGCCACAAGAAACAATTATCTGAATTTTATTGAAAGAAACTGAAGATCTGGGAAAGTCTTTGTAGACGGTAAACCACCCCTCCATAGAAAGTGTAAAAGACATTTCACATCATCATCTCCATCATCTTTTCCTTCCATACAGAAACTTATGTCCTGGACATGAGGATTGTGTATTTAAATAGAAGATCACAGGAAACTATAGAAGATTATCAGGAGTCCTGAGAGGAGAAGAAGAAATATTAGTAAAAGACACACTTTGTGTAAATTTTAACTGTGACCACTTAGCTAGGATCTACCATTGACTCATTTATGTTTTTCACAATCTTATATGACCTCTTCCTTTCCTTATAAAAACTGCTTCAATTACAGAGAGAATAAGAAGCTGCAGGTTAGCATCCCTAAGCAAGTTGTCAAGTGGACAGTTTTATTATCTACAAGTTGTTGCTGATCCTTCCAATGCTTGCTTTACAGATGGATACACCTGATACACAGGATGTTATGGGTATCGATCCTGCTGGTTTTAAGCCCAGGGATGGCACAGATTCATAATGCTTAAACCAACTGCAAACAGGAAAGATTCAATACCACAGTCTAGGCTGGTCATGTGGAAGGGTGCTTTCTCTGCTCTTGCTTTGCTGCTAGTGAACAAATGTGGTGTGTGTGTGTGTGTGTGTGTGTGTGTGTGTGTGTGTGTGTGTGTTTGTGTGTGTGTTTGTTCAAAAGAGAAATACAGGGCAAGGTTAATCTGCAATAGTGTAGAGAAAAATAAATGATTAAAACTATTGTGAAAAAATAAAAATGTCTGCTTAAAGATTAGGAAAGATTAAAAGTATTAACTATAAGATATTACATACATGAAATTTACATATGCTAAATATGACCAACAAAGATAGTTTTGAAAGCTTATAGTTTAAATTTTGCTCTATTAATTATAAATTTATTTTTTCCATTTTTATTTCATTTAAATAAATTGGACCTAAAGAACTTTTATGCCTTCTGAAGAATTCTACTCAAAGAAAATACAAGTATTTGGGTTGTTACATTAATTTTTATTTTTCTGTGCTTTTCTTGCATGATTTAACACAAAGACAATTTGAAAGTGAGAGCAATGGAAATACTAGGAATGGGATTAGATGAATACATGCTGAACACCAGTAAGAGGGAAATCATTTGAAATGTAAATAAAGAATATACTTAATAAAAAATTAAAAAAGGAAATAAAAAAACACTAGAATTGAGCAAATATTGGACAGGTGAGACACCAGTGATTGGAAACTAGAAAGATGTAATAGATGTTGATGCAATTTTGTGTATTTCTTTAGTAGCAGACAATGGATCAAACATAACCGGCAGGGGAAGATAAGGAAGTGTATCTTGGTGCCAGTCCAAAGTGCTTGCCAAGGGAATGAAAAATATCCAGACTTCATTATTAGTACAGTGACAAGCAGGTAGATCAATGGAATAGATTTGAAGACCCAGAAATGAACCTATGCATCTATAGTTACTTGATCTTTGACAAAGGAGCTAAAACTGTCCAGTTGAAGAAAAGACAGCATTTTCAAAAAATGGTGCTGTTTCAACTTGTGTTTAGTATGTAGAAGAATGCAAATCAATCCATTCTTATCTCCTTGTACAAAGCTCAACTTCAAGTGGATCAAGGACCTCCACATAAAACCAGATACACTGAAACTAATAAAAAGAAAGTGGGAGAGAACCTCGAACACATAGGCACAGGGGAAAATTTTCTTAACAGAACACCAATAGCTTATGCTCTAAGATCAAGAATTGACCAATGGGACCTCATAAAATTGCAAAGTTTCTGTAAGGCAAAGGACACTGTTAATAGGACAAAATGGCAACCAACAGATTGGGAAAAGATCTTTATCAATCCTACATCTGATAGAAGGCTAATATCCAATATGTACAAAGAAATCAAGAAGTTAAACTCCAGAGAAACAACCCTATTAAAAATGAGGTACAGAGCTAAACAAAGAATTGTCAACTGAGGAACACTAAATGGCTGAGAAGTACCTAAAGAAATGTTCAACATCCTTTTTTTTTTTATTTACATTCCCAATGTCAACATCCTTAATCATCAGGGAAATACAAATCAAAAAACCCTGAGATTCTACCTCAAAGCAGTCAGAATGTCTAAGATAAAAAAAACTCAGGTGACAGCAGATGCTGGCAAGGATGTGGAGAAAGAGACACACTCCTTCATTCCTGGTGGGATTGAAAGCTGGTGCAACCACTCTGGAAATCAGTTTGGCAGTTCCTCAGAAAACTGGACATAGAACTATCTGGGAACCCAGCAGTATCTCTTCTGGGCATATACCAGAATATGCTCGAACATGTAATGAGGATACATGCTCCAATATGCTCATGGCAGCCTTATTTATAATAGCCAGAAGCTGGAAATAACCCTCATATCCCTCAATAGAGGAATGGATACAGAACATATTTTACCATTATACACTGGAGTACTATTCAGCTATTAAAAACAATGAATTCTGTATTTCCTCCCATGGGTATTTTGTACCCAATCTAAGAAGGACCAAAGTACACACACTTTGGTCTTCCTTCTTGAGCTTCATGTGGTCTGTGAATTATACATTGGGTATTCCAAGCTTCAGGGCAAATGTCTATTTATCAGTGGGTGCGTACCATGTGTGTTCTTTTGTGATTGGGTTATCTCATTCAGAATGATATTTTCTAGTTCCATCCATTTGCCTATTTTGATGAATTAATTGTTTTTTTCTGTATCCATTCTTTTGTTGAGGTACACCTGGGTTCTTTCCAAAGTGTAGATCAGAGACTGAAGGAAAGTCCATCTGGAGACTACTCCACCTGGGGATCCATCCCATATTCAGTTATCAAACCCATACACTATTGTGGATGCCAACAATTGCTAGCTGACAGAAGCATGTTATAGCTGTTTCTTGAGAGGCCCTGCCAGTGCCTGACCAATACAGAGGGGGATGCTCTCAGCCAACCATTGAACTGAGCACAAGGTCCCCAATGGAAGAGCTAGAGAAAGGACCCAAGGAGCTGAAGGTGTTTGCAGTCCCATAGGAGAAACAACAATATGAACCAACAAGTACCTCCAGAGCTCCCAGGAACTAAACCACCACCCAAAGAACACTTGGAGTGATCTATGGTTCCAGCTGCATATGTAGCAGAGAATGGCCTTGCTCGACATCAATGGGAGTAGTGGCCCTTGGTCCTGTGAATGTTTGAAGCCCCAGTGTAAGGGAATGCCTGGACAGGGAATCAGGAGTGGGTGGGTGGTTAAGCATGGGGTCAGGTGTAGGATACGGGATTTTCAGAATGGAAACAAGGAAGGGGATAACATTTTAAATGTAAATAAAGAGAATATCTAATTAAAAAATGGAAAAGCAATCCCTGGATTTTGTCACTTACTTTTGTATTAAGAAATAGAATTTTCTATAAAAACCTTGTTCTGACACCTGGCAAAGCTATAATATCAGGATAAAGAAGAAAAATGTTTGCCTGGGGAAAGGAAGCATTTTGTACTTTTAAAATTCAACCCATATATTTACTGTGTTGGTGTGAGAACATGAGTGTGCTCATATGGAAATCAGAGAATATCTTGTTGGAGATAATCATCTGGTTGTGTCTTGGGTACTGAACTCAGATCCTCAGGTCTCACAACCACATGCCTTTACCCATTCACTTACCTTGCTGCTCCAAATTTTATTATTTTAAGTTAGCATGTTTAGGCTTTGGATCTGTTTTTAAAATTCTTATGATTTTAATAACTTTATTTCTTTTCTAACCTTTTTTTTCTTTTTAGTAAGGAAATCAAACATTATTTTATTTGACAAAACTGAGTTTATGTTGAACAACTTAAAATCTCAGGTCCTTGAGTTGATTTTCTCTTTTTGAGTTGCTGGGACTCATAGGCTTATCAAAAATTACAGGCTATTGCTGTTGTTTTTGGTGACCCTCTAGCATTTTGTAGTCATGCCTAATTGCAAAAGACAGCACGTACTTGAGTCATAGAACATGGAAAATCAAGCTAATATTGACTTAGAAAGTTCATCCTTTCAGAATCATTTTCATAATGCTAGATGTTGCTATGAATACTACCAGAGTAGAAAAGTCATTATCAATCCTATTTAGCTCTGAACCCTATGAGCTACAATAAAAATAATTATGATGATACATATTCTCATAGTTCAATAGTGACATGAATGTTATGGGGGAAAACTATCTACTTACTGATGGATTAAGGCTCAATTCAGAGGGTAGGACTCATACCTGGAACCATTAAAGCAGTCAATAACCTACTGCTAGACAGATTATAGACCATACAGGAGAGTCTACTACTATTATTCTGCTAAATGCACAAATTATTAGCATCAATCCTAATGAGGGAAAAGCATCTTTCTGCTGCTCTCAGAAGATTCTGCTTGAAATAAATAGCAATTACCTCAGAAAATCACAACTGGCACAAAGTTCAGTGAGGAACAGCAAACTGTTCAGCTCTAAATAGCACACCTATATCACCTGCATTACATCCCTTACCCAGAGTCTCAGGGATCATTACATATGAGGCAATGGAAAGGGTGTAAGAGTAAGAGCTCATGGATAACAAAAGAAAGCTGTTTGGTTTTTTTTTTTTTTTTTTTGGACACAGATAGTTACATATAAACTCAGTTGTGAGAACATTTACAAGTCTTGTATAACAAATCCACAAAAAATTAGCATGTGAAGGAGAGAAGGTGAGTATGAAATTCTACTCATAAATGAGGAACTATTAGCATTTGTATCTGACAGAAATGACTCAGGGTTTTTTGCTGTTAGGTCAACCATGCTATATTGGAAGGTCACTCATTTCAAGAGTATTTGGGTAATTAAAGTTGGACTAGATTTTTGTTTTGTTTTTGTTTGTGTTTTTAGAAGAAATAATACTTCAATTTGGATGGGTAGGGGGTGAAACTAGATCTGAACATGGTTGCAAATGAAGGGTGTTTGAAAGATCATAATAAATTGTATGCAGTTCACAAAGAATAAAAATATGACTTTAAAAATGAATTACAACTTAAAGGTAAGGGTTTACTTGGAATTTTTGTTTCCTTGGACTTTGTCTTTTAAAAGACACATTTTTTATTGTGTTTTAACTTCAATTGAGTAGTAAATTACAGCAGTTTTCTATCTAAAACAGCAACTTTCATCCATATAATTATGAGCATAGCAATGGCCTTTGGGTGTTTCGGAAGTTAAAGTTCATACTTAAAACACATTTAAATCACTTCATCATAAAATTATGCATTACAGTCTTCAAATATGAATGTAAATTTATTCTTGTCAGCATACAACTTTCTTAAGTTTTATTTAACATCACATTCTTTTTAAATATAGAAAGAGTTTACTTTGGTTCTCTGATTACAGAGGGCTAAAATATCCAACATGGCAGATAAGCATACCAGCAGAAACAGAAAAGCTCAGAAATAAAATCTTCAACAACAAATACAAACAGAAAGTATGCACAGAAAGTGGGATAATCTCATAGCAAAGCCCTAGTAACATACTTTCTCCAACAATATTTTATGATCCAAAGAATTCTATTAGTTGGTATCAAATAAATTCTTTTTATTGGTAATTTTTCATAATTTTTGTGAATGTAGGTTTTGTAGCTCTCTATGCATTGATTAAGGCAAAATATAAATTCCCTAGTGGTGATTTTTATGAAGAATGTCCTCTATAGTTTCAGGTATTTGAACAATATAAATATTTCTAATGGTTTAGTGTAAGGATTGTACTCAGGACAGGTGAAAGATGTGTATCTCAACAATGGTTTGTATTGTTTCTAGAAGCTTAAAAAGGGCAACATTAAGTACATCTATTGTTCAGGTGAAATTATTATTTTTTTCATTAATTATTTTATGTTATTTGTTTAAATTTCAAATAATATCCCTCTTTCTGGTTACCCATCCCTGTATATCCTGCCTCTCCCCAATCCACTTTGCCTCTATGAGGGTGCTCCTCTACCTGCTTACCCAGTCCTGCGTCATTGCTCTAGCATTCACCTACGCTGGGGCATCAAGCAACCCTCCCCTCCCACTCATGTCAGATAAGGCCATCCTCTGCTACATATGTATCTGGAGTCCTGGTTCCCTCCACGTAAACTCTTTGGTTGGTGTTTTAGTACATAGAAGCTCTGATTGATCCTGTTAGTTGATATTGTTCTTCCTATTGGGTTGTAATCCCCTTCGACTCCTTCAGTCCTTCTCCTAGCCGTTCCATTGATAATCCTGACCTCAGTCCTATGGTTGGCTCTGAGTATCTGCATTTGTGTTGGTCAGATGCTGGAAGAATCTCTCAAGAGAACAGTCATACCAAGCTTGTGTCAGCAAGTGCTTCTTGGCATCAGCAATAGTGTGAAGGGTTGGTGTCTGCAGATGGGATGGATCAATAGGTGGGCTAGTGAAGGTTTTTCACCAATCTGTAGGTTCATGTTTTATTCTATTGACAATGTCCTTTGTCTTAGAGAAGCTTTAAAATTTTATGAGGTCCCATTTGTCAATTGTTGATCTTGGAGTATTGAGCCATTGGTTTTCTGTTCAGGAAACATTTTTTTAAATTCTTTTGAAATTTAAATTTGTATCTCTCAGTCCTTTTATACCATAAACATAGGCAGAAAGAAGGTTGAATATTCTCAGGTTACAGTCTTGGCTGCATCCCATGGTAGAGGAGAGCACCTCTGGAACAGTTTGGAGGAACAAGTTTCAGTATCCCTGAAAGAGAATGTGAGAGCAAGATGGGGACAGGCTTATCCTTTCATAGCAGCTTCCTTGAGGGACTGCATATTAATGTTTTAAATAAAGCTCAAATCACCTTCTGAAACTGCCTCCTTTAGTCCAAATTCAATAGCTCAAACTTATGAGGGAAATGATGAAATCATATTTAATCCTTAACAGGCATTCTGTACTGTATCAATTCCAATTCATAAATGCTATGCCATAGATAAACTTTATGTTCCCAAATTTTATATATATATATATATATATATATATATATATATATATATAATTACAGAAATGGCTCTTTGCTGTCCTTTTCTATAAGTTTTGGGTGATTTATCCTAAATTTCCACCTTATTGAGCCCCTTGAAGAACTTATTTAAAGACATTAGTTGGACCTGCGCCACCAAGAGAGTGCAGAGTGCACTCCGCCATCTTTGCTCCAGTGTCCAGGTAGTTGGGACCGCCAGGCTCAGAGACAGACAAGCATAATATCGCTTGGGTCTCAGGCAGCTTGTGTGTAACCTGCTCCAAGAGCTGGGCAGATCTGCAGTAACCAGCGCGTCAGCTCTGCTGTGGGACTTCTGCCTGGCAGAGGGACCCCCCTCCCTGCACTGGGCGGGAGCCTACCAGCTTCCCTTTGGCGACCTCTGTTCCAGGATCTACCACACTGAGGAGACAGGTACCCAGGCTCCTCCCAATATAACATCGCTTGGGACATGGCCTGTTGGGGCTTCCATCTGCTCCCAAGAGCAGGACAGTGCTGTGGTCATCTGGGCGCCAGCTCTGCTGTGGGCCATCCCCCCTGCAGGGTGACCTGCGCTGCCGAGAGAGTGCAGAGTGCACTCTGCCATCTTTGCCCCAGCACCAGGGCAGCTGGGACCACCAGGCTCAGAGACAGACAGGCATAATATCGCTTGGGTCTCAGACAGCTTGTATGTACCCTGCTCACAAGAACTGGGCAGGTCTTCAGTAATCTACTCGCCAGCCCTGCAGTGGGACTTCTGCCCTGCAGAGGGACACTCCCTCCCCCCCTTTCTGGGAGAGATCACACACCCCTGCACAGGGTGGGAGCCTACCAGCCTCCCTTTGGCAACCTCTGCTCTGGGAATCCACTACGCTGAGCCTTTGGATGTGCAGGGACTCCCAAATATAACATCACTTGGAGCAAGGCACATCAGGGCTCCAAAGTCACTCAGGAGCAGGGCAGGCCCCAGAAATCAGTGCCAAGGCAATCCCGGTAATACAGGGGGGCCAGAAATAGCTTTGCAGTCTCACAGGAGGTCCAACCAACAGCCAGTGACAGCAGGACCAACTAAAACCAGAGGTAACCAGATGGCAAAAGGCAAACGTAGGAATGTTACTAACAGAAATCAAAGTAATATGGCACCATCTGAACCCAACTCTCCAAAAGCAGCAAGACCTGGATACCCCATCACACCCGAAAGACAAGATCTGGATTTAAAATCATTTCTCATGATGCTATTAGAGGATCACAAGAAGGACACAAATAAATCTAATAAAGAATTACAGGAGACCATGAATCAATGGTTAGAAGCCCTTAAAAAAGGCTTAGAGAAATGCAGGAGAACATGGATCAACAGATGGAGGCACAAAAGGAGACAACACAAAAATCGCTTAAAGAAATTAATCAACGGGTAGATGCACTTTCAAAGGAATCACAAAAATTGCGTAAAAAAATGCAGAAGAATATGGGTCAACAGATGGATGCCCATAGGGAGGCAACACAAAAATTGCTTAAAGAAATGAATCAGTGGATAGATGTCCTTACAAAGGAAACACAAGAACTGCTTAAAGAAATGCAGGAGACAATGGATCAACAGATGGAAGCCCATGAGAAGGAAACACAAAAATCGCTTAGAGAAATACAGGAGAACTTGGGTCAACAGGCAGAAATCCTGAAAGAGGAAATGCAAAAATACCTTAAAGAAATACAGGAAAATACAAACAAACAAGTGAAGGATCTCAGCAAATCCATCCAGGATCTAAAAAAGGAAGTAGAAACAACTAAGAAATCACAAAGGGAGACAACTTTGGAGATAGAAAACCTTGGGAAGAAATCAGGAGTCATAGATGCAAACATCAACAATAGGATATAAGAGATGGAAGAAAGAATCTCAGGTGCTGAAGATACCATAGAAAGCATCGACTCAATAGTCAAAGAAAATTCAAAATGCAAAAAATGTGTCACCAAAAACATCCAGGAAATTCAGGACACAATGAGAAGACCAAACCTAAGGATTATAGGTATACATGAGAGTGAAGATTTGCAACTAAAAGGGCCAGTAAACATCTTCAACAAAATTATGGAGGAAAACTTCCCTAACCTAAAGAGAGAGATGCCGATGAACATACAAGAAGCCTACAGAACTCCAAACAGACTGGACCAGAACAGAAATACTTCCTGTCACATAATTATCAAAAAATCAAATGTATTAAACAAAGAAAGAATATTTAAAGCACTAAGAGAAAAGGGCCAAGTAACATAGAAAGGAAGACCCATTCGAATCATATCAGACTACTCACTAGATACTATGAAAGCTAGAAGATCCTGGGCAGATCTCATGCAGACACTAAGAGAACACAGATGCCAGCCTAGACTACTTTACCCAGCAAAACTCTCAATCACCATAGATGAAGAGACCAAGATATACCATGATAAAACCAAACTTTCACAATATCTTTCCACAAACCCAGCCCTGCAAAGGATAATAGGTGGAAACTGCCAATACAAGGAGAGAAACAACACCCTGGAAAAAATGAGATAGTAACATTCTTGCATCAAACCCAATAGTAGATAACCACTCAAACATAAAGATAGCGTCAAGAATGGCAATAATCACCATTCCTTAATCTCTCTTAATATCAATGGTCTCAATTCCCCAATAAAAAGACATAGACTAACAGACTGGATACATAAACAGGACCCAGCATTTTGCTGCATGCAGGAAACGCACCTCAGTGTCAAAGACAAACACTACCTCAGAGAAAAAGGTTGGAAAACAATTTTAAAAGCAAATGGTCCCAAGAAATGAGCTGGAGTAGCCTTCCTAATATCAGATAAAATTGACTTTCAACCCAAAGTCATCAAAAAGGACACAGAAGGACACTACATACTGATCAAGGGAAAAATCCACCAAGAAGAATTCTCAATTCTGAATATCTATGCTCCAAATGCAAGGGCAGCCTCATTCATAAAAGAAACTTTGCTAAAGCTCAAAGCACACATCGCACCTCACACAATAATAGTGGGTGACTTCAACACCCCGCTCTCTGAAATGGATCGTTCAGGAAAGCAGAAACTAAACAGGAACACAGGGAATCTAATTGAAGCCTTGGACCAAATGGAACTAACAGATATATATATAACTTTTCATCGTAGAGCAAAAAAATACACCTTCTTCTCAACACCTCATGGTACATTCTCTAAAATCGACCATATAATTGGTCACAAATCAGACCTCAACAGATATAAGAAGATAGAACTAATCCCATGCCTCCCATCAGATCACTATGGAATAAGGGTGGTCTTCAATGGCAACAAAAACAACAGAAAACCCATATACACATGGAGGCTGAACAATGCTCTACTCAATGATAACTTGGTCAAGGTGGAAATAAAGAAAAAAATCAAAGACTTTTTGAAAGTTAGTGAAAATGAAGGAACAACATACCCTAATTTATGGGACACAATGAAAGCAGTGCTAAGAGGAAAATTCATAGCCCTGAGTGCCGCCAAAAAGAAATGGAAGACAGCATACACTAGCAGCTTAATGGCACACCTGAAAGCCCTGGATCAAAAAGAAGCAAATACACCAAAGAGGAGTAGAAAGCAGGAAATCATCAAACTCAAGGCTGAAATCAATCAAGTAGAAACAAATAAAACCATGCAAAGAATCAACAAAATGAGGAGTTGGTTCTTTGAGAAAATCAACAAGATAGATAAGCTCTTAGCCAGACTAACCAGAGAGCACAGAGATAGTATCCAAATTAATAAAATCAGAAACGAAAAGGGAGAGATAACAACAGAAACTGAGGAAATTCAAAAAATCATCAGATCCTATTACAAAAGACTGTATTCAACACAACTAGAAAATCTTGAGGAAATGGACAATTTCCTTGACAGATACCAAATACCAAAATTAAATCAGAATCAAATAGACCATCTAAACTGTCCTATAACCCCTGAAGAGATTGAAGTCGTCATTGGAAGTCTTCCAACCAAAATAAGATCAGGTTCAGATGGTTTTAGTGCAGAATTCTATCAGACCTTCAAAGAAGACCTAACACCAATACTCTTCAAACTATTCCACAAAATAGAAACAGAAGGAACATTACACAACTCGTTCTATGAAGCCACAATTACGCTAATACAAAAAGCACACAAAGATCCGACGAAGAAAGAGAATCTCAGACCAATCTCTCTTATGAATATCGATGAAAAAATACTCAATAAAATTCTTGCCAACCGAATCCAAGAACACATCAAAATGATCATTCACTACGATCAAGTAGGCTTCATCCCAAGGATGCAGGGATGGTTCAATATAAGGAAATCCATCAATGTAATCCACTATATAAACAATCTCAAAGAAAAAACCACATGGTCATTTCATTAGATGCTGTGAAAGCATTTGACAAAATTCAGCATCCTTTCATGCTAAAGGTCTTGGAAAGATCAGGAATTAAAGGCACATTTCTAAACATAGTAAAAGCAATTTACAGCAAACCGGTAGCCAACATCAATCTAAATGGAGAGAAACTTGAAGCAATCCCATTAAAATCAGGGACTAGACAAGCCTGCCCTCTCTCTCCATATCTTTTCAATATAGTACTTAAAGTTCTAGCTAGGGGAATTAGAAAACAAAAGGAGGTCAAAGGGATACAAATTGGAAAGGAAGAAGTCAAACTATCACTATTTGCAGATGATATGATAGTATAATTAAGCGACCCAAAGAACTCCACCAGAGAACTCCTACAGCTGATAAGCAACTTCAGCAAAGTGGCCGGATATAAAATCAACTCAAGCAAGTCAATAGCCTTCCTATACTCAAAGGATAAGCAGGCTGAGAAAGAAGTAAGAGAAATGATACCCTTCACGATAGCTACAAACCATATAAAGTATATTGGTGTGACTCTAATCAAACAAGTGAAAGATCTGTATGACAAGAACTTTAAGTCTCTGAATAAAAAAATTGAAGAAGACCTCAGAAGATGGAAAAATCTGCCATGCTCATGGATTGGCAGGATTAATATAATCAAAATGACCATCGTGCCAAAAGCAATATTCAGATTCAATGCAATCCCCATCCAAATCCCAAGTCAATTCTTCATAGACATAGAAAGAGCAATTCAAAAATTATTCTGGAATAACAGAAAACCCAGGATAGCTAAAACTATTTTCAAAAGTAAAAGAACCTCTGGGTTATTCAGTATCCTGGACCTCAAGCATTACTACAGAGCAATAGTGTTAAAAACCTCATGGTATTGGTACAGTGACAGGCATGTAGATCAATGTAACAGAATTGAAGACCCAGAAATGAATTCACACTCCTATGGTCACTTGATCTTTGACAAAGGAGCTAAAACCATCCAGTGGAAGAAAAGATAGCCTTTCCAACAAATGGTGCTGGTTCAACTGAAGGTCAAGATGCAGAAAAAGCAAATTGACCCATCCTTATCTCCTTGCACTAAGTTCAATTCCAAGTGGATCAAGGACCTCCACATTAAACCAGACACACTGAAACTAATAGAAAGTAAGCTAGGGAATAACCTTGACCATATGGGCACAGGGGAGAATTTCCTGTACAGAACTCCAATAGTTTATGTTCTAAGATCAAGAATTGACAAATGGGACCTCATTAAATTACGATGTTTCTGCAAGGTAAAAGACACTGTTAAAAAGACAAAGCGGCAACCAACTAACTGGGAAATGATCTTTACCAACCCTACATCTGACAGAGGGCTAATATCCAATATATACAAAGAACTCAAGAAGAGAGACAAGTAACCCTATTAAAAAATGGGGCACAGAGCTAAACAAAGAGTTCTCACCTGAAGAGTATCTAATGGCTGTGAAGCACCTAAAGAGATGTTCATCATCCTTAGTCATTAGGGAAATGCAAATCAAAGAACCCTGAGATTCCATCTCACACCAGTCAGAATGGCTAAGATCAAAAACACAGGAGACAGCAGTTGTTGGTGAGGATGTGGAGAAAGAGGAACACTCCTCCACTCCTAGTACAACCACTCTGGAAAGCTGTCTGGTGGTTCCTCAGAAAACTGGGCATGACACTCCCGGAGGATCCGGCTATACCACTCCTGGGCATATACCCAGAGGCTTTCCCTGCATGCAATAAGGACACGTGCTCCACTATGTTCATAGCAGCCTTATTTATAATAGGCAGAAGCTGGAAAGAACCCAGATGTCCCTCAACGGAGTAATGGATTCAGAAGATATGATATATTTACACAATGGAATACTACTCTGCAATTAAAAACAATGAATTCACAAAATTCTTAGGCAAATGGTCAGAACTTGAAAATATCATCCTTATTGAGGTAACCCAATCACAAAAGCACACACATGGTATGCAGTCACTGATAAGGTGATATTAATCCAGAATCTTGGAATACCCTAGACATAATTCGCATATCAATAGATTTCCAAGAAGCTGGAAGGAGAGACCCCTGGTCCTGGAAAAACTGGATGTAGGGGAATGACGAGACAGAGAAGCAAGAGGGAGTTGAATGGGGAAAAGAGGGAGTGAAGGGGGCTTATGGGACTTTTGGGGAGGTAGGATACGTGAAAGGGGACATGATTTTGAATGTAAATAAAAAAAAACTTAGAGGGACTGGAGAGATGGCTCAGTGGGTAAGAGCATCGACTGCTCTTCTGAAGGTCATGAGTTCAAATCCCAGCACCCACATGGTGGCTCACAACCATCTGAAAAGGGATCTGGCGCCCTCTTCTGGTGTCTGAAGACAGCTACAGTATAATTACATATAATAAATAAATCTTTAAAAAAAAAAAAAAAAACTTAGAAAAACAAAAAAAAAATAATGCATTCATCACCTAAATAAAAAAAATCTAAAAAATAAAGACATTCTTCTCTCTTACACTCTGAGCCAAGGTCTTCCAGTTTTCAAACCCAAAGTACCCAATAGGGTTAGTCTCAAAACTCCTGTGTTCATACTGAGTTTGGAAATGTAGTACAGTGGTGGTTCCCAAATGATGTAAATATTGGTTAAGGAGAACAAATCCCAGGTCCTTATGTTTGGCCATATAAAATTGCTGTAGTCACTGAGTCAATTCTTTAGGTTCATCATTTAAAGAAAGGTTGGAATTGAATATATTTCTATGCTTTTATCAGAAGGAGATTTTGTCTTATTAAGAGTCTGCTCTAACTAGAAGGTTGCTTTTTCTTCTCTTTTCTATTCTTTTCTATTTCTCACTTTTTTTTCAATGTGTGTGTGTGTGTGTGTGTGTGTGTGTATGTGTGTATTTGTGTATGTGATACATTTTGTGGTATAGGAATGAATCTCAGAACCTCACAGAAAATAGATAAGTATTTTAACACCAAGCCACATCACGTTTTTCTATATTTTATTTGAATATTACATAAAAACCTTCTTTTATGTGTTTGCATATATTTCTATTTGTGGGTGTATAAGTATTGATTGCATATGCTTACACATGCTTGTGAATGCCACGAGACTCCCTCATTTATCATTCTTTAGATCCTGTCAACATCATTTTTATAATTCTATGTATGTGTGTATAACAGGAAGGGGGATGCTATTAATGGGTTGTGATGTGATTACACTTAAGAGTAGAGGACCAATAAGGTGGCATACTTGCTGAGTCTGGAGTTATATTTGGTTGTTAGCCACACAGTGTGTGTTCTGGATACTTTGAAAGGACATAATACTTTCTACTTTCTAAAATCATTTTATTTGTGTGTTGTGAGTGTGTGTGTATGTGCATGTGTGTGTGTGTGTGTGTGTGTGTGTGTGTGTATGTTTAAGTATATAGTGCTTGAAGAGTTCAGAGAATATTGAGTTTCCTGGTGCTGGAGTTACAGGCAACTGAGCCAAATAAAGTATATGTTTTAGGGATAAGATTTAGGATTTCAGGATATGCAGCAAATATTTATCCCTAACTGTAATCCTTCTTTAGCAATGTCAACAAATTTCTTTTTCTGTTGGTAATGGACACTGGCTTCATTGGGCTTACACTTCCACATTGTAGTCCATTATTGAAGGAAGTAAGGACAAGAACTCAAACAGGGCAGGTACCTGGAAGTAGGCGTTGATGCAGAGGCCATGGAAGGACACTGTTTATTGGCTTGCTCATCATGGTTTACTCAATAGGCTTTCTTATAGAACTCTCAACTAACAGCTCATGAATGACAACATCCACGATTGGCTGAGCCTTCTCTGATCAATCATTAATTAAGAAAATACCCTGCACTTCAGTTTTATTTCGTTATTTTTTCAGTCGAATCTTTTTCCTTTCAAATAACTCTAGCTTGTGTCAATTGACATATAACTATACCGCATAATTGATACTGTCTCAACTTGAAACAAACATATGACTTTTAAGCCACAATTTTTCCTTTTGTGTTCTTGCCCAAATTAAATATTAAGAAGATGTTGCAATATAAACATTCCAAAGTTTAAAAATCCAAGTCTTCATAAATTAAAACAGTTAAAAATTCAATGTCTTTAAAATAGACAGTCTCTTTTAGTCTGCAAAGTTCAAAATTCAGAATCTCTCAATCATGTACTCATGTAAAAGTCAAAAACAAACAAAATACTTCATCACTTCAAGTGGAAATAACCAGGGCACAGTTAAATAAAACATAGAAAAAAAACCAAATTCCAACAGAATAAACATCTCGGTGTCCAACGTTTGGAATTCTTTCATAATCTAGTCTCTCTGAAAGGCTTGTGTCATTTTACCAACTATACCCTCTGCAGCACATACAGCCTATCTTCTAGGCTCCTCCTGGATGCTCTCCTTTGCTGCTGCTGCTGCTCTTGTTAGTTAACCATTGCTATTGGTATCTCTCAAATCCTGGGATCTGCTGATGCCATTGGCTGCATTTTCACCAACAGACTTTCATGGCCTCTCTTCAGGGACTCCAATTCTGCCACACAGGCCCAAGCCTCAGTTGTTTTCTATGACTCCTTCACACATTCAAAACTGGCTCCATCTGGTAACCTCTTATAGTATTCAGCTTTGCTTCCAGCACAGGGTACAACTTTTACCATGTTTGGGCAACACATTCTGTATGCTGAATCACAGGAAACACTTCCCAGTAGACTTTACATCAATGATGCTGATCATGTTTTATTTCCCAAATAGGCCAGGTTGTTGCAAAGATAATAGTCTTCTTTCTGCCAACTGATAGTAAAGCCCCATTGCTGAGGACTATATGCACATAATTCATTGAACATGGAGAAATCAAGCTAGTGCTTATATAAAACCTTCCATGTTATAGAATCCATTGCATGGAACGGTACTTGACTAGCTACCAAAAAAGAAAAGTAAACATCAACCCACACACAAAGCTTGTGATCTATATAAGTCCTTCCTGCAAATATTTCTAAGGAAATAGTGGCACAAAACATGTGGGAGTATCCAGCCACTATCCAATTTGCCTGAAAGCCCACTTCATGAGATGAATCTCATGCCAGATACTGCTTGGAATAACCAGTATCTGGATAGCCCAGAAACCTATGGTTATACCAAATAGTACTGGTTAAAAAAAAAATAGTGTTGTAATAACAAATCTTCTAATGATATTCTGCTATACTCATAGATGGGTATATTATCCTTCCATCATTAGAGAGGCTCTCTTCTGCAGCAAATGAAAGGAAAAACAGATACCCATTGCAAGACATTACACAAAGAGTACATACTTCCTTACATGGGGTGTCTCTATCAAGTTTCTCCCATTGGGACTTAAGGAACCCAGTGGACAAGAAGGTAGAAGGACTGAATGAGGCAGAGGGCAAATCATACACCAGAGAACAATGCTCTCTAAAACAACTGAACACTACTCGTAAGATCTCAGAGACTAAAACAGCACACATAAGGCCTACACAGGTCTGCACTGGGTCTTATGAATATATACTATAGCTTGTAGTTCAGTAAATTTGTTGAACTCCTGAACATGTAAATAAAGGGACGTCTGATTAGTTTGCCTTCTATTAGGGCTCTTTTATTTTTCTCTTGACTTCTCTTGTTCAACCTTGATATGATAGTTTTCATTTCATCTTATTATATTATATTTTGTTATTTTTTTTTATCTCCTATCTGCCTGTTCTTTTCTAATGAGAGGCATAAAAAGAGTAAATATCTATGGAAGAAGGAGTGAGGAAAAACTGAGAGGAGTAGAAGGAGGAATAACTATTAAAATGAAAATATAAAAATATTTTTAAAAGAATAAAATAAATTAGAAAGAGAGATAGAGACAGAGAGATGGAGACAGAGACAGAGGCAGAGACTGTTTCATGTGGACAGTGTTTTGGGATTCTGGCTTCTTGGGATTTACAAAGTCAAGTCTTTCAATGACAAAAGTTACAGGACTTTAGAACTATGTCTTTCTCCTGGGTACAGAAAGATCCTCTCTCTAAAATCTACTCAGATATTCTGGCTATCAGAAGGCTCTCAGACACCTGACATTTAGAATAAAATAAGTAAGAGAAACAAAAACAAAACAAAACACAAACCATAACAAACATGGTGTTGTTAAGCCACTTGAAGACCTTAAAACCTTATCAGTAGTAGTTCACTACAGTGGGGAGAGGGGGGACACACAGAAGGTAGAAGTGACTCCTAATGTAGATCACACTTAAGACAAAGGTAGTTTCCAGAGGTAAGAATAACCATATTCACATCCTAGGTGACATTCAGAGGCAGCTGCTGATGAATAATTAGCCATGATTACATGACGCTCAAGAATAAGGAGAACCGTTTTTTTTTTTCTCCTGATTTAATTTTGGGGAAAAGCAAATCAAAACAACCCTGAGATTCCATCTCACACTAGTCAGAATGGCTAAGATCAAAAACACAAGAGACAGCAGTTGTTGGTGAGGATGTGGAGAAAGAGGAACACTCCTCCACTGCTGGTGGAATTGCAAGCTGGTAAAACCACTCTGGAAAGCTGTCTGGCGGTTCCTCAGAAAACTGGGCATGATACTCCCGGAGGATCCGGCTATACCACTCCTGGGCATATACCAAGAGGCTTTCCCTGCATGCAATAAGGACACGTGCTCCACTATGTTCATAGCAGCCTTATTTATAATAGGCAGAAGCTGGAAAGAACCCAGATGTCCCTCAACGGAGGAATGGATTCAGAAAATGTGGTATATTTACACAATGGAATACTACTCTGCAATTAAAAACAATGAATTCACGAAATTCCTAGGCAAATGGTCAGAACTTGAAAATATCATCCTTAGTGAGGTAACCCAATCACAAAAGCACACACATGGTATGCAGTCACTGATAAGGTGATATTAATCCAGAATCTCAGAATACCCTAGACACAATTCGCATATCAATAGATTTATAAGAAGATGGAAGGAGAGACCCCTGGTCCTGGAAAGACTGAATGTAGGGGAATGCCAGGATAGAGAAGCGAGAGGGGGTTGAATGGGGAAAAGAGGGAGGGAAGGGGGCTTGTGGGACTTTCGGGGAGGGAGGAAACGGGAAAGGGGAAATGATTTTGAATGTAAATTTAAAAAAAAAACTTAGAAAATAAAAAAAAAAAGAATAAGGAGGACCAAAATGTGGATACTTCAGTCCTTTTTAGAAAAAGGAAAAAATACCCATGAGAGGAGATACAAAGACAAAGTTTGGAGCAGAGACGGAAGTAAAGGCCATCCAGAAACTGCCCCACCTGGGAATCCTTCCCGTGTACAGTTACCACATACAGACACTATTGTTGATGCCAACAAGTGCTTGCTGACAGGATCCTGATATAAGCCCAAAAGCTCAAAAAAAAAGTTACAATTCAGAGACCACAGGAAGCTCAAGAAGAAGGCAGACCAAACTAAGAGTGATTTGGTTCCTCTGAGAAAGGGAACAAAATAAACATAGGAACAACTATGGAGACAAAGTGTGGAGCAGAGACTGAAGGAAAGGTCACCCAGAGACTGTCCTACCTAGGGATTCATCCTATAAACAGTTACCAAACCCTGAAACTAGTTTGGATGACAAGAAGTGTGTACTGAAAGGAGCCTGTTATGGTTGTCTTTTTGAGGGGCCCTGACAGAGCCTTACAGATACAGAGGTGAATACTAGCAGCCAACCACTGGACTGAGCACGGGATTCACAATAGAGGAGTTGGAGGACAGACTGGAGAAGCTGGGGTTGGGGGCTTTGCAGCCTCATGGGAAGAACGACAATGTAGGTCAACCAGACAACCCAGGGCTCCCAGGAACTAAGCCATCAACCAAAGGGAACATGTAGTTCCAACCAAAAGATTGGCAGAGGAATGCCTCGTTGGGCATCAGTGGGAGGAGAGGTCCTTGGTCCTATGAAGGCTCAGTAGAGGCCCCAGTGTGGGGAAATCTAGTGGGGATCATTGGAATGGTTTGGATGGAGGAGCATATTCTTGGAGGCAGGGGGTGGGAGGATGGGTTGGGGGTTTTTGGGGAGAGGGGAAATTGGGAAATCGTATAACATTTGAAATGTAAATGAAGAATATATTCAATAAAAAAAAGGATCCTGATATAGCTGTCTCCTGAGAGGTTCTGCCACTGCCTGCCAAATACAGAGGGGAATGCACTAGGCTAACCAATGGACTGAGCACAGGGTCCCCAATGGAGGAACTAGAGAAAGGACCCAAGGAGCTGAAGAGGTTTACAGCCCCATAGAAGGAACAACAATATGAACCAACCAGTACCCCCAGACCTCCCAGGGGCTAAACCACCAAAGAAAGAGTACAGATGGAGGGCCCAATGGCTCCATCTGCATATGTAGCAGAGGATGGCCTTGTCAGACATCAATGAGAAGAGAGGAGCTTGGTCCTGGGAAGGCTCTTTGCCCAAGTATAGGAGAATGTCAAAATAGGAAAGTGGGAGTGGGTGGGTGAGTGAACAGGGAAAGGGGAAATGGGATAGGGGAGTTTTGGAGGGAAAATTAGGAAAGAAGATAACATTTGAAATGTAAATAAAGAAAATATCTAATTTAAAAGAAAGAGATAAGTGTAAGACTATCTTAATACTTGAACCATGTCTCCAGCCCCTGAATACTATCTTTGTATATGTATTTAAAAATGGATTTTCTGACCCTGAGCCACCCCAGAAGATCCACTACACTCAGAACAGTTGGTAAGGAATTCGCCCCCGTCTTAAAGTCCCAGAACTGCAGCTGGGAGCCCAGTGGACTTAGGACCCATCACCACCCGGAACTTCTGCATGTTGAATAATACTCTTCTTCTGCTGGATCCTTTCTGCTGGGGCAGATTGCTAGGCAGTCTGCTCACCTGAAGACACCATATCTTGAGCAATCCCAGAAGATCTGCTACACTTAGAGCAGTCAGACTACTGATACTACAGCCTCAGGCATCCCAGGATGTGGGACCATGAAAGGCAGACTGTTTTCTGGTTGAGATAGGTTTAAACCCTGGACATCCACCAGATAATTCTAGAAAGCACAGAAGGCCATTTGCTATGCTCTCAGACACTAGGCTCCTGATATGAGGCCCCAGCTCCATAATTCTGCGGCCATCAGTCACGTAGGGAAACACCCCAAGTTCCTGGTGTTCTTTCTGGACTCCAACCCCACAGTTACCTGGCAACATCAAGGTATGTTCTTCTCCATAGTTACCTGGCTTTTGCCAGGTAGGCCTGACCCAGTATGAAAGGAACTTCTTGCCCTCCTCTCTCTCTTATGTTTTTGCCTCTCTTACTCCTGCTTCCTGCTTGCTTCTCTCTTGCCCCCTTGGGCTCTTTTCCTTTTCCCCTCTCTCCAAGAGCCATGATCGGGCTCTACTTTTCACTCATCACAACTCTCCACCAACAATAAACACTTTAAAAACATGGACTGCCTCTTCGCATCTCACCCAACATGCTGGAGCAATGGAGTAGGTCTTCCTCTAAAGAGCCACAACTAATCTTACACAGAGGGCCTCCCAGTGCTCCTAAACACTGTCTCTGTCAAGTCAATCTCCCCTACCAAACAAGCCAAGAACTATCGTCCCATTGGGAACCAGTTGGAGCTCTGTTTTCCCTCTTTCTCCTTTGGCCCAGGGTAGATCCAGTCCAGCAGGCCCCCGCCCTGTTCTCATCTCTTCCAAGGCATCCAGTGGTGTCATTGGTACCATCCTAATAAAATAAACTTTCAACCAGAAATTATCAAGTGTGATGAGGAAGGACACTTCATATTCATCAAAGAGAAAACCCACCAAGAAAAAGTCTCATTTCTGAACATCTATGCCCGAAATGCAAGGGTACCCACATTCATAAAAGAAACTTTACTAAAGCTCAAAATACACATTGAACTTCACACAATAATAGTGGAAGAACTCAACACCCCACTCTCATGTGGGACAGGTCATTGAAACAGAAACTAAACAGAGAAACAGAGAAACTAATAGAGGTTATAAACCAAATGGATTTGACATATATCTACAGAACATTTCACCCTAAAACAAAAGCTTACATCTTCTTCTCCGCACCTCATGGTACCTTCTCCAAAATCAACCATATAATTGGTCAGCAAACAACCCTCAACTGATACAAGAAGATTGAAATAATCCCATGCATCCTATCTGATCAACATGGACTAAGGCTGGTCTTCAATAACAATAAAAATAAGAAAAAGCTCACATACATGTAAAAACTGAACAACTCTCTACTCAATGATAACTTGGTCAGGGAAGAAATGAAGACATTAAAGACTTCCTAGAATTTAATAAAAATATTGACACATCATCCCCAAACTTATGGGACATAATGAAAGCAGTGCTAAGAGGAAAATTCACAGCACTAAGTGTCCTGGTAAAGAAACTGGAGAGATCCTACACTAGGAATTTAACAACACACTTGAGAGCTCTAGAACAAAAAGAAGTAAACATACCCAAGAGGAATAGAAGGCAGGAAATAATCAATCTCAGGACTGAAATCAACCAATTGGAAACAAAGAGAACAATACAAGAAATCTACAAAACCAAAAGCTGGTTCTTTGAGAGAATCAACAAGATAGATTAACCTCTGGTCAAACTAACTAAAGGATCCAGAGGTAGTATCCAAATTAACAAAGTCAGAAATGAAAAGGGAAACATAACAACAGAAACCACAGTAATTAAAAATTCATCAGGTCCTACTACAAAAATCTAATACTCAACAAAACTAGAAAATATACATGAAATGGATGGTTTTCTATACCACATAACAAAGTTAAATCAAGAGCAGGTAAAATATCTAAAAAGGCCCATATCCCATAAAGAAATAGAAGAAGTCACTAAAAACCTCCCAACCAAAATAAAATAAAATAAAATAAAGTAAAGTCCAGAGTCAGATGGATTCATCAAAGAAGATCTGATACAAATATTCCTCAAACTATTCCATAAAATTAAATCAGAAGGAAAACTATCAAATTTATTCTATGAAACAACAAATTACTCTGATGCCAAAGGACACAAGGACTCAGTCACAAAAGAGAATGTAAGAACAATCTTGCTTATAAATATTGATGCAAAAATACTCAATAAAATTCTTATAATCCAAATCTAAGAACACATGAAAATCATCATTCACCATGATAAAGTAGCCTTTATTCCAGGGATGCAAGGTTGCTTCAGGAGGGAAAGCAGATGGGGGAAGGAGGAATAGGGAGATGAGGGGAACCTGACTTGGTATTGGGTGAGGGACAAGGACTGAAGCCCTGAGGGTCAAAAGAAAGAATGGAAACAGGCAACCTCAGGAGGTAGGAGGTTGGGGGCACCCTCCAGAATGCACCAGACCTGGGAGGTGAGAGACTCTCAGGACTCAAAGGGAGGGAACTTAGATGAAATGCCTTACAGTAGTGTGAGGGAACTTAGAGAGCCCTCCTCCAGCAGGAAGACAGGACATCAAGTGAGGAAGGGAAAGGCCATCCTACAGTCACAACTCTGACCCATAATTGTTCCTGTCTGAAAGAATTAATGGGATGAAATTGGAGAGGAGTCTGAGTAGAAGAAGATCCAGCAACAGGCCTAAAGAAGGATACAGTTCAAGGGAAGGCTCCAAGACCTGACATTATTACTGAGGCTATGAAACACTCACAAAGAGGGGCCCATCATGAATGCCTTCTGAAAGCCTCAACAAGCAGCTGAAAGAGTTAGATCCAGATATTTGCATCCATCCAATGGACAGAAGCTGCTGACTCCTATTGTTGAACAAGGGAAAGGTTGAAAGAAGCTGAGGAGAAGAGTGACCATGTAGGAGGACCTGCAGTCTCAATTTATCTGGACCTCCAAGATCTCTCAAACACTGGACCACAAAACAGGCACTATACACCAGCTGATATGAGGCCCCCAACACATATAGTAGAGGACTGCAGGGTCTGTGTTCATTCAGAGATGATACATGTAACCCTTAAGAGACTGGAGGCCCCAGGGAGTTTAGAAGTCAGGTGGGGTACGAATGGGGGAAACATCCAGAAGGAGACAGGGGGTGGGGAGGAGGTATGGGATGTGGAACAGTTGGAGGGTAGATGGATGGGGGGTGGGAACAAAATCTGGAGTGTAAAAAATAAAGGACAAAATGGCAGTCAACAAATTGGGAAAAGATCTTTACCAACCCTATATCAAACAGAGGGCTAATATCCAGTATATACAAAGAACTCAAGATATTAGACTCCAGAGAGCCAAATAACCCTATTAAAAATGAGGTACAGAGCTAAACAAAGAATTTTCACCTGAAGAATATCGAATGGCTGAGAAACACCTAAAGAAATGTTCAACATCTTTAGTCATTAGGGAAATGCAAATCAAAACAATCCTGAGATTTCACCTCAAACCAATCAGAATGGCTAAGATCAAAAACTCAGGAGACAGCAGGTGTTGGCAAGGATGTGGAGAAAGAGGAAAACTCCTCCACTGCTGGTGGGATTGCAAGCTGGTACAACAACTCTGGAAATCAGTCTGGTGGTTCCTCAGAAAACTGGGCATGACACTCCTGGAGGACCCTGTTATACCACTCCTGGGCATATACCCAGATGCCTCCCCGGTGTGCACTAAGGACACATGCTCCACTATGTTCATAGCAGTCCAATTTATTTATTTATTTTTATTTTCTAAGTTTTTTTTATTTACATTCCAAATCATTTCCCCTTTCCCATTTCCTCCCTCCCTGAAAGTCCCATAAGCCCCCTTCCCTCCCTCTTTTCCCCATTTAACCCCCTCTCACTTCTTTGTCCTGGCGTTCCCCTACATCCAGTCTTTCCAGGACCAGGGGTCTCTCCTTCCATCTTCTTGGAAATCTATTGATATGCGAATTGTGTCTAGGGTATTCCGAGATTCTGGGCTAATATCCCCTTATCAGTGACTGGATACCTTGTATGTTCTTTTGTGATTGGGTTACCTCACTAAGGATGATATTTTCAAGTTCTGACCATTTGCCTAGGAATTTCGTGAATTCATTGTTTTTAATTGCAGAGTAGTATTCCATTGTGGAGATATACCACACCTTCTGAATCGATTCCTACGTTGAGGGACATCTGGGTTCTTTCCAGCTTCTGGCTATTATAAATAAGGCTGCTATGAACATAGTGGAGCATGTGTCCTTATTGCATGCAGGTAAAGTCTCTGGGTATATGCCCAGGAGTGGTATAGCCGGATCCTCCAGGAGTGTCATGCCCAGTTTTCTGAGGAACCGCCAGACTGCTTTCCAGAGTGGTTTTACCAGCTTGCAATTCCACCAGCAGTGGAGGAGTGTTCCTCTTTCTCCACATCCTCGCCAACAACTGCTGTCTCCTGTGTTTTTGATCTTAGCCATTCTGACTGGTGTGAGATGGAAACTCAGGGTTGTTTTGATTTGCATTTCCCTAATGACTAAGGATGATGAACATCTCTTTAGGTGCTTTTCAGCCATTAGATATTCTTCAGGTGAGAACTCTTTGTTAAGCTCTGTACCCCATTTTTTAATAGGGTTGCTTGCCTCTCTGGAGTTTAACTTCTTGAGTTGTTTGTATATATTGGATATTAGCCCTCTGTCGGATGTAAGGTTGGTAAAGATCATTTCCCAGTTAGTTGGTTGCCGCTTTGTCTTTTTGACAGTGTCTTTTGCCTTGCAAAATCTTTGTAATTTAATGAGGTCGCATTTGTCTATTTTTGATCTTAGAGCATAAGCTATTGGAGTTCTATTCAGGAAATTCTCCCCTGTGCCCATATGTTTAAGGTTCTTCTGTAGTTTCCTTTCTAGTAGTTTCAGTGTGTCTTGTTTTATATGGAGGTCCTTGATCCACTTGGAATTGAGCTTAGTGCAAGGAGATAAGAATGGATCAATTTGCATTCTTCTGCATGTTGACCTCCAGTTGAACCAGCACCATTTGTTGAAAAGGCTATCTTTTTTCCACTGGATGGTTTTAGCTCCTTTGTCAAAGATCAAGTGACCATAAGAGTGTGGATTCATTTCTGGGTCTTCAATTCTGTTCCATTGATCTACATGCCTGTCACTGTACCAATACCATGCAGTTTTTAACACTATTGCTCTGTAATACAGCTTGAGGTCCTGTATACTGATTCCCTCAGAAGTTCTTTTACTCTTGAGAATAGTTTTAGCTATTCTGGGTTTTATGTTATTCCAGATGAATTTTTGAATTGCTCTTTCTAACTCTATGAAGAATTAAGTAGGGATTTTGATGGGGATTGCATTGAATCTTTAGATTGCTTTTGGCAAGATGGTCATTTTTACTATATTAATCCTGCCAATCCATGAGCATGGCAGATTTTTCCATCTTCTGAGGTCTTCTTTAATTTCTTTCTTCAAAGACTTGAAGTTCTTGTCATACAGATCTTTCACTTGTTTGATAGAGTCACACCAAGTTACTTTATATTGTTTGTGGCTATCATGAAGCGTATCATTTCTCTTATTTCTTTCTCAGCCTGCTTATCCTTTGAGTATAGGAAGGCTACTGACTTGCTTGAGTTGATTTTATATCCGGCCACTTTGCTGAAGTTGCTTATCAGCTGTAGGAGTTCTCTGGTGGAGTTCTATGGGTCACTTAATTATACTATCATATCGTCTGCAAATAGTGATAGTTTGACTTCTTCCTTTCCAATTTGTATCCCTTTGACCTCCTTTTGTTGTCTAATTCCCCTAGCTAGAACTTCAAGTACTATATTGGAAAGATATGGAGAGAGAGGGCAGTCTTGTCCAATCCCTGATTTTAATGGGATTGCTTCAAGTTTCTCCCCATTTAGTTTGATGTTGGCTACCGGCTTACTGTAAATTGATTTTCTATGTTTAGATATGGGCCTCGTATTCCCTGACCTTTCCAAGACCTTTAACATGAAAGGATGCAGAATTTTGTCAAATGCTTTCTCAGCATCTAATGAAATTACCATGTGATTTTTTTTCTTTGAGATTGTTTAAATAGTGGATTACATTGATGAACTTCCTTATATTGAACCATCCCTGCATTCCTGGGATGAAGCCTACTTGATCATGGTGAATGATCACTTTGATGTGTTCTTGGATTTGGTTGGCAAGAATTTTATTGAGTATTTTTGCATCGATATTCATAAGAGAGATTGGCCTCTGATTCTCTTTCTTCATTGGATCTTTATGTGATTTTGGTATTAGAGCAATTGTGGCTTCATAGAACAAGTTGGGTAGTGTTCCTTCTGTTTCTATTTTGTGGAATAGTTTGAAGAGTATTGGTGTTAGGTCTTCTTTGAAGGTCTGATAGAATTCTGCACTAAAACCATCTGGACCTGATCTTATTTTTGTTGGAAGACTTCCAATGACGACTTCTATTTCTTCAGGGGTTATAGGACAGTTTAGATGGTCTCTTTGATCCTGATTTAATTTTGGTATTTGTTATCTCTCTAGGAAATTTTCCATTTCCTCCAGATTTTCTAGTTGTGTTGAATACAGGCTTTTGTAGTAGGATCTGATGAGTTTTTGAATTTCCTCAGTTTCTGTTCTTATCTCTCCCTTTTCGTTTGTGATTTTGTTAATTTGGATACTGTCTCCATGCCCTCTGGCTAGTCTGGCTAAGGGCTTATCTATCTTGTTGATTTTCTCAAAGAACTACCTCCTCGTTTTGTTGATTCTTTGTATGGTTTTATTTGTTTCTACTTGATTGATTTCAGCCCTGAGTTTGATGATTTCCTGCCTTCTACTCCTCTTGGGTGTATTTGCTTCTTTTTGTTCCAGGGCTTTCAGGTGTGCCATTAAGCTGCTAGTGTATGCTGTCTCCCATTTCTTTTTGGTGGCACTCATGGCTATGAATTTTCCTCTTAGCACCACTTTCATTGTGTCCAATAAATTAGGGTATGTTGTGCCTTCATTTTCAATAAATTTTAAAAAATCTTTGATTTCTTTCTTTATTTCCTCCTTGACCAAGTTATCATTGAGTAGAGCATTGTTCAGCCTCCATGTGTATGTGGGTTTTCTGTTCTTTTTGTTGCCATTGAAGACCACCCTTATTCCATAGTGATCTGATAGGAGGCATGGGATTAGTTCTATCTTCTTATATCTGTTGAGGTCTGATTTGTGACCAATTATATGGTCGATTTTGGAGAATGGGCCATGAGGTGCTGAGAAGAAGGTGTATTCTTTTGCTCTAGAATGAAATGTTATATATATATATATATATATATATATATATATATATATATATATGTTAGTTTCATTTGGTCCAAGGCTTCAATTAGATTCACTGTATCCCTGTTTAGTTTCTGCTTTCCTGAATGATTCATTTCAGAGATCGGGGTGTTGAAGTCACTCACTATTACTGTGTGAGGTGTGCTTTGAGCTTTAGTAAAGTTTCTTTTACAAGTGAGGCTGCCCTTGCATTTGGAGCATAGATATTCAGAATTGAGTGTTCTTCTTGGTGGATATTTCCTTTGATCAGTATGTAGTGTCCTTCTGTGTGCAAATTTTAATGGATGCATATATACAATTAGATAACTAAATATTCACAAAATATTATGTGTGTTTTAAAAGCTATACCAAATAACATAAGTTTGAGTGTGAAAGGTAAGATTTTCATCATGCATTGTACATTTTACATAAGTTATAAGGCAAAAAGCACATAAAATGTAAGCAAATATGCTCACTCAGTCGTAAGGTTTAAATTAAATGATCAGCAATTTGTTGTAGTTCTGGGATATAAATTTACCACTTCTACTTTTATCTGATCCGTTTTCTTTTCTCTAATTTTCTAGCTGCTCATAATTTCTTTCTTACTGTACATGAGAAATGAATCTTAACTTATTATCTTATGTCTTTAAGCACTGTTCCCTTGACTCCTTGAATTTAAAACATTCCCAGCTTTTGCTTGATTATTTAGAATCTCTAGAGTTATTATGTATAAACAAGTATTTCAGAGAAGAATTAATTAAAATATTTTAGATGATCATGCTAATAGTTTTTCACCTAAGCAAATCTTTAATCCTGAAGAAATATCTCCACTATCCATACTATGCATTATTTTCATTTTTTTATTTTTTGAAAAACTTCCAGAACTCTAAGACAATATGAATTTGCTCAGCAAATAATTTTAATGTATAATTTCCAAATGTTCAATCATTTGATTTATTGATTTGTATATATAGAGTTTAAGAAATTGTTCTCTAACAGAACATAGGTCATGTAATATATCCTGGCCTTTTAATCTACATAAAAAAAGAAATAAAAATTTTCATTTAGTAAGACAATGGTCAAGCTACAAAGGCTTAGTTCCTACTAATAATCATAAAGAATCTATTTTAATCTATCTATCTATCAATCTATCATCTAACTTATAATCCTGTATATCTGAAGTTTATTTCTTTATCTTTATATCTATCATATACATAGTCTTTAGTAATTTCACTTTATTATTCAGTACTTTTTAAATATTATCAAGTTTTGTTATTGGAACATGTATAATGTTGTCCTTTATTCATACCAAATATATTAATTCATCATATATCATGGTGAAACTCTTCTTTTACAGCTATTGTCAAAGATAATAAACACACACACACACACACACACACACACACACACACACACACACACACACCAAACTGAGAAAAAGATGGTTTGGCCAATCTATTCATTGTTACTACCAATCTATTCATATTTCCTTAAGACCTTTCTCTCGGGCATCACATCTGCTACAATTATGAGAAGCAAAATTCATGTGAACACCACATCAGCATCTCTGCTGGTATTTTTTTCAGACAAACTAAACTTATCTGTACTACTAGATGTCTCCTGTGTCACAGATAATATTCCCTTTTAATTGAATTCTGTCAACCTTACCCTGCATACTGACATTATAAATAAAATGACCATGATCATAACAGTAGGTGTAGTGGAGATACAAAAAATTATGTGTTCAGTTAGTACCTAAGGATGGAGTGTAATGCATGTGTATTAAAATGGAGAGTGAAAAGCCAGTGTGCTCTGTATTTCTCTTGAATTAAAAAGAAAAAGAAACTAGTTAAATTGTTTTTCTAGAAAGTAAAATTAACAAAACAAAAGGAGGAGTAATTTTGAGAAAAAGAAAAGTAGTTATATAGAAAACTTGTTAAAAATTATTTGAATATAGGAAGTCCAGAGAGATAATTTGACACATGATTTGAATTTAAGGCAAGATCTGAATTTTTGATTTAGAAATTTTGATTTAGAAATAGGGAGTGAAATGATACAGGATTCGGAGCCCATCACTGATGGGCTGTGAAATCATGTGGGGAGAGAAGCTAACCCATGGAATTAGTGTTTGCATATAAGAAATTGTGTGAGCTTATGAGGCTACCTGAGAGGTACAGGTAAATGTATTGAGTACAATGGAAAGGAAGGGAATGAAGGGCCTGGACAAAATAGTTTCCATATAGAGTTAGAAATGAGGTGTAATTAACACTTCTAACAATAACCTCCTATTAGAGGCAGGGAGAAGAGAGTAAGAAGAACATTCTGTGGTTAAGTAGGGAATAAAATTTAGCAATATTGAAAAAATTCCATTTAAAATATTGTTTTAAACAATGAATGTAGGTGAGTCTATGTAACCAAAGCAAGGTTTGTGGTTATTAATTTGCTTTTAATAAACATGGTAAAGTGAAGATGTAATAAAACAATATAAAGAGAAGAGACATTACTAGACAGAAGATTGTGTGAACCATGAAATATTAACAAACCATTTTAGAGTGAAAGCTTTGCTAAACTGTCCAAACAGCACATTTTGAGACATGATATCTTAAAACAATTTATTTTCAACAATAAAGGAAAAAATAAAATAGATATATGCACATGTGTGTTCTTGTGGATATGTGTGTATGTTTATCCTTGCATGCATGTATGTATGTTTGTATGTATTTTTGTGTGTGCATGTGTGTGTTGATGTATATGGCCTTCATAACACTGTGCTTGTTTGTTCATATGTGTTTATGTGTAAGGATGCTTATATGTGTACTTTGTGTTTGTATATGTGTATGTGTGGTTTTTAACATATCTGTGTGTTTCTGTCCATGTATGTGCCCATGCCTCTGTGTGTGTGTTTGTTTGTGTAAGTATGTACATATGTATGTATGTATGTATGTATGTATGTATGTAAGTGTGTTTTATAGAATATTAAAAGATTTTTGAGCCCTACTTTGTTTATGATCTATGGACTTGGATAGATATTCAGGTGTCCCAGTAATCTAAAAATTCAGAAGAATGAGGCCATAGACTCATATGTCCATTTCCTGCGTCATAGATATTCTTCTGGTGTTGTGACTGCAGTAAGAAGAACCATGTGCACTGCTATGCCATCACTCCAGTCACTGCTAGGACAAGTGTGGATGGGAATGGAAAAAGGAGTTATAAATTGGAGTCTTCGAGAAGTCTTTCAAATGAGTTCTTTTCAAGGACCTGTACTGTTCACATCACCTCCACCAGATTTGTATCTTTCTTTTTTTTTTTTTTTACTTTCTTTGTCTTTGGTATTCAGCACTGAACATTTTGTACACTATAACAGACATATTTCTTTTTGAGTTGTCTCACATGGTAAATAAGACCCTTTTGTATATCCACGGGCTTGGTCACATGCATTGCCTCACATCATCTGGTCACTGCAGTTGAGACATGACAGCTGGAACGCTAACAATCCTGGGATGTTATTCAATTTTCTTGTATCAGGATTATTTTTGCAGACCTCTACCAGCTGCAGAGGAACATATAGTAACCTGAAGTGAATTTATGTTAAAGCATCTTGAAAACATTTCTACACCAAATACTAAATACCTTATTCACTGGTGTAATACATTGGATTTCACAGCTAATATACTCATAGCTTCAAATATGAAACAGAGTAGTAGATATCCAGCTAGTAAAGTTGACATGTGCTTTTAAAGTAAAGCATAATCAGTTCTCTCAAGAATTAATATTGAAAATGATGTCAATTTAATGTGTGAACTCACATATCCTTTAAAAGAGGATGATAGACGTAACATATTAATGACTTTATTAAATGTAAATTTACGATGTTCGGCTCCTTGGATGTATTTCATTTTTTTCCCAGAAAACATAAATTAACCTTGTCTCATTTAAAGCTTACACCAGAGAGCCAAATAACTCTATTAAAAAATGGGGTACAGCGCTAAACAAAGAGTTCTCACCTGAAGAATATTTAATGGCTGAGAAGCACCTAAAGAAACGTTCAATATCCCTAGTCATTAGGGAAATGCAAATCAAAGCAACCCTGAGATTCCATCTCACACCAGTCAGAATGGCTAAGATCAAAAACTCAGGAGACAGCAGTTGTTGGCAAGGATGTGGATAAAGAGGAACACTCCTCCACTGCTGGTGGGATTACAAGCTGGTACAACCACTCTGGAAAGCAGTCTGGTGGTTCCTCAGAAAACTGGGCATGGCAGTCCCAGAGGATCCTGCTATCCCACTCCTGGGCATATACCCAGAGGTTTTACGTGTATGCAATAAGGATACATGCTCCACTATGTCCATAGCAGCCTTATTTATAATAGCCAGAAGCTGGAAAGAACCCAGTTGTCTCTCAATGGAGGAATGGATTCAGAAGATGTGGTATATTTACACAATGGAATACTTACTACTGTGCAATTAAAAACAATGAATTCACGAAATTGCTAGGCAAGTGGTCAAAACTGGAAAATATCATCCTTAGTGAGGTAACCCAATCACAAAAGAACACACATGGTATGCAGCCACTGATAAGGGGATATTAACCCAGAAACTCGGAAGACCCAAGACACAATTCACATATCAATAGATTTCCAAGAAGATGGAAGGAGAGACCCCTGGTCCTGGAAAGACTGGATGTAGGGGAACACCATGTCAGAGAAGCGAGAGGGGGTTGAATGGGGAACAGAGGGAGGGAAGGGGGCTTACGGGTCTTTTGGGGTGGGAGGAAACCAGAAAGGGGAAATCATTTGCAATGTAAATAAAAAAACTTACTAAATAACAATAAAAAAAAAGCTTACATTATAACTCTGGTGAAGGCTGGTGATACAGAAAAAATAATACTGAAATACTATGTACAGGTCTGTGCCTTTTATTAATATATGTTTAACAATGTTCTTAATTTTCCAATGTTTTGAATATTTCAGTTTACCATATTGATTGGAATTTCTATGATCTTATACAACTTAGCAGTGGCAAATTTAATTTTGGATAAATGTACTTAAAGCAATTTCTAAAAACATGAGTACTAGAGTGAAATAATGTAATAAGACAGTTAATTACTGTTTGTTATTATAAAATAAATACATTTAAAGTTTTTCTAAAATGAATTATTCATGTGTTTTTAATAATCCACTGAAGCATATATCCGTTCCTTATATTGCATTGGCATTCACAAATATAGGCATGTTGAAGCCTTTTCATAAAATATTCCTGTTAGAATAACAAAGAAAATCTTTTGAAATAATTTTATATATATATATATATATATATATATATATATATATATTCTACAGTGGTAATCTGATTCTATAATATGACATATTCAAAAATTTTCTCTATAATTCAATATTTTGAAAACATATATGAATATAGACATTGAATACATGACTTACACCAAGATCAGATATAGAACATGAGTTTCAAGTAATTTGTAGTTGCTTTCATAGGCATTAACATGTCAACCAATTATGTCCTACTTTTTATTATCATATTAAGGGAATTACATATGAAACAATTACAGAAACAACTTTATTCCTGTAGGTGTTTACAAGTCATAAGACTGTATGCAAGCTACTGTTGCTTAAGAAAACACAATTGGGAGAGATTATTTTATAGAGTAAGGTATAATCTGAAGCTCATATTTGATTGACATCTATTACTATACCACTATACTATACCATCTATGACCACTGTACTCTTTCTCTGTCCATAACACTATCAATGTTGTGAAATTATACTTGGATACTAGATGACAGACCCTACAAAGATAACAGAAACAATTAATAAATGAGGTTTTAGGCACAAAGATCAATGCAATTATATTAAAATAATCCATTTTTTGTATTATATATTTTCATAATTTTTGCAAAAATATGCATACCACAAAGATGTTATATAAAATGTGTAGTAAAATTTATTTCATTAGCTAAAGGGAAAAATATAAATTTTATCCATATTTGTGGAAGTTTTATATAAAATTTCAGTTAAAAATGAATCTTTTGTGATTACTGAAATCAATATCCCATGGAGAAATTGTTGATACATGCACATGGAATGAGGAAGACTCCACTGTAGCCAAAAGTATAAACCTGTTCTTTACACATGGCCACATATGCAGATCTATTGTGAAATGCTGGCCATTGCAAACATTTTTCTGATTTATGGTGATAATACATATTTCATTGCATACTAACTAATCCCTTTGCATAGCAATAACAGCATTATGTATTTCTTCTACCAAAAGTTAAAACTAGAAAATATTTTCAACATGATGTTCTTGAATTTTTAGATGATCACAGTTTTGAACTTCTAAAGTGAACACATCAAGAGGTAGAATAAATTGTATTAATATTGTTCTTTAGGAATAATTTGTGCAAAATATTAGAAAATCCATATTTTCATATATTAGAATTTCTAGAACAAAGCTTTATCTCATATGTTACAGTGCCATTTGCATAGCATATGCTAAGTTTAATAGCAGACTGGCAAGGGCCAATCATTAATGAGGAATTAGTTTTTATTCAGGAAAACACTCTCATGGTTATAGGCATATGTTCATATTCACAAGTGTGAAATATCTTGTGAAATTTTTTCAGCAGTGAGAAATATTTCTGGGACTAAGCAATCAAGCTAAACTCCTGGGAGGGTTTTAAACAGTAGAGAGTAAAAATTGCTCTATGTCTCTGACACAGTACATTTGTTTTGATTAAAATAAACTCATAAAGAATTAACATCAGTAGTGCCCTCCCCAGAATTGTGAGAGATTACTTACACTGCTTCCAGTGCTATACCCAAATGTTGTTTGTGAGGACTCTAAGCAAATGAAGTTATGGGATTTAGAGGATGGCATTATTATAATGGGCAAAGATACCTCTTTATCAGGGCCATACCTAATTCAGCTCTAAGTATAAATCAAAGTATGTATCAGGAAAAAAGGAATGATAGGTTCAACACACACTGAAAAGATTCTTGGTAATATAACAATTCAAGGTATGCTTGTAAATTCAAGTTAGGAATGAATGTGTTTTGTTGTAGGAATGTAAAAGATGAAAGTCCTGTACATGTAAGAAATAGGAAGCACATAAGTACTTGCCCCTATAAAATTAAACAATTGCTTTTGATTACTATTTTAATTACAATTAATGAAGCCTTTAAATATGGTTGTGTTTGAAACAAGCAAACTAATCAGTCTACAATTTTGTTATTAGTAGAATTTAAAGTGTGTTAACCATGCATCCTACAAGTAAAGTTTGTAGTTGCTGAAGCAGTAGTCACTTTGATATACATGCAAATAGCTATTTACTATATATAATTATAGAGGAATTTATTCATGAACAAAAATACAAGTATTTGAAAATGCCCTACAATTCCATATAATCAGAAATCTACAAATGTACAAATCCAATTTGCACTAGTTAACATTTGAGTATTGTGAGAATGATTAAAGATTATAGGGTAGGCTTTATACAGATGTGGAGCAAAAGGACTCTAATATTCTGTGAGTAGGTGGATAACTTATTACAGCCATTAAAGAAGACTTCATAGAGTATCTTCAAAAAAAAGCTATAATCTAGCATACACTTGTCATTCCTGCTCTTAAGAATAAGTCCAATGCAAATGAAGTACAGTGACTAGACTTCTACTTTATTATATTTCGTACATCACTTCACAAAAGCAAGGAAATGCAGACAAATGACAAATAGATAAGGACAATGTCTCATTATCTCTCTATCTCTACCTCTACCTCTATATCTATCTCCAGCTCCAGCTCTAGCTCTAACTCTAGCTCTATCTATCGATATAGATAGATAGATAGATAGATAGATAGATAGATAGATAGATAGATAGATAGATAGATAGATAGATAGTCAGTCGGCCAGGCATGGAAGGACAAGGGCTACATGGTCTTTCTCATGAAAAATCTACATGTAAATCTCATGAAATTCAATAGGTTCAGAAATGTGATCACCAAAGTTGGGTGGTATTAATGAGGAACTGTGTAGTTAGTAGATAAGAGCAGGGAGTGGAGTTATGAGATGCAACAAACACTTATATATGGTAGACCTCAGAAAGAAACCAGTGTTATGAATGTTTTCATTATAAATAATAAATAACTAACATGAGATATAATTATCTCATGTTAGTTAGATTTTCCTTTATACCAGAAAAAAGATGAAAATAAACAAATTCCCTCTTCAAAAATATGAGAACATCAACTTAAAGTAGAAAAATGCAAATTTTGTTTAATAGTTTCAGTCTGTGATCATTTTGTGCTAGTGTTTTGGGCAAGCACTGGCAAAGGCCATCATTAAGAGAATTGTACTGCTGGAGGTCAACATGCAGAAGAATGCAAATTGACCCATCCTTATCTCCTTGCACTAAGCTCAATTCTAAGTGGATCAAAGATCTCCACATAAAACCAGACACACTGAAACTAATAGAAGGGAAACTAGGGAAGAACCTTGAACATATGGGCACAGGGGAGAATTTCCTGAACAGAACTCCAATAGCTTATACTCTAAGATCAAGAATAGACAAATGGGACCTCATTAAATTACAAAGTTTTTGCAAGGCAAAAGACACCGTCAAAAAGACAAAGCGGCAACCAACTAACTGGGAAATGATCTTTACCAACCTTACATCCGACAGAGGGCTAATATCCAAGATATACAAAGAACTCAAGAAGTTAAACTCCAGAGAGGCAAGTAACCCTATTAAAAAATGGGGTACAGAGCTCCACAAAGAGTTCTCACCTGAAGAATATCTAATGGCTGAGAAGCACCTAAAGAGATGTTCATCATCCTTAGTCATTAGGGAAATGCAAATCAAAACAACCCTGAGATTCCATCTCACACCAGTCAGGATGGCTAAGATCAAAAACACAGGAGACAGCAGTTGTTGGCGAGGATGTGGAGAAAGAGGAACACTCCTCCACTGCTGGTGGAATTGCAGGCTGGTACAACCACTCTGGAAAGCAGTCTGGCGGCTCCTCAGAAAACTGGGCATGACACTTCCGGAGGATCCGGCTATACCACTCCTGGGCATATACCCAGAGACTTTACCTGCATGCAATAAGGACACATGCTCCACTATATTCATAGCAGCCTTATTTATAATAGCCAGAAGCTGGAAAGAACCCAGATGTCCCTCAACGGAGGAATGGATTCAGAAGATGTGGTATATTTACACAATGGAATACTACTCTGCAATTAAAAACAATGAATTCACGAAATTCCTAGGCAAATGGTCAGAACTTGAAAATATCATCCTTAGTGAGGTAACCCAATCACAAAAGATCACACATGGTATGAAGTCACTGATAAGGGGATATTGACCCAGAATCTCAGAATACCCTAGACACAATCAGCATATCAATAGATTTCTAAAAAGATGGAAGGAGAGACCCCTGGTCCTGGAAAGACTGGATGTAGGGGAACGCCAGGACAGAGTAATGAGAGGGGGTTGAACGGAGAAAAGAGGGAGGGAAGGGGGCTTATGGGACTTTCGGGGAGGGAGGAAACGGGAAAGGGGAAGTGATTTGGAATGTAAATTAAAAAAATAAAATTAAATTAAATTAAAAAAAAAAAAGAGAATTGTACTAAGAAAGGCTGGGAAGCAAATAGATAGAGGAAATTTCTAGGGTCTCAAAAACTCCCTTAATGGTGAATTGCAGTTTTCTAGCATCCTTCCTGTAGTCCTTATCTATCCCTATTTTTTCTTTTATATTAGATATTTCCTTCATTTACATTTCAAATGTTATCCCCTTTCCTAGTTTTCTCCTCCAAAACCAACCTATCTCATCCCCCCTCCCCACCAACCCACCCACTTCGTCTACCCTGTCTGTATCTCTTAATAGATCAATAGCTTCTCAGTCACAAGCTAGACTACAATACCTGAGACAAATCTTCCTCTACCTGTCATTCAGATATCTAAACTATATATATTATATATATAGCACTATGTTTCAAAAATTGCACAATGTGTGTCTAGCAAAACGTCATGTTATACTATTGTTTTTAAAGTATTTCTTAAAAATAAACATTTAAATACAATAATATTAAGTACATGTACATAGATAACTGTGGTGTTAATAAAGATATCCTTAGAGAGGAGACAGAAATGATGCTACATGCCAAAGAAATACCATGTGGAAAAAGATCTGTATGAACATAGAATAACAGAAATAAAATCCAATGAGGGAAACAGCATGGGTAGCAATGTCTTAAAATTGTCAAGCTATTACTCATTCACAAGATTGCTGACAGAAGTCATAGCCCGGTATATATTCATGAAAGAGAAAGTCCAATTTAGAAAATTTTAAGGGAGAATTAGTGATAGCCCAGATTAATAGAATATGAACTGTAGATCAGATAAATTGACAATATTCCACATAAATAGTAAATACCAGAGTTATAGATGCAATATTATATATTACATACAGATAAATTCAAAACTTGTACTATCAACATGTTAAGGTCCTAGAGAACTTCCTTTCAGAAAAAAGGTACAGATTTTCTTTGAACCACTAAAGTTATTGAAATGAGTAAGATTTATAACTATCCATAGAAAACTCATTAAAATTACATTGCTTTATCAAATGCAGGGTTTGTGAATATCTAAACATATAATACTTAATAAAGAAAAGATTGTGTTTTACAAATGTGTTATTTAAATATATAATTGGCAGAAACTTTAGATTATTGTGTTTCTTGAAATAAATAACAAGTTATTGAACAGTTCCTCCCTATTTGTCTCTAAAATTTATTATATATATATATATATATATATATTTCATAAGGAAAAATTTGAGAAATAAAAATTAAAGCACTTAAAATTGAGAATCCTATAACTTCCACTGGTAAATCATACCTGGGTCTCATTTATCTTTTATTTAGCAAGCTACAATAAAGATTAGAATGACATCCTATGGCCTTGGTGACAGACCATGGCTACTGCATTTATTGGTGATCTGGGACTGCAAACAAGAGCAAGGCAGTCAAAACTACCATGAATAATACTGAATATTTTCCTCTTCATCTGTCAATCTTCACCAATTCTATAATGTTCATATTCAGCTCCACTCTTGCATGTACAAGAGTAGGCATGATCCATATTAAAACATTTAGCTGTAGAACTGAGCTTTGAAATAATGTGATGCTCAAATGGTACTACAGGGCAGTATTATCAACACCAAAATATGATTTATTGTGGAAGGGAAAATGGTAACAAGTAGAAAATTTCAGGATCTCACAAAAAGAAACACAAAAGACTAAAATAGGAACCAATTCACATAATCCCAAACTAAAATGACTATAAAGTTTCAAGTTTACATTTGGTGCAATTTATCGTATTTTTTCTCTAAACATTAGAAAATAAGAGGCTACTTTCCACAGATTTATGGAATTTACGATAGCTTCCTTGGGGATATTTTGCCAAGCATCTTTGATAATACTATTTAGAAAACACTTACTTAATGGTTGTTTTGAGAATGTGAAGCACAGAAATTTTTTTGTACTTCTTTTTATCACTTTCTAAGTAGCCCTCCAGGAGCTGAAGGTATTAGTGGTTTAATAGATGACCAATGTTCAATCCAGCATTGTGGAATGTTGCTAAATATTTTCCATAAGCTGTGCTAATTTATAGTTTTGCTCACATAGGAGTTTTAACAAGTCCATAGGTATGACTGGCTGATCACTATAGATTTTTTTAATAAAATTTCAATTTGTTGAGTAGGGCCACAGCTGTTCTGATATGCATGCGTAATTCCCACTATTGATAATAAACAGAACTAATGGCAATGCCTTCTACTCGAAACACCCGGGTTTCTATGTGTTCTAGATGCTGTGGAGACTTCTGTCACTACTGCCTCTTTCAATCTCTTGACTTGTCATATTACGATGAATCCCCCATGAACGCTCTTTTGCTTATTTAAATAAAGTTTTAAGTTCCTCCAAAGTGAGGTAAGTTCTGGTCAAAGATATGTTACCCTTTCACTGATGGAAAAGAATATTTGCTCAGTAGAATGAATAAGTTTGTCAAGACCATCATGCTTTCAGGTTGATTATTGTAGACAGGGTGCTGATATTAGGTGGCAGAATGACATAACATGCCTGGAGATTTAAATGAAATTTTATTAGTGAAAACAGCAATATGCAGAAAGCACAGAAAACTCTTCACATTTCAGACAGCAGCATGCAGTACCAGGAGAAAGCACTATAAACTCTAAGTGTCTCTTCCAGTCTGAAACTTCAATAGACAACTTCTCATATTGTACACTTGCCAGGTTCCCGTTAACAAAATATACATGCTTCAATAGTAAACACCTGTTCAGCTTAAACACTATATATAGAGAAGGCAGATGATGAATATAATTCAATTATAAAAGAGAGACTAGGATAATGCAAACGTGACTTGTGATATTATAGAGATAAATCTTTGGCTTTAGACATAGCAAAATGACTCTACAAAGTCCCTATTTACATTCTGATTTTAAGGAATGTTAATGTATCGGTGCTTAAACAGTTTAAACATTAGTTCTTAGACAGAACAAATAAGAAGCATTTTGTTATCAGCAGGATCCCTTAGGAGTTGAGAGTATTCAAAGAAAATGCGGAATAATTGTGGCCACACATCAATCGGCAAATTTATTGCCTCACAAAGAGTTCATTCTAGCAAACATGAGAATCCATTGTTTGAACAGAAAATTCTATGCTTAAGATTGATTTTCCCCCCTTGGTATCTCAAGAGAAAAGCTGTTATATTGAACTATAAGGAATAAATGCAATTTTAAGTTTATTCTATATGGTACAAATGCAAAGGAAGTAGAAAATAGTGGATGACCCAAAGATTTGTTCTATTACCATTCTACAACAAGGCCTATGCCTTAGACTCCATTCCTACCAGCACCAAGTGAAGCATTATAAAGGCCAGACTTCTGCTCTGGCTAGCAGCTACTAGTTCATGAAACTAGCTGTTTGAGCAGTCCCAGTCGGCATTGAAGAGATAGATGGCTCCTGAAGTGCCACTGTTTTACAAACAATGCTGGAAGACAGTGAAAGCACAGCAACAAGACTTGTGCATTCACCAAAAATGTACAAAGGCAGAAAAAAAAAACATTTGTTGTCTCATGGACCTCTTCACATCTGAGCATCTACAATGTTCCATTTACTCTGGGGCATATCGTCTCCCTTCAGTTAATCCTTCCGGGAACTCCTCACCCAAAGGCTCATAGATGATTACAGTTACCATTAACATGATGTATTAGATGTATTAGACAAAGTTCTCCAGAGCAGCAGAATTTATAGAATAATCATTTTATATATATTTGTGTGTGTGTTTGTGTGTGTGTGTGTTTGTGTGTTTATGGTATGTGTATATACATATACTCACAAAATAAAAATATATTTATGTATACATACATATACACATTTGAGTAAATTATGGGTTATGGTTCAACTAGTCAAACAATGTCTAACTATCAGTGGAAAGCCTAATAATCAAGAAGTTGCTGAGTCTACAAGGCTGGATAACTCAGCTGCTCTCTCTCATGGGTATCCCCTTCACTTCTGGACTGTAGTTCTTTCACAATATAGTCAAGTTGACATTCAAGAATAGACATCAAAGATGACAACCAGGATAAATCACCATAATACATAAGCATAGTCTTACCTTTGCATTTGGTAGGAGCTACAGCAAAAGATAAATAGACTGGGTACTACCAGCAATTTGAGGGAAAAATGACAATATAAAATCATCACAGAGTAACACTGATTTATTTAGTGTCTCTTGGAATAAGTCCAAATACTAACAATTAAAATAAAAATTCTTATTTAGAAACAATAGCAATCAAGATAGGCAAGGACTATTGGGGTGTTATAATGTAGCCTTACCTTTTTAACTGCTTTTATAACTAAAACCATAGAATAATGAAAATGATTTTATCTTACAGGATCCTGTATGCCAATAAGAACAGAGATTACTACTATCAGCCAGAATACATGGCAGAGAAAGGGGGACCAAGTCACCCATCATTTCAGTACATTCTTTGTAACAGAAGACTTCTTGAATATTAAGAAAAAAATTAAGTTGAAATATTTAGCCATTTGAGGATTCTCATATGTATTATATTAAAAAGTGGCAATATGACGACAGAGTATTATCTCTCAGTTCATGACATGTTCTTATGAAGCTGCAAAATTGTATGCATATTCTAGTCTTTAAATTGGAGAACATCATCAGATACAAGGCCACACCAAATCCCTATTCACTGAAATTCATGATCCTTGGCTTTGGTTTGTATTTCCCTTCTAAATTTCTTTGGGATGATTTTTTAACTCAACCTAGATGTTCTTTCTATCCATCTGATCTAATGAAAAGAGGACTAATGCCTAGTATACTCAAGAATTCAGGTTCCCTGTAGATCACAGAGACCTGATGTCATTATAGAAGCTTTAGCTGTCATCCCAGTTATTACCACTCTCAGAGGAAATAGCATGCAGCCAGCTGATATTCTCTACATAAGAATTCTTCTGCTTTTTGTCTTAGAAGTACAAAGGCTATTCATTTCCTCACAAAGTATATCTCCACAACTGCTGTAGTTTTAACTTGTGATGTGACAACTTCATATTGTTACATGTTAGTACATGAATTCCATATCATATTTTAAAGTACATTTTGAGAGAAGAGACACATGTTATTGTATCATAATTTGATATTATTTCACTGAACTTTGAAGGTATACTAACATGATTTAATCAAAATATTCTGTACTTAAATTGAGAAAACAATTGAAAAGTATAGATTGTAAAGATAATGATAAATGAGGAACAGTTTTAGAAAAAATATGTATTCATAGATGTGGGAAAATATAATTTAGAAGACAATGGTGAGATCAGTTTGTCAGGTAGACTATATGACTTTGATGAATAGAAACATACAAAAAATAAAATAATGAATTTTTCAAAAAAGATTTGAACCAGTATCTGAGATCATTAAGTCTCATCTTGTTGCATATATGTCAGCTGATATTTTAAAAACGGCTCATATAAAAATAATGACATATTTCAAACATCCAAGGGTATGATTCTATTTTCCTTGTCATTTCAGACAACTGTTATGTCAAAGCCTAGAGTTTGTTATGTCCATGTTTCCACATAGATAAACAAAGAAAACATTTGAATTTGCTAGTGTATGTAGGGAGCTATGGATCTTATTGAGTACTGGAAAGAGTTGTTAAATGTTGACCATTTTTAAGCCTGCAAGACTAGTAAATTGTGAAAAATATTGATATAGACCAAATCCCCGAAAATAATAAATGAAGCCCAGTAACAAATTGGTGAATAGGGAATTATAATATTTTCCCCAAATTATAGGACACAAAAGAAGCAGTGTAATTTTTTGTTCCTGTCCTGTTCTAGTTTATTTTTTAAAAATATAAAATTTGCACACTCTATAATAGGATCATAATTTTCTCTGCCTCATTTCCTCCCAAATCCTACCCACTTTCCCATGTACCCACTCTAAGTATTCTTCTGTCTGTGAGGAAAACAAACGGAAGTATACAAATCATAATAAAACAGAATAAACAATAGTAAACAAAGAAAACGCTTAAGAAATGCATGTGGAGAAGTACACACATAGTTATATGGAAAACATATATAAACACAAACTAGAAAATCAAAATATATGAACATAATATATAAGCAAATATAATATAATATTAAATATAATATATGACTGTAATATATGAGCAAAGTATAATAAAGTAAACAAATGAGCAAACAAAGCATTATCAGACAAATACCCAAAATTATCAGAGAATTCATTTTGTTTTTCAATCTACTCCTGAGATGGAACCTGCCTTTAACTGGATTCATTGTATTAGAGGACACACTTGATGCTATAAGAAGAAAATGTTAAATATCGACTAAGCTACAAAAAATTAGATCCATAATTGTAGCCTGTCTACATGATACACTTAAGAAATAGTGGCACAAAAGTTGTAGAAGTAACTACTCCATAATCAGATTTAAGGCCAACTCCATGGGATGGAACCCATGCTTGAAACTGATTGGGTAGCCATAAACCTGAGACTAGATAGCTCATAACTCTATGGAAAAACTCAATACTATTGTTGTGATATAGGTACACGGCAATATATTCCTAAGAACATTCTACTATAGGTCAGGGTCTTAATTAGCCATCATTAAAGAAGTTTCACCTTGTAGTAGATAGGAACTAATACAGAGACCCACAAATGTAAAAGTTATCAGAGAATGAGAGACCTTAGAAGACTAGGTCTTAAATGGAAAGTCTTCATCAAACTCCTACCATCAGGGTTCATGGAACTACTTGGAAGAGGAGATAAAAATTAAAAAGTGTAGAGGGGATAGAAGACACCAAGGAAACAGGACTATTTTTTTTTTATTTAAATTTATTTATTTATTTTTCATGGATGTGAGTACACTGTTGCTGTCTTCAGACACTCCAGAAGAGGGCATCAGATCCCATTACAGATGGTTGTGAGCCACCATGTGGTTGCTGGGAATTGAACTCAGGACCTCTGGAAGAGCAGTCAGTGCTCTTAACCGCTGAACCATCTCTCCAGCCCCGAAACAGGACTATTGAAACAGCAGGACCTGTGTATATCTGAACTCAGAGAGACTGAAGCAACATGCACAGGGCCTATCAAGTTTCAAGCTTGATGATTCCTCAGTGATAAGTAGGAAATGAACACAGATCCCAGTCTATAACTCAGAAGCTGTCTCAAACTGATAACTACTCACAGAGGAAAAAAATGCCCAACCTTATAACAGGTCTCATTTTTCTTAGGTTATGACCATAAGTGAAAGATTGGCACTTTTTAACAGATACAATAGTGTCACATTGAAGACCTTTCTGTGAGCTGAAGAAAAGTGGTTTCTGTATGATCCAAGGCCAACTCATTAATCGAGTTAGTAATTACATTGCAGAATGGAGACAGTATTATCTGAGTCAACAGTCAGTTTTAATTTTATGAGAAAGCTGTCTTGATCACCTCTGTATTTCATGTTACAGAAAGACAATTATAATTATTTTTCTTTCCATAGCTGTTACAGGTAAATAAACAAAATATGAAATATTTGTATTTTTGAGAGTCCTTGTGTAGCTAGAAAATGACTGAATTCTTTTTCTCACTGTTTAATTTCCCACTACTATTAATTACATTTTACAACACTTATACCTCATGCTGAATTGGTCTTGAAATCACTATTTGAACATTTCAATGTACCTACATAATCTGACATTTTATTTTCTCAATGATGTTATTTCCTATTCAGAGCTCTCCCATTGTGAATAAGTGTATTTCAAAGTTAATTATAAAGAAGGGTATTATCATGTCAACATTTAACAACTTTAAGCCATAATTATGAAGCAAGTCAGAATGCTGTTAGAGAGATGCCCTTAACAAATATATTAGCCCGCAACATCAACTGGATTTGCAAAGGTTAAGACTGAGAATTGCCTCTATTTGCTGTGAAAATGGTTACCATGAATCCTTGCATTTCATCTTATTTCAGTGGAGTGAGAATTTATGTACCTAGAGTAATTATCTGAAGGCTAAGCAGATTGGGCATTGCCTTCTCATGATTAATTGCTTTGAAGGTCTTTAATTATCTTTCATGTAATCTTTAAAAAAAAAAAGTCAAGCTAGGTCAGGAAGAAAGCAGACTAAGAGAGAATTACTATAGTCCATCTGTAGAAGTTGGCTGTATATGTAGCCTCAACAATAAAGATCTCCAGTGCAACAACACCATAACAGAAAAGAGGACCCACTCTGCTGAACTTAAATAGACAAAATAATGCAACAAAGTATAGCTGCATTTTTCTTCTGTAAAGTATTTAAATAATTTGTCATGTAGTTTCTTTTCAATGCAAAAATCTCTGTGATACATCCAGTTCACATTGAACAAAACCAGATGCTTTTTATTCTATTGAAAAATTGGGGTCCTTATTTTATCCAAGAATTTGAGAATAAATATGGACTGCATTTATTTTCTGAGAATTCTAACTAGTAGAAGGTAAAATATCCCACAGCAAATACCTTACAGGAAATTGCACATAGTTACATGAATTTCAAAATTTGTTCCCTAATTCACAAAACTGGAAATTTTTGAATAGAAAATATTAAGTGTTACAGGACAGAAGAGACAAATTTATCAATGAGTTAAACATACTACAGTTTGGATAAGAAACAACCCTTTGCTCATATTCAATGTACAAAATGGTACACCAGAGACTTGTGATAAGGTATTGTGCTGGCTGGTTTTATGCCATTTTGGTACAGGCCAGAATCATTTGAAAAGAGAAAAGTTCAATTGAGAAAATGCCCACAGTAGTTTAGCTTCTGAATAAGTCTCTGGTACATTTTCTTGTTTGATGTTTCATATGGGAAGGCCCAACATACTATGCACAGTGATTCCCCTGGGATTGTGATCTTGGGGGTTACAAGAAAAGCAGAATGAGAAAGCTGTGAGGAGCAGGCCAGTAAGCAGTGCACATCATCTTCAGTCTTCAGGTTCTTGCTCTATTTAATTCCTGGTTTGTGTCTTTGATGATACATTGTGATGTGGACCTATAACCTGAAATAAACACTTTCCTCATCATGGTGCTTTTGGGCAGTGTTTTATCACATCAATAGGTACTTAATTAACATAAATGTTACATGTCCTAGATATATGTTACAAGTAAATAAGACGATGATAGATAAACATTCAGAAATTCTTTGCCATATCCTTGGTTGATATATTAGTGAAGCTCTCCACTATTGTCACAAGTGTGTGAGACAATCTATGTGATAATTTAAAATGTTAATTTTGACTCCAAGCTTTAGAGACTATTATTTACTTATACAGGTTTTTGTTCGGCCTGTGATCAGTTAGAACATCGCATTAGAACCTGAATGGTGCAAGAGCCACTCACTTCTCTGTAACCTGGAAGCAGAGAAGGAAAAAAAGGCCTCAAAGTAAATTGAGTCACAATGTGTTTTCAGGAACATTCCCAATGACCTAATTTCATTTCAATAGACCTCATATCTTAAAGGCACAACAACTTCTCAATATTTCCACAGACTGGGAACTAAGCATTCAATACATGGATCTTTATTGGACACTTACATAAAACTTAACAGTAATGGGGTTCAAAGGAAATTATAATTGATGTAAATGCCATAAATAGTGTTAAGTAAACTCTAGAATAATTATTAGAAAAAATTGTATAAATCTTAAAAATAAGATTTTATATATTTATGCTGTGTGCATATTCTGTGGATTCAGTGTATAGTATTAATCTACATGTATACAGATTGTAGTAATAACTCAACAATTCAATGTTTTCTTGTGCATATAAATATCCCTTCTAAAGACAGCAGTTCTTAATCCTTGGAAAATAATGAATGAGAATATTGTGTGTAGGGACACTTCTAATGAGAATTTTGTGTGTTTTAAAAAAATTAAAGTTTCAATCTGATGAAATAATGTACCCCTAATATTACAATGTCTATTGTATTCATTCTTGTTTTTATGAAGTTTTGTTCCACATATTTTTTTTTTATTTTCCAAGGAATCTACACTATTTTTGAGCACATATGTGACATATTTAGGGAATGATCATTGACATTATTTTGCAAACAAGTACATTATTTTATAAGAAATGTTCTATGTATAATTCACCTTCTTGAAAACTTAATTCCAAAATATGTCTAGTTTTTACAGCAATCTCACATGAAAATGATACAGATTCAATTCATACTTCTAGAAAATATTTACAATGAATTTTAAATGACTGCCCTGAAAGCATTTAAAAAATTCTAAAATATGGACCCTGTGCCACAGTGTCCAGAGTTGATCCTGTGCTACAGCATTCCATATCCAAGTACCACCAGGAGAGAGCTGGTCTCCCAGGAGTGTGTACATGCCTATGATCACAGGTCAGACCTGCACTTCTGCTCAGAGGGACCCACCTGGAACCCTTAAGATACAGGAACCAAAGTGTAGCCTGGGACAGGATCCTTCCAGTTTCTGTCTGCACCCAGAGCTGATTCTTTGCCACACTGCTCTATACCCAAATACCTCCAGGAGAGAGATGGTCTCCCAGGAGAGTAGACACACCTGTGAGCATAGGTAAGACCACCACTTCTGCTCAAATTCCTGGGCCAAGAGGAACTCATCTAGAGTGATAATAACAAAGGAACCAAGGCACATCCAGGGACAGGATCCTTCCAGTTTTCAGTTGCCCCCTGGAGATGACACTGTGCTACAGCTCTCCATACCCAAATTCTTCCTGGAGACAACTGATCTTCCAGGAGTACTGACACAAAGGCTTGCAGGAGGGACAAGCCTCAGTCAGAGACAGCTAGACCAGCCAACACCAGAGATAACCAGATAGCAAGAGGCAAGGCCAAGAACATAAGCAACAGAAGCCAAGGCTATTTGGCATCATCAGAACCCAGTTATCCCACCACAGTGAGCCCTGGATACCCCAACACACCAGAAAAGCAAGACTCTGAATTAAAATTCTCATCTCATCACAAAAATATAGGACTTTAAGTAGAACATAAATAACTCCCTTAAAGAAATACTGGAGAATACACATAAACAGCTAGAAGTCCTTAAAGAGGAAACAAAAAATTCCCTTAAACAATTACAGGAAAACACAACCAAACAGGTGAAGAAATTGAACAAAAAAATCCAGGAATGAAAAATGTAAATAGAAACAATAAAGAAATCACAAAGGGAGACTACTCTTGGGATAGAAAACCTAGGAAATACTTTTTGCATTTTGCATTTTTTTGACTGTTGTGTCAATGTTTTCTATGGGATCTTCTGCATCTGAAAATCTCTCTTCTATCTCTTGTATTCTGTTGGTGATGCCTGCATCTATGACTCCTTATCTCTTTCCCAGCTTTTTGTTTTGTTCTATGAGACAGGTTTTCTTACTGTGCGGTCTAGCCCCAGCTGTCCTAAACTCATGCTGTATACCAGGCTAGCTTCCAATTCATAGTCCTTTTCCTCCCTACCTCTGAATAAAGACAAGTACCACCATGCCAGTCAGGACTTTCTCTTACCACATCTCACTGGGGAGACCTTCACTTTGTTCGGGGAATTTACTTTAATCCCTGATGAGGACAGCTGTTCAAATTAATAAAACAACGAAAAAAATCTATTAGAGCACACATCACAAAGGCACATTCACCTCCCACATTGCTTCCTTGGGAAATAACCTCTGAGAAAAAGGCTCAAAATTCTAATAGCAGCAATATTTTAAAGAGATTTAGTGTCTAATACAAGAACACAATGATAAGCACTACAGAGACTGAAAAATTCTAGATAGGATGAATCACTAACAAAGCTTGTATGGAACAGGTATTTGTCTGAGTGTGACAAGAAGCCTTTTGTCAGGTTATTGTTCTAGATTTGGTTATTAACTGATGCATTGATGAGGAAATATGAAAAAATATATTGGGAACGTAAGGAAACAATTCACAGTATTTTGGGAGCACAAAGCCTGCTGATTTGTTAAGGCATTCTGAATTCCAGACCAACTAATCAAAAACAAGAAAAAAAAAACCACCATAGCATCAAAATAACAGGAATCAATAAACACTTCTAAGTGATTACTCTCAAGATTAATGACCTCTATTCCCAAATAAAAAGACACAAACTAGCAGATAGGACTAGAAAACAGGGTCCATCATTCTGCTGAATCTAAGAATTGTATCTTTCCATCAATAGTGGACATTACTGTAGGGTGATGGAAAATATATTCCCAGCAAATAACCCCAAAAACAAACAAATGTTGCCATTTTAATATCTGACAAAATAAACTTTAAATCAAATCAAATCAGAATAGCTATGAAAGGACACTATATACTCATCAAAAGAAAATTTCCTAAAGTATATTGCAATTCTAAATATAGCCAAACAAAACAGCACCCAAATTCAAAGTAGAAACACTAATATAGCTATAAAAATATATTAAACCTAAGACAGTAATTGTGGATGTCTTAAATAACCACCTTTTGCCAATAGACAGGGCATCCATACAAAAAATGAATATAGAATGGCTGAAATTAAACAATATTACAAATTAAATGTACCTAGCAGATATTTACAGAACATTTTTTGCAAAAAATATAATATAACATGCTTCTCAACACGTCATGGAACTTTCTCCAAAATTGTCCAGATATCTGGACACAAAGAAAGTTTCAACAAGTGCAAGAAAATTTAAATAGGATATCTTTTTTATATATTTAAGATATCTTAAATATGGATACAAAAATTTGCAAAGAAGTCAAGGTATCACTATTTTAGATGATATGATAATATACATAAGTGACCCCAAAAATTATACTAGAGAACTTCTCCAGCTGATAAACAACTTCAGCAAAATGACTACATATAATATTAGCTCAAACAAATATGTAGTGTGCCTTTATACAAATGGTAAATGGGCTGAGAAAGAAAATAGGGAAACAACAGCCTTTACAATAGTCACGAATAATATAAAATATCTTGGTGTAAATGTAACCAAATATGTGAAAATTCTGTATGGCAGGAACTTCAAGTCTCTCAAGAAAATTTGAAGAAGACCTCGGAAGTTGGAAAGATTTACTATGCTCATTGATTGGTAATATTTACATAGTGAAAATGGCCATCCCATGAAAAGTAATCTACAAATTCAATTTAATTCGCATCAGAGTTCCAACATAATTCTCCACAGTTATGGAAAGAACAATTCTCAATTTCAAATATAAAAGCAAAAAAAAAAAAAAAAAACAAAAACAAAAACAAAAAAATCCCCAAAACCTGTGGATAACGAAAAATATTCTTAACCATTAAAGAATTTCTTGGGAAATGGAAATCACCATTCCTGACCTCAAGCTGTACTTCAGAGGAATAGTAATAAAAACCATATGGGATTGGTACAATCAATTAACCAATGGAAGACTTAGAAATAAACCCACATACTCACTGACACCCTATCTTTGACAAAGAAACCAAAAATATTCATAGAAAAAAAGAAAGTATCATCAATAATTTTTGTTGGTCTAACTGGCATTCTGTGTGTAGAAAAATGAAAATAGATTCGTATTTATCACCTTGCACAAATATCATATTCAAGTGGTTCAGGCCTGCAATATAAGACCAGATATTGAATTGAATAGAAGAAAAAGTGTGAAAGACCTTCAAAGTTATTGGCACAAGGAGAAATTTCCTGAACAGAAATTCAATGGCTCATGCTCTAAGATCAACAATTGATAAATGGGACCTCATGAAACTGAAACACTTCTGTAAGGCAAAAGAAACTGTCAGTCGGACAAACTGGTAATCTACTGATTGGGAAAATTCTTCACTAACTCCTCAACCGATAGAGGGCTAATATCCAAAATATATAAAAAACTCAAGAATCGAACGTCCAAAAAACCAAATATCTCAATTAAAAAATGGGTTGCAGAGCTAAACAGAGAATTTTCAACAGAGAAATGTTGAACGGCTGAGCACAGCATAAAGAAATGTTCAAAGGACTTAGTCATTAGGGAAGTGAAAATAAAAACAACCCAGAGATTTTACCTTACACCAACCAGATTGGCTAAGATAAAAAACTCAGGTAACAGCACATACTGGAGATGTTGTGGAGAAACAAGAACACCCTTCCATTGCTGGTGGGATTACAAACTGGTACAACCACCCTGGAAATCAATCTGGAGATTCCTCAGAAAATTGGAAATAGATCTAACTGAACACCCAGCTATACCACTCTTGGGCATATATCCAAAGATGGCCCACCATACCATAGGAACACATACCCCAATTCATTCATAGCAGCCTTATCTGTAATAGCCAGAAGCTGGAAACAATCTACATGTCCCTCAAAAAATGGATATAGAAAATATGGGTTCATCCACATAATGGAATATTTTTCAGCAATTAAGATCAAGAAGGATGTGCATGGTATATATTTACAAATAAGTGACTATTAGCAAAAAAAAAGAATATCCAGGGTACAATCCACAGAACTTAAGAAATTTAACAAGCACAAATGTCCAAGTAAGTACTGTTAAATCCCACTTAGAAGGGGGAAAAAGATAATCATGGGAGGTAGAGGGATACAAGGACCTGGGTGGAATGGGGGAGTGGAGAAATAGGATCAGATCTGGGTGGGAAACAGGAGAGAATCCCTGAGAGCAGCCACAATGAATGGAAATATGCAACCTTGAGAGATGTGAGAGGGGCTTTAGAAAGTATCAGAGACCTGGGAAGCGAGAGACTCTCAGGATTCAAAGGGAGGGACCTTAGATGAAATGCCCAACAGTGGGGAGAGAGCATTTAAGAGTTCCCTCCAGTAGAGAGATAGGGCCTCAAGTGGAGTGATAGGGGTGCCAACTCACAGTTAAAATTTCTGATCCAGAATTGTTCCTCTCTAAATGAACTGTAGGGACAAAAGTGGAGAAGACACCGAAGGAAAGGTGATCCAGTGTCCAGCCCAACTTGGGATCCATCTCATAGGGAGGCACCAAGGCCTGACATTATTATTGATGGCATGTTGTGCTTACAGACATAAGCCTAGCATACCTCTCCTCTAAGAGGTCTAACCAGCAGCTGACAGACACACATATGTACACTCAACAGTTGGACTGAAGTCAAGCACCCCTATGGTTTAGTTAAGGGACGAATGGAAGAAGCTGAAGGAGAGGGCTACCCCATAGGAAGACCAGCACTCTCAACTAACCTGGATGCCTGGGAGTTCCCAGACACTGAGCAACCTACCAGACAGCATACAAGAGTTGGCCTACAGTCCCAGACACATACATAACACTGAATTTCCTAGTCAGTCCTAAGTGGGAGAAAATATGCCTGATCCTCAAGAGACTTGGGGCTGCAGGGAGGCAGGAGGCATGATAAGTAGGGGAGAGGAGTAACGGGATGAAGAACTTTGGGAGAGGGGACAATGGTTAGAGTGTAAATAAATAATAATCATAACAAACAAATAACAAACAAAAAACAACAGAATGTATACAAAATTATGGAAACTAACAACATACTACTTAATGAGGAAAAGATTCTTGACAGAAATTACCAAGTAAATTCAAAACCTTTTAGAATTTAAAGACAATAAAACACAACATACTTAAATGTATAGAGCATAATTAAGGCCCTTCTTAAAGAGCAGAAATCAATAAATAAAATAGAAATAAAAATAATAGTACAGATAATCAATGAATAAAGACTTGCTTCTTTAAGAGAATCAGTAAGATGTATAATTCTTAAGCAAAATTAACAAAAATAACAGAGAGAAAATATACACATTATAAAATTTCACACAAAATGTGGGACATACAACAGACACAACAGAAATCTAGAGAATCATGGGGACCCATTCCTGACACTGCTTAGGTTGTCAAGAACCTGAGACTAGACAAGCCATGAGTATGAGGATAAACCAAGTACTGTTGTTCTGCTAAATTATATACAATAAAATGACCCCTAACAACATTCAGATACCTATAGATCTGGATTTAGTTCAGTCATCATCAAAGAAGCTTCCTTTTACAGTAGATGGAGCTTAATATAGAGACCCAGAACTGGAAAACATGCCAACATTGAGAGACCTTGAAACACTCAGTCAAGAATAAGATGTCTTCATCAAATTCCTCTTCTCAGGATTCCTGGCACTATGTGGAAGAGAAAGCAGAAAGATTCTAGAAGGCAGAAGGGATGTGTGCTACTGAAAAAATAAACAGGAGTGACACATGTATGATCTCAAAAAGACTGTGGGAGCATGCACAGAGTCTGCACAGGACCAAGGCAGGATGGGTTGTTGGTATTGAGGTATAAGTAGACAAGAGTTCCTATCCCTAGCCAATAAACTATCTCCAATTGATAACCACTCACAAAAGAAAATTTTGTTTTCATCAAGGAAGTCTCAAGGGCAGGCTCCATGCCTAATCACATATTAACAACAAATGTAAGTCAATTATATTTTTGAAGGATTTATTTATTTATTTATTTATTTATTTATTTATTTATTTATCTAGCTAGTTAGCTAGCTAGCTTATTTTTTATTTTTACTTCATATTGATTTATTTGGGCCTTTTTAAAAACTTACTCCTCTCTTGTTTGCAAATTATATTTGCTAATGTTGTTTTTGTGGTGTTCATGTGTGTGTGACTATTTGTGTGTGTGTGTGTGTGTGTGTGTGTGTGTGTGTGTGTGTGTGTTTGTATTTATAGAGATCGGTATGGAGTAAGACGTATGAGAAGATAGAAAAGATTTTGGAGGAGATGATGTAGGGGATAGCATGTTCAAAAGGCATTGTATGAAAAATATTGTTTTCAGTAAAAATGAATGTATAACATGATTTATATGAAAATGTTAGAGAACAGATTGAAATATCTTCTACATATCCACTAATAGCTTGGTCTACAAATGGCACAGTGTGGCATAAATAAATCTATAATTAATTGGAAAATTATCAATAAATGGTGTGGACACTTCATGAATGGCTCAAATAAAATCTCTGCATGAATTCAGGACAGACTATATAGTATGCTGCAAGGCTTGTATATTTAAAAGCTTTTTAGGTTGTCTTCCTGCAATAGATTATTTCATAGCAAAAATAGATATCAACCTCTCTGCAGCTCTGAACATGAAATGGGAAATCTTTCCGAAACAGCTGCAATTGGGCTTGCAAGAGGCAGAGGCGGTGATGCCACAACAGATGCTCTGCTTCTCCCTCAGTGACAGAGCATATTGGAGATTTCAAGTAGGGCTGGCGTCTCAGAGAAAGCAATTAGGTTCTTCCTGAGTGATGGTGGTGTAGGAAACAAAGTAATTAGGTCAGATTAGAGCAAAGAAAGATAAATATCTTGCCTAAACAAAGGTCGGAGCTACATGACCACAATTACTTGAGCAGAAGACAAAGCAGGGCATATGGCATGGGTTGCTCCATTTTAATATCCTAACTACTTATTTTACTTATGATAGCTATTGGAAGAATTTAACATAGGACAGAATTTAACATAGAATTTTAACATAGGACAGAATTGTATGCCACAATACAGGCGTATTTTGATGAGAGAATTTGTTGTTGTTTTTCATTTCTTTATCAATGTTTGAGAATTTCATACATGGATAAAAATTCATTTTGTTCAAATCTACATGAATGACCCCTAAAATTTCTCCCTTATCTGCTACCAATTACTATTTTTCTCTGTTTTATAAGCGCATTGAGTACAATTACTATTTTTGGTATGTAAATGGATTTGGGAATAACTACTGGAACATGCTCTCAGGGGAAGCATCTCTGAAAAAAACTGATTATTCTTTCCTCGTCTGTTAGCCAAAATTGCCAATAGCACCTTGGCTAGGGATAAAATTTCATGTGATTTTTACCCTATAAGTTCTGGTATTTTAGATGACAATATTTTGCCTATCTTCTACTTGCAGTTGTAACTACTGTGAGTTCATGTGTGCAATGTCATGCCTAGAAAATACATTATCATTTTAAGTATCAACTGCCTGTGGATGTTACAAAGTTTCTGCCTCCTCTTACTCAATGACTTCTGGTACTTAGCATTTGAGACTGTGATGTAGATGTTTCATTTTGAACAAAGCATTCTGTTATTATCTTCAGAAGGACTAGATATAGATCTCTATATTAATCATCATCTCTTGTGAAAAAACATCTTTGTTAATGGGGGTTAAAATGTACTAAATTATAGGTATAATGTTAAAGACTTAGGGAGCATTTCCATACTATGTTCATTAGAAAAATGATAGTAGAAGGTTCTCAAATTTTAGCAGTAATCTATCCAAATATAGGTTCTTGGCCTGATAATACTATAAGGCATTGGTTTCACCTTCTTAATAGGATTTAGCACAATTAGGAAAGTAGTTTGTTGTTCCAATAACATTGGTGCCATCAGAATACCAGTGGCCATATCTTTAAAAAAGCAATATGAAATGGTACTATAGAAGCTTTCTAAACTGCACACATATAAAGAAAGTTTAAATTTAGTCACTCCCGGAGGATCCGGCTATACCACTCCTGGGCATATACCCAGAGGATTTACCTGCATGCAATAAGGACACATGCTCCACTATGTTCATAGCAGCCTTACTTATAATAGCCAGAAGCTGGAAAGAACCCAGATGTCCCTCAACAGAGGAATAGATTCAGAAGATGTGGTATATTTACACAATGGAATACTACTCTGCAATTAAAAACAATGAATTCACGAAATTCCTAGGCAAATGGTCAGAACTTGAAAATATCATCCTTAGTGAGGTAACCCAATCACAAAAGAACACACATAGTATGCAGTCACTGATAAGGGGATATTAACCCAGAATCTCAGAATACCCTAGACACAAGACAAATATCAATAGATTTCCAAGAAGATGGAAGGAGAGATCCCTGGTCCTGGAAAGACTGGATGTAGGGGAATGCTGAGACAGAGAAGCGAGAGGGGTTTGAATGGGAAAAAGAGGGAGGGAAGGGTGCTTATGGGACTTTCAGGGAGGGAAGAAACGGGAAAGGGGAAATGATTTTGAATGTAAATAAAAATATAAAAAATAAAAAAAAATATATAATAAAAAAAATTTAGTTACTCTATAATGGAGATAAAACTCACTCTTTTTGAAACTATAGGATATCAAATAATAATCTCAGTGTCAAAATTGACTTTTAAATTGTTGGTCAATGGAGTTCTATTGACCACATGAAATAATAGACTATTAAAAGCACAGCATATCTTAGAAGGGAATTTATAGATTCAAAACGTATTCTCTAATTTTGTTAAGATATACGTATCTGGTTGGAAGCTTTTGGATTGCACTTTGAGTATTACTTGAATTGTTGAATATTACCCTGAGTAATGCTTGCAGGTAACTATCCAAGAAGAGGTAATACTTTGTAGAATTCTATCATGGCATGGTGCCTATGAGGACATAAACTGAAAGAATGACTTCTCCATTGACTGTTTTCTTTGGGTTGTTAAAGAAAACAAAATTAAAATGACAATGATCATATATTTCCAAGACTGGAAAATAGAAGCATGAAATTAGAAACTGTGAAATGAACAGATCAGGTAGTTAACTTGATAATTTTTCTTTTTGTAGTTTCATCAAGAGAGATAATATTTAAAAATCTAAGTAGATAATATGCTACATTTGATAACCTTTAGTTTTTAGAAAGCTATTACAGTATATAATGACTAATTTTGGTATAAGGTTGGACCATGGCCATAGCTTCATAATAGAACATTTTCCTAGCAAGAGAGAAGACCTGAAATTGGTACACAGCATTGCAAACATCAAAAGAAAGAAAGAAAAAAGAGAGTGTGGAAATATATCTAAAGTATAATTTTTGGCTCAGGTTTTCTTAAAACCTGACGTGACATAAATTTTAGCGTCTATGAGAGACAAATGTTTCAAAATTAAGATTTTTTTTAATTCCAGCAATATCCATGATATTTCAACATATATATACATATAACTTTATGAATAAAAATGTCTTACATAGAGAAAGAAAACTATTTTCAAGCAAATGAATTTAGTTTAAATTCATATGACAAATTTAAAATGTTTAATACCAGAGAATCCATTTATAATAATTTCCTTTCAAAGCCTTACTACTTTTGAATTAGGAAAATAGCATATATTTTAGCATGCCAACACTTAGTCATCACAGAGAAATATTGAAGATTTATATCAATATAAAGGTATAATATTGCAGCTTAATTTAAAACAAAACTATTCAAAATAAAATAAGTGGAAAGTTTCATTGAACAATGGTATATCAGGCTTTCATTTAATAGTGTCAATCATCTTATGCTATATGAACACTGACTAACAATGAAACAGACAACACTGAATGAATGCTTGGTTTTCGTGGAAAAAAGGTAAAAATCATGTTGGTTCACTTTTCACGTACTGAAATGTGTGATAGATATGCCAATTTGAGGTAGTGGGTGGAAATAGGTAATTTGGAAGTTATTAGAAGAATCAAAGCATTTGTTTCAATACAGATTATTTCCTAATTATGCCACTAGAAGGAAATGAAATGAAATTTGAACCATGAAAAAGAAAACAATTTGAGGGCTACTAGATTGGAATGGAGTTCACACACAACTGTAGTAACATTAATGAATGTTTTACAAAAAGAATAAACAATTTATAAACGAATCAAGAGCATCTAGGACTCTATAGAGCTGGAAAACCAAAACTAATTTTATTTCCCATAATAAGAGAAATGATTCCCAAATCAAATCAAGCACTGATATTCAGTATCTAATATAGTTTATCTTACCTTCCATGAAAATTTGTAAGATAAACACAAATGAAATTGAGAAGTTTAGGGAAACAACTTTAAAAAAATTGGCATCTGCTGTATAAGAGATGTTACATCCTTTTTCATAGATGGCTTTTTTGATTCCTTGAAATTCCTTGACACAGAATATCTTTTTTTTTCTAAGTGATAAGAACTTCTCAATGATCTGTACATAATTCCTTGTGTTATATGTTATTAGTTATAATGTTTTGAATATAAGGACAATATGCAGATGGAAGTTGAAGAACAAATTACAATTTTTGGTTAGGTGATTTTATTTTAATAACTGGGTACCACCATCCAGTCTGTTTAGCTTCTTTTCTGAACATTATAATTTCATTATTGCATGAAAAGAAATAAAATGGACTTATTATGAACAATTTAATATATTTCAGTATCTATATATCTATTTTGGTTTTAGCACAGACCATATTAGATGCAATATTGGGATTTTAATGTACTTGTATATCTCAACAATCAGAAAAACCTCAGTGGAATTTGTTTGTGAGCTTTCTGATAGTTAAGATTAGATGATTGGTCTCAATTTTGTGATGTTTTCCTAAGGTCAGGTCAGACTCAAGTGGAAGTTATGCATTTCAAACTAAAGTAAATTAATCTATATGAATCTACTCTAGATACAACTAGAAATAAATTATACATTTTATTATATTGAAGTTGTATCCATAGAAAATGACAACTTTTTGCACAGATGTGTTTGAAATATTCTTGCTAAAATACAGAGGATGAATGAGAACAATTAAATAATAATGAAAGATTTAATTTGACTATTTCAGTAGGCCAGAGAAGAGACCTACAATGTGGGATAAATAAACCCATAGAGGTAGGAGATAGAAATTTTCTAATGTTGTTAGTATTTATTTTCATATAAGCTAGTTGCATCAAATTATATTAATATAATTACATGTAAATGCTTAATTATGATTGCTAGGTGTTTGTCTCAAAAGCTAAGCTCCTAATTGATACTAGAAAGTACTGGCAATTTCTTATTTTTTCTTAGGTTTTCTTATTTATAACAACTTAGCACTTTCTGATCATACATTTCTTAATAAAAAGTCTGGAAATTCATTGTATTTCCCATTATGATGATAAGTAACATATGCAATATTCACAGTACTTTAACCCTGCCTTTATATTTATTGTTTTTTCCATTCTGCATTAAATGGTTTTTTTGCATATAGTTTTGAGTAATTATAATTATATCCTTAAGAAAATGTATTTATTTCTGCAGAGTGACATATGGAGATATGATATGATTAAGGTAAGATGTCCTCGAATGATATCAGGCCACAAAGCTGAGAGCATAATAGAATGTAAATAGGAAACAGAAGAATTACAAAGCTAGGAGCAACTGCACTTACAAAATCTGCGAGGCAATCACTCTATGATAAGCATATAGAGGAAATTTCAAATGTAATATAAATAGTAAAAATGAAGTGCTTGAAAAATTATAATTCTTAATTGATGAATTCATATCTCCCTCATTTCTATGCTGTCCTGTATGAGTAAAGATGTTTGTGATAATATAGTTCACGAACTCAAGCTTACTCTTCTTGATGTCACACATTTATAAGTGTAGTCATAGGAAGACCAGATAAGAGAAATTTCACTATTTTCAAAGGCAGACTGGTCAGAGTTCTATGTCACTTTTGGCTAGAATGAAATCTTACCTGAAAAATAAAATATAATGAATTCAACCTAAGCAAGGATACGAGGGCCTTTTTATTTGTGAGGACTCCAATTTTGAGCCAATATACTACAAGCTCTACTGAGAGTAATGATTGAAACTGTTAATGATAAGCAAGTCTTCTAATCTTTAAATTGCAATTATTGGAAATTATTCTGAAGACTATATTTTCCTTATTATAGATCCTGTTCTGGAAATTTCTTTAACTTCCTGAATCTTATGGTCCCCCAGCTTCAGCCCTCCTGGAAATCATGTTTCCTCTGAGAAATAGTAGTTCTGAGAGAGTTGTCTGCCACATTGACACTTCTGGTGGCCAACAAACATGAATATATAATACTCATGGATTTAGTGTTAGTACTGCACTTTTTTTAAACACTAAATAAAACTGGATAGCAAGTGTTGCAGGAACATAGAAGTCAATTTGTTCCAACACCTTTGAAGGAATTGACACAGCATTTTTTATCTTTTGAAATTTTCACTTAACACCATTCTAATAATGACTATCAACTCTAGTATGTTTAATAGATAGCTTAAAAACTGCCTCTTTATTCTATTCCCCTATGGAAAACTTAATTCGAAGGAGAACAAATGCAACTCAGTTGAGAAGCCGTTAGCATTGTTTCTATGCTTATTTGGTATTCAAGAGAAAATGTACTTAATTAATCAAAGTAATATATAAAGGCACATTTGCAATTTAGATAAAATTCCCCACCTTTAACTTAATGTTGCCTCAGCCATATGAGAAACAAACAAAATGAAACAGGCCAAGAATCCATGGGTCAGAGGTGCCAGACAATTATAACAGCAGAAATGAAGTCTAAAACCCATCTAAGGAGGCCCCCTTTGCTTTAGAGGTATTTGTGTTGCATTTGCCTTTTTCAGCAGCAACCTTAGGAAGAGAGGTGATAGGTGACCAGAGAAGGTCACTATTGTCTATTGTTTGTTCTCTCTCTCTCTCTCTCTCTCTCTCTCTCTCTCTCTCTCTCTCTCTCTCTCTCTCTCTCTCTCTCTCTCTCTCTCTCTCTCTCCCCCTCTCTCTCCTTCCTTCATTCCTTCTTTCTTTGTTTCATTTTTTTCTTTCTTCCTTCCTTCCTCCCTCCCTCTGTCCCTCCTCCCCCCCCTTCACACTGCAAATGATGTACATTCCCAGCAAACCCTCATCAATCCCCTTCCCTCATCCTCCACTCTCCTCCTCTCAGAGCATGGGATCCCCTTGTTTTCCACCCACCCTAGTATATTAAGTCTTTGCAGGTTAGACATATCCACTGAGGACAGACATGGCAGCCCTGCTGCTGGGGAAAGGATCCAACAGTCAGGCTACAGCTTTAGACACAGCCCTCACTCTAGTTGTTGGGGGACTAATATGGAGATAGAACTGCATGTCACACACACACACACACACACACACACACACACACACACACGCCAAAGGCCTTGGTCCAGGGGCTGTATACTCTTTGGTGGCTCAGTCTCTGAGAGATTTGCAAGGGTCCAGGTTGCTTAACTGTTGGTCTTCTTATGGAGTTCGTTTTCCCTTCAGGGCCTTCAATCCATCCTCATACTCTTCCGCAAGTGTCCCTGACCTCCATCCAAGTTTGGCTGTGAGTATATGCATCTGTTTCAGTCAGTTCTCATGGTAGAACTCTGAAAGGACAGTTATGTCAGGCTCATATCTTCAAACATAGCAATGCAACATCAATAGTATCAGATATTAGTGCTTGCCCATGGGATTAGTCTCAAATTGAGCCTGTTATTGGCTGGAGATTCCTTCAGACTCTGATCTTTCTTTGTCCCTGCATTTCTTTTATACTGGAAAAATTTTAGGTGGAAAGGTTTCTAGGTGAGTTGTTATCCTTAACACTCCACTGGGTTTCTGCTTGGCAACAGGAGGTGGAATGTTCAAGTTCCATGTCCTACTAGTAGGCGTCTTGGCTAAGGTCATCCTCATTGACTTAGGGAAGTCTGTGGTACTTGCTAAAGGTTTCTTCCACTATCCTTACCATGGGAAGCTGAAGATTTCCATTCATTCTCCTGGCTTTCCAGCCCTCTCTCCTGTCTCCCTCACATCTGTTCCAGCCCTCTATTTCTCTCCCTTCCCATTTCCCACCTAGTTCTCTCCTTCACTTTGCCTCCAATGACTATTTTATTCTCTCCTAAGTGAGATTTAAGCATCCTTGCTTTGGCCTTCCTTCTTGTGGGCTCTATCATGTATATCCTATGTTTCATGACTAATATCCACTTATCAGAGAGTACATTCCATGGATGTCCTTTTGGTATGGGTTACCTCACTCAGGATGATATTTTCTATTTCCATTCATTTGCCTGCAAAACTCAAGATTTTATTTTTAATAATTGAATAATATTTCATTCTGTAAATGAATATCATTTTCTGTGTCCATTCTTCTTTTTGCAGATATTGAAAGAGCAATTATCAACCACATAGAAAAACAAAAACCACAGTAGAGCAATCCTGAACAATAAAATAACTTCTGGAATAATCAATATCCCTGATCTCAAGCTGTACTACAGAGCAATAGTGACAAAGACTCTAATAGTATTGGTACAGAAACAGACAGGGCAATAAATGGAATCAAATCAAAGACATAGGAATAAACCTTTATACTTATGGACACTTGAAATTCAAGTCTCTGAAGAAAGAAATTGAAGAAGATCTCAGAAGATAGAAAGATCTCCCATAGTTATGGAGTGGCAGAAATAACAGAATAAAAATGGTCATCTTTCCAAAAGAAATCTACAGACTCAATGCAATCCCCATCAAAATCTCAACTCAATTCTTCACAGAGATAGAAAGAACAATTCTCAAATTCATTTGGAACAACCAAAAAATCCAGGATAGCAAAAAATATTCTCAACAATAAGAGAACTTCTGTGGGAATCACAATCCATGACCTCAAGCTGTACGATAGAGCAATAACCATAAAAACTGCATGGTATTGGTACAGACCATTGATATCAGGTATATACAGACAGGTATATCAATGGAATAGAAATGAAGACCCAGAAATGAACCCACTCAACTATGGTCACTTGATCTTTGACAAAGAATCTAAAACCATCCAGTGGATAAAAAAGAACATATTTTTTTTTAAAAAAAGATGCTTGTTTAAGTGATGGTCTGCATGTAGGAGAATGCAAATTGGTCCATTCTTACTTCCTTGCACAAGGCACAAGTTCAAATGCTTCAAAGACCTCTACCTAAAACCAGATACACTGAATCTATTAGAAGATAAATTGGAAATGAGCCTCAAACACATCAGCATAGGGGAAATTTTCCTAAACTGAGCATCAATATCCCAGACTCTAAGATAAACTATAGACAAATGGGATCTCATAAAATTAAAAAGCTTCTGTAAGGCAAAGGACACTGTCATCAGAGCAAAATGGCAATCTACAGTTTGGGCAAAGATCTTTACCAATCGTATACAGAGAAGTCATGAAATTAGACTCCAGAGAACCAAATAACCTTATTAGAAAATGGGGTAAAAAGTTAAACAAAGAATTCTCAACTGAGGAATCTTGAATGGCCTAGAAGCACCTGAAGAAATGTTCAACATCCTTAGTAATTAGGGAAATGCAAGTCAAAAAGACTCTGAGATTCTACCTCACACCAGTCAGAATGGCTAAGATCAAAAATTCAAGAGACATCAGATGCTGGCGAAGATGAGAAAGGAATATTCTTCCATTGTTGGTAAAATTGCAAGCTGGTACAACCACTCTAGAAATCAATCTGGCATTCATCAGAAAATTGGACATAGTACTGAGGACTCAGCTGTACCACTCCTGTGCATATACCCAAAAGATGCTCTAACATATAACAAGCACACATACTCCACTATGTTTTTAGTAGCCTTATTTATAATAGTCAGAAGCTGGAAACAACACAGATGTTCCTCAACCAAGGAATGGATGCAGACAATGTGGTACATTTACACAATGCATTACTACTCAGCTATTAAAAAGAATGACTTCACTCTTGTTCTCTTGTTTCTCTCCTGCCCTCTTGGACTCTTCCCTTTCCCCCTCCCTATTTCCCTCTACTTCTCTACTCTCTCCCTATCTGCCTTTCTCTGCCTCTACTACCCTCCTAACTTCCCATGCCCTAAATTAACTGTATTCTATACAAAAAAAGAATGACTTCATGAAATTGGCAGGCAACACAATTCACATATAAAATGATGCCCAAGAAGAAGGAAGGAGAGGCCCCTGGTCCTGGAAAGATTGGATGAAGCAGTGTAGGGGAATACCAGACAGAGATGTTGGAGGGGGTTGTTTGGGGAACAGGGTGAGGGAAGAGGGCTTATGGGACTTTCAGAGAATGGGGAACCAGGAAAGGGGAAATCATTTGAAATGTAAATAAAGAATATATTTAATAAAGAAAAAAGAAAATATCATCCTGACTGAGATAACCCAGGGACAAAAGAATACACATAGTATGTACTCACTGATAAGTGAATATTAGGAAAAAACCTTGGAATACCCATGTTAAAACTCACAGACCATATGAAGCTCAAGAAGAAGGAAAACCAAAGAGTGGATGATTTAGTACTACTTAGAAAGGGAAAAAAATAATCAAGAGAGGTAGGTACTTAGGGTGGAAGGTACTTAGGTGGAAGCGAGGAGGCAGAGGGGAAAATAAGGGGGCAGGATCAGGTGTGGCAAGAGACGGGGGGGGGGAGATGTACAGAGGGTCAGAAAATTGAACAGTGGTGTGTAATAGTGGGGGATGGTAAACTAGCAGTAGCCACCAGCAAGTCCTTGATACTGAGAAAGCAAGAGATTTCCAGGACCCGACCTTCATGATGTTAGCTGAAATATCCAACAGAAGGGAGAGAGAACATGTAGAGATCATTTCCAGAACATGGGCATGGTCCCAATTTGAGGGATGGGGCCACCTACTGATCTCAAAAATATTAGCATAGAATTGTACCTGTCTAAAGGAAATGCAGGGACAAAAGAGGAGCAGAAAATGAAGGAAAGGCCATCTAGAGACTGCCATACCTGGGGATCCTAACCATTTGCAGCCACTAAATCCAGACACGATAGCTGATGCCAAGAGGTGCTTGCTGACAGGAGTCTGATATAGCTGTCTCCTGAAAGGCTCTTCCAGAGTCTTACCAATACAGATGTGAATGCTTACAGTCAACCATAGGACTGAGCATGGGGACTCTAATGGAGGAGTTAGGGGAAGGACTGAAGGAGCTGAAGGGGTTTGCAATCCCATAGGAAGAACAACAATATCAACCAGACCCCGAGAGCTCCCATGGACTAAACCACCCCCAAAGAGTACTCATGGAGGGACCCATGGTTCTAGCTGCACATGTAACAGGATGGTCTTATCTGGCATCAGTGGGAGAAGAGGTCCTTTGTCCTGTGAAGGCTCGATGCCACAGTGTAGGAGAATGACAGGGCAGTATGGAAGAAGTGGGTGGGTGGATGGGGAGCACCCTCATAGAAGCAGGGGGAAGGGGGAGGTAATAGTAAGTTTGTTGATGAGAAACTGGGAACAGGGATAACATTTGAAATGTATGTAAGTGATATAACCCATACATTTTTTTTTAAAAAAGGAAAGAAAAACTGAAAGCCTCTTCAACAAATGGTGCTAGTTTAAGAAGATGTGTTCATGTAAAACAATGTAAATACATCCATAATTATCACCCCTCACAAAACTTAAGAACACGAGGATCAATGACCTCATCAAAAAAATTAGATTCACCAAAATTAATAGAATAGAAAGTCGAAAATATCCTTGGACACATTGGTAGAGGGGACATTTTTCTCAACAGAATATCAATGTCTCAGACCCTAAGATAAACAATTGATAAATGGGACTTTATGAAACTTAAAAGGTTCTGTAAGGCAAAGGGAACATTCAATAGGACAGAATAGCAGCATGCAGATTGGGAAAAGGGTCTTCACTGTCCCAACATCTGACTGAGGGCTAATATTCAAAGTATATAAAGAAATCAGAAGGTTAGATTCTAACAAAACACATATCCGAATTTTAAAATGGGTTCCAGAGCTATACAGAGAATTTTCAGTATAGGAATCTTGAATGACTGAGAAGAACTTAAAAAATGTTCAAAGCCCTTACTGATCAGGGAAATGCAAATCAAAAATAACCTGAGATTCCATCTCACACCAAACAGAATGGCTAAGATCAAAAACTCAAGTGACAGTACATGCTGGCAAGGAGGTGAAGAAATTCTTAGGCAAATGGTCAGAACTTGAAAATATCATCCTTAGTGAGTTAACCCAATCCCAAAAGAACACACATGGTATGCAGTCACTGATAAGGGGATATTAACCCAGAAACTCAAATACCCAAGACAATTCACATATCAATAGATTTCCAAGAAGATGGAAGGAGAGATCCCTGGTCCTGGAAAGACTGAATGTAGGGGAATACCAGGACAGAGAAGCAGGAGGGGGTTGAATGGGGACCAGGGGGAGGGAAGAGGGCTTATGGGACTTTCCAGGAGGGAGGAACTGGGAAAGGGGAAATCATTGGGAATGTAAATAAAAAATATAGAAAATGAAAAAAATAAAAATAAAAAAAGATAATTCCCAGAAAATTGGAAATATTTCTATCTGAAGACCCAGCCATACCACTCCTAGGCATATACCCAAAAGATGCTCCACCACACCATATAGCAGAGTAGCTTTATTCATAATAGTCAGAAACTGGAAACAACCCCGATGTTTCATGATATTCTTAAAATTGGCCTGTTCAGGGAAGGGAAACTTAGATATGCCCTCCATCCTCCTCAGGACTAACTCAGAAGTTTGTAATTTCTTGCATTTGCAATCCTGTGGAATCCAGCCAAGCACTGTGAATAGTCCAACCATTGTAATTTCATTTGCTGCTTCAGAGACCACATTGTGATTCAGTGTGGCAGCAGCAGCTATCACTTAGCACAGACTGACATCAAATTTCTCTACTTTAAATGAGAAAACAGAGTGTGAGAACAATTACTGGATTGATCTAGCGATATTAGGGCTTGTGTTGATGTCTGTCTTTCCCCGACCTTGCAGCACCTGCTATCTTAACCAAACACTTGTCATAACTTATGTGACTTTGGTCCTTTATTTAGCTCTAATTGAAGTTAAGTTTTTTTTTTTAAAAAAAGCTTTAAGAAGCTCTTTCAGACATGTGAATTATATTCTAATAGTTTTAATAATTACTCCATAATTTACAGAAATTACAAAATATTTTATTTCTGTGGCAGAGTTAACGAGTGAAAAATTATTTATAAAACCTGGAATGAATCCTTTTGGATAAAGAGGGTAATAGACTTTCCTTCACTTCTGGATCCATTTCTTAGGCTTTTTGTATTTTCTCCATTTATCCTCCTCTTCCTCTGCTTCTTCCTTGTTCTCCTTCTCTTTAAGCTTCTTTAAATACAAGTAAAAGATTGTACTGAAACAATAGGAGAAAATGTTAAGTGAAAAGCACTTAACTCTTTTTGAAATAATCTAGTTTTATACTTACTATGTGCTATTTCCTGGATTCTGTAAAACACTGTAAAATATAGAAAATGAGCAGCGAGATTAATTTTTTTTCAAATCATCTAGAGTCTGTTATTCTATAAAATGTTCTCCACTTCCAGATTTATACTGAGAATATAAACTTTCATAGGCCTGTTAGTTCAGTTCCCCATGTGTTACACTGATAAAATATTTGTAGGGGCATCAGTTTATAGATCAGTTTTACCAGTTTCAAAAGCCTTCAATTGCTGGAATCAGCATGCATGAAATAAAACATAGTTGACAGAAAGAATAGCAAATTCAAAGACCAGATTACAAACTCAGAATAAAACAGCAGGTAGAGGAGATACCACAAAGGAAAGAAAAATGATTATATATTGAGAGTTCTTAGTGATGTGAAGCATATTCGTATACACTGCTGCTAACGTGTGTGTGTGTGTGTGTGTGTGTGTGTGTGTGTGATGTATGTGGAACTGAAAAGTAAACAATTCAAACTGCCTATCTCTGTAGTTCTCCATTCTTTATTCTTGAGACATTTTCTCTCAGTGAATGCACAGGTCACTGTCCAGACGGGCTAACCAGTGAACTGCAAGGATCTCCTTGTTTATGAATCCAATCTATAGAGCCCAACACTCTACACTTGGTGCGATGCAACAAATTGGTCATGTTTGAGCAAGGGGAAATTCACCACTGAGTCATTTCCCTTGCTTCCAATATTCCTTAATTGACCTTTTTATTTTAAAATGTTATAAGTTTATATATATATATATATATCTCATGTCCTGTCTTTCTGTACATATGCAGCATGTACATGTCTTGCAATCATACATGTTAGATCTTCTAAAGCTGGAGATACCAGACATTGTAATCCATTGTGTACGTGATAAGAATTGAACTTAGATTCTCTGAAAGTTGAAGTATACCACTGAGGCACCTCTCCCACACAAACAGACATTTTCATTACAGTACTGAAAACAGAAAATGTTATAGAGTTGTGGCTTCTCAAAAAACTCTTTCCCTTTGCATCGGTGTTGGTCGTGTACATAGTTTAATTATTTTGTATATCTCTTCCCACAATGCTTCTGCAATAAAATTTTAGTATGGTATAGCAGAGATATAGAAAAAAAGAAATACATTAGTAAAACAAAGTTTCATGCTAATATAATGTATTAGCCTTGAATTTTATGGTGTATGGGTTAATGATCTTGTGATCTTGTCCAGACAGGGTACCAGGTTGTTTTTTTTTTAATTAGATATTTTCTTTATTTACACTTCAAATGTTATCCCCTTTCCTGGTTTCCCCTTTGAAAACCCACTATTCCATCCCCCTCTTGCTCACCAACCCACCCACTCTTGCTTCCTTTTCCTGGCATTCCCCCATACAGGGGCATCGACCATTCTCAGGACATGAGTCCCTCCATGTATACTCTTTGGATGGTGGTTTAGTCCCTGGGAGCTCTGGGGGTACTGGTTGGTTCATATTGTTGTTCTCCTTTGCAGATTCAAAAGCTCATGCCAGGCTAAAACTCTCTCTCTCTGACAATGCATCAGGATATATCTCTCAGCTACTGTTATATAGCAACTGTTTGTCTACTGCCAGAATCCTCACCATGATGCTAATGTACTAAACCTCTGAAACTGTAAGCAAGCCACCAATTAAATTCTTTCTTTCATAAGAATTTTCCTGGTCAAGGTCTGTTTTCACAGAAATAGAACAGTAGTTAAGATAGTAGAGGGAGGTTTTTATTGTAAATACAAGAGAGAAATACCCAGAGCCATCTGAAGTGTCCATAGCAGATATAGAGAGGTAGAATGAAAACATCCAGAGATATCTGTGAGAGAGGAAGAGAGTGCAAAAGGATTGTGTGAACATAGCAAAATAGCATGGGAATGAGATTAACAAGAAAATAAGAGCAGAAGAAAAAGTCTTGCCATTGGATGCTGAGGAAGTGAGAAGTGCTAGGATCCTAGTGTGCAGGTTTTGAAATATATTATAAATAAATGTGAATAGGGAATTGAAGTAGTCTGGAGACCAGCATGGATTTTGTTATTTGATCATGGCTCAATGGAATCACATATCCCTTCTGGGGGGGGTGTATTATTCCTTTTGGTCACATGACACCCATTTCATGAGTTTTTTCAGGGTTTGTGGCTTGTAAATAACAGCCAGAACTCCTTCTATAGTCCAACTTGAGTTAATTTCAAGAGAGATGGACCTCTTTAGACAAAACATTGATGTAACACAGTCAAGTTTCCTGGGAGAGTTTGTCTGAGTCACTCAGAAAGGACTTTCCACCTTGCCTGGGAGCTGTGCATTATGGTCCAGGTTGCCCAGATTTTCTAAGACATCACTTATGCCTATGGGGGTTTTGGTGGCATAGCTATCTATGAATCCTTTCTGTTTCTGTTAATATCCTCTTACCCATGGTCTTTCAAATAACCCTAATAAAATTCATTACTTTATGAAGTTTGACTTTTGTGGTATCCATACTTTGGTTTGTCCTGAGTTTCCTATCAGGAGTGAGTAGACATGTGTGCTTTTCTCCACAGTAAAAGTCCTACAATAGAATTGGAAGATATGAAACGCTCTCAACCAGGGTGAGGTGCTTGTATTTTACTCTAGGAAAATGATAACTATTTGACTATATACAACTGATGATTTATTAGATGGCTTTTGGGGGTGTCTAGTTCTAAGAACTATCTAGAGAATTGAGTATATGTTAGAATATGCATTAGAGAAGCTACTTTACTGTTGTCTGTTTTTAATTTTATTCTTTTGAGACAAGGATGTTGCTATATAGACAAGGATGGTCTCAAAGTGATTATCATCCTGCTTTCACCTAATAAGTGCTGAAATGACAGATGTACATCATAGTGATCAATATGTCCTGTCTTCTCAAGTTGTAACTCAACTGTAAAGGGCTTATATACTATTTTTATATCCAAAGAGAACTGTGAAGAAAATGGGGAGAACAATTGAGAAAAACATGAATTTGATGATTTTAGTAAAGGTAAATTAGAAAAAATACTTTATTGGTATGAAATATATATTCAAAATGTAGTATTGTTCAAAATATATTAATATTATTCAACATTAAACATTATTTTCAATATTGAATTCTACATATTTTCAATTTTCCAATGCTATTAAGAAATAATTCATATATCTACTCATGAATCAAAATAAAAAAAATGCAAGTAATGCAAATGTTTATATATAATAAATATTCCCATTTATAAATTACTCATATTTATAGTACAACGATACATGTTTAAAACATAAAATATAAGTTAAACTTAAATTCAATGTGTATATACATACACACACATATATGTGTATATCATATATATGCACATACACATATATACGTATATATAATTATATGCACAGATATGTGTGTGAGTGTTTATCTATGTGTGTGTATGTGTGTAAAACAAATAAGCTTTTGGGAACTGGACAACTTTACTAAAACAACACACATACTACCCATAGTAAAGAAATACATTATCAAAACAGAAAGTGTGAAACTGAAATTAGAATTTTTAATCTATTCAGAAATCATACAGCTATGACTTATAGAAATATATAGCAAAATCACCTGATTCCTAAAATAATACAAATGATAATAAAATTCTGATAAAATATGTACTATTCAAAAGTTTCTTTGACATATTCTTAAAACTTTTTAAACTGAACATTCAATATGAGACATGTTTTAATGTACTTATTTGTTTGGTGTTTAAAATATCCTAATTTTGGCCTATAAGGAAATGAATCAAGGGTCTGGAGGATGTTCAGCAAAAGTATTTCCCCAGATACAATCCCAGTCTTTTCTTGTTAAATTTTGATATAGTTTTTCTAAGGTTGCTAGGCTGACCTCAAAGTTTCCGTAGCTCTACTTCAGTCTCTAGAGTACCTGAAGTAGTTGGTGAAGGTGTTCCACCACTCTTAGTAATACACACTTGGTGTACAACTAGCATTTTTTGAGTAAATGGAGCCCTGTTTAATAAATATCAACAGCCTCTTTAGCCATCATAGACGGTAATGTTTAGAGTTCACATATTTGAGTGTTAAAAGCATATTCTAATAGCTTCCATTTAATTCAAAATCAAACCTAACTTAGAGTCGGTCATATGGCATCTTTTTCTAGGTGGATCAAATCCAACCCTATTTTAACCCCAGTGTCTTTACAAAATCCTTTACAGACATTTTATGGTCTGTTTCCTTCAGTAGTCTTCTGTTTCTCTCACTACTTACATTCTTTTTTCCTTTCATTTACGCTGTCATTGGCTGTCACTTTGAAGATAGTTTTTATTCAGTAGCTGTCTATAATGGCTAAAGAGGTTGTTGATGTTTTTTAAATTGGGCTCCATTTATTCGAAAAATACTAGTTGTACATGAATATTTAAAAATAACAAAATAAATAACTCCATATTTCAATTATTCACATAAATTTATTCTCTATTTTCTTTTCAAAACTTCTCCACAAGACTTCCCTTTTCTAAGGTGAGGTAATGGGAGTCGTAGATTGCTAAGGGTGGAACTGGGAAGAGAGGCAGGAGGGAACTGTGATCAAAATGTAAAGTGAAAAATATAAATTATTGGATAAAACCTCTCATCTTCCTTTTGTTAATCTTATAAAATCCATTTTAAAATTATGTATTAATTATGACCATGCAGATTTCCCTTTGCTTGGTTAAGTCTATATATTATTTATTTTAAATCTTTATCATCATCACCATTTTTATCATCAGCATTACTTACTACTATATATGTGTTTGTGTGTAGTGAGATGTGCCAAGCTTCTGTGAGGAGGTGAGAAGAAATCTATGTTGAAATAATTGTCTCCCTTCCATTTCACCTGGTGATAGGGGTAAGAAGGATACCAAGTTGGAGTTATTTGTCAGCCTGGAACTCACTCCTCCCAAACAATTTTCCCAGAGACACAAGACCTAAAGGCAATTAGACATCATTCTGATCCAAGCTGTCAGTGAAGTGGCAGCAGACACCAGCAGAAAAAGCCTTGCTTGACTTAAACTGACAGGAGAACTCCTGAGCATGATTGGATCAGTCAAGGAAACAGGCTACAGCACTCAGGAGCTGACTGTAGCCCTAGTGATGAAATTGCTGTGACAATATCTGTTGGAAGGCTCCTGGCAGAGATCTCAGGGTGAAAGGCTACTGATACAGGGGTACTCAGAATGCCTCCCAGATATTAGATGCTGACGGGTAAGTACCTCTTTCCCCATTACCATAGTGGCTTGAAGCTGAAGGGGCATGATTTGAAACATTCAGAGAACGCAGTTTTCCTTAGTTGAGGTTGTTAATAAACACCTAATAAAACACATCTCATTTTATGAGATGTTTCTATTTGCCTTATTCTTTCTTTTATTTTTTTTTAATTTTCTAAGTTTTTTTATTTACATTCCAAATCATTTCCCCTTTCACGTTTCCTCCCTCCCCGAAAGTCCCATAAGCCCCCTTCCTTCCCTCATTTCCCCATTCAACCCCCTCTTGCTTCTCTGTCCTGGCATTCCCCTACATCCAGCCTTTCCAAGACCACGGGTCTCTCCTTCCATCTTCTTGGAAATCTATTGATATGTGAATTGTGTCTAGGATATTCCGAGATTCTGGGTTAATAGCCCCTTATCAGTGACTGCTTACCATGTGTGTTCTTTTGTGATTGGGTTACCTCACTAAGGATGATATTTTCAAGTTCTGACCGTTTGCCTAGGAATTTCGTGAGTTCATTGTTTTTAATTGCAGAGTAGTATTCCATTGTGTAAATATAACACAGGGGAGAATTTCCTAAACAGAACTCCAATAGCTTATGCTCTAAGATCAAGAATTGACAAAAGGGACCTCATAAAATTACAAAGTTTCTATAAGGCAAAAGACACTGTCAAAAAGACAAAGCAGCAATCAACTAACTGGGAAATGATCTTTACCAACCCTACATCCAACAGAGGGCTAATATCCAATATATACAAAGAACTCAAGAAGTTAGACTCCAGAGAGCCAAGTAACCCTATTAAAAATGGGGTACAGAGCTAAACAACGAGTTCTCACCTGAAGAATATCTAATGGCTGAGAAGCACCTAAAGAGATGTTCATCATCCTTAGTCATTAGGGAAATGCAAAACAACCCTGAGATTCCATCTCACACCAGTCAGAATGGCTAAGATCAAAAACACAGGAGACAGCAGTTGTTGGAGAGGATGTGGAGAAAGAGGAGTACTCCTCCACTGCTGGTGGGATTGCAAGCTGGTACAACCACTCTGGAAAGCTGTCTGGCGGTTCCTCAGAAAACTGGGCATGACATTCCCGGAGGATCCGGCTATATGACTCCTAGGCATATACCCAGAGGCTTCACCTGCATGCAATAAGGACACATGAACACTATGTTTATAGCAGCCTTATTTATAATAGCCAGAATCTGAAAAGAACCCAGATGTCCCTCAATGGAGGAATGGATTCGATGATGTGGTATATTTACACGATGGAATACTGCCTCATTCTTTCAGAAGGCACAACAGGAAATCTATTGGTGGCAGAGTGATCTACATTGCTACCTTACTGGATTCTTAGGCTTAGATCTTAAGTTTGCCAGGCTTCTAAGTTAATGCTTTTCATGCTGAAGCATCACCATTTCCAGAGCCTGTAGTGTTTTCGTTATGATAAAAGTATGCATCTTCCTTAGTGTTTTATAGGAGAGAAATACTGTATGTGAAATTAAGCTGGAGTGAGATTGGAACCACTCAGGTGTTGAAAGACCCACCCACTTGGAACTGAGCTCAGGGGAGACTAAACTTTGTGAAATGAATCACTTTTATTTGATATTTATTCTTAAGGGTGTTATGTTTAAAATACAATACATAGTTTTATAATATGAAATATAAAAGCATACCTAGAATCTTTAAAATGTTCTACAAAATGTGCATAAATCATCATCTTTATAATACAGCCATTATTCATATTTCTCTATCATAATTTTACCATGTGGAGCATACACATGTGTGTATGTATGTATGTATGTGTACAAGAGAGAGAGAGAGAGAGAGAGAGAGAGAGAGAGAGAGAGAGAGAGAGAGAGAGAGAGAGATACAAGAACAGAACCTCATGTATCATAGACTGACCACAAGCTCTCTATATAACATAGGGTGACACTGGTTATCTGTATTTCTTGTTTCTATCTCCCAAGTGCTGAAATCCTGGGAGGTACCACTAGGCCTGGCTTCAGGCTGTGCTTGTTTTCAACCTAGGATTTGTGTGTGTTAAGTAAGCACTCTGCCAACTAAGCTACATTTCCTCTTTGAATTTTTGTTTGTATCTATTATATTTATTATAGAATACACACACACACACACACACACACACACACACACACACACACACACACATATATATATATATATATATAATTTCTTTCAAAATCTTGTTTTGTAGTTATAGGTTGTATTTCCATAATTATACTATAAGAAATTTTAATGCAAGACTAGTGTAAGTTACTTTAATGTGAACTTGTTATTTAGTTGTTCATGCTTTTTTGTAATATCTTTTATATTTGCTTCTTTGTGTGTATGTTTGTATGTATTAGTGCTTTACCAGTACATGAGTATCTGGTGCCTGTGGCAGTTAGCAGAGTGCAGTAAATCTGCTAGAATTGGAATTATAGTTGGTGGTAGGCCATCATGAGCAAGCTGTCAACGTCTGTAAGAACAGTAAGTACTACTAAGGGATGAGAAATTTATCCATCACCTCATGTTTGACTCTTTATGAGTATAGTATAGAGGTATTCATTCAAGGTATATTAGATATAGAAAATTCTCCCACACTTAATGCTCAGTGAACATTGTGGAAGATGGCATGGGAAGATTATAAGAGCCAGAAGATCAGGGCATTTATTGCAAGATTCTGCCTCCCAGGATTGTCAGAAGCTACATCTATGACTTCCCAAAACTGAGCTGTACAAGGTACACATCAATAGATAGAGCAAAGTGAAAAGAGAAAAGCCCACAGATCTCAGTCTTACACAACAAACTATAGGCAACTAAGGAGTGCTGAGAGCAGGAGAAATAGTCTTCTCCAGGGGAGAGAATGCCATTTAATACCAAATTGTCAACCCTGGAAACATACATAAAAGTAAAATTGATTGATCAAGATATATATAGGAATATATGTGTAAATACATATACAGGAAAGCATGTAGTAACAGTTAATGGGGAAAAGGTCACCATAAATTTGAAAGAGAGCAAGGAGGAATATTTGGGAGTGGTCATGAGGGAGGAAAAGGAAGGGAGAAATGTTTTTTATTATGATCTAAAAAAATATTCATATAGAAGACATAATGATAAATTCTAGATGTTTGTGTTATTTGTCTTAACATGGTTTATAAGAATAAATCATGCAAGCTCCCCATATAAAACCTAACAAATAAACAAAAATGGGTGTGAAGATAAATATTGAACAGATTGCTCAATGCCAGCAAACCTGTTTGAGACATAGAAGGACTCATTCTTTGGATGGGAATTTTCTCACCAAAAAGTTTCCCTTATCAGAAAATGTCCCTTCAATTAAACATAAAAGACTGTGGTCAACATACTGGAAGCAAATACTACTTCTAGCTACACACCTTCCTCTTGACTATCAGGCCACTATGAATTTCTTAAATTCATGTATCACTTCTTTCTCTTATATCCATTCTTTGAGCATGTCAGTGAAATAGCCAACCTATTAGTTAACCAGTTAACTATTAATTAAAGTTTACAATGTGGAACAAAAGATGATATGAGCCTAATAGAATTAACCATATTTAATTAAACAACAGCAGCAAACATTTCATTCTTACCTAAAAGATTTGTAACTACATACCAAAATGTCTAAAATCAAATAGCTGATGACCAAATTATGACAATATAATAATCTACTAACAACTCAATTTTCTAAGAACTTTTGACAGTGTAGTCATTCATACATGTGAGTTTGCAATATTGTTATTTAAATCATGTAATGAATCATACTGTGTCTCTCCTTAAATGTCAGAGAATATTTAACTGAGATTAAAATCTTGATACACTGAATAGTTTTCTTACTTTTGGGTTATTTTACTTGAAGTAAAAAATTGATATTAGACCTCTAAATAATAACACTAGTATTTGCATATTTCAATCTTAATTTGTAAGACACAGAAATAGAAATTAAGTAATATTTTAAATAAATAACGGATGAGGTCTTTTATAACAAGTAGTCATAAAACCACATATAAATTGTAATGAATGGTACAGTATGATGAGAATTATATTTCTTATAGCAGACTATTAAAATATTAATATGATCTAATATGAACTTATATTAATATAAGTTCCTGTGCTTACTTACTGGGCAAAGGTCACCTAATATGGCTTCAAGGATTAAATCAGGCTGGGTTGAAGGGGTCATAGCACAAGTGAGGCTGTTCCAATTCTATTAAGAGCAATCAAACTTTTTATACCTTTATCAGAAACAGAATACAGTGGCAATTGCCAGGATCAATACAGGCAGGATACAATGATGTTTGCAAGTTATACAAGGTACACAAGATTAATATCTAAGAGCAATTGTCCTTTCAAGCTTTTATGCTTCCTTGACTAGTAAGGGAACATATAGAGAAACACAAAGAAGCCTGAGTGCTTCACTGCCTGAGGGAACACATTGGTCTCTCAGGAACTAGAAGGCACATTGTACTCCAGGAGCCATGGACTCTAACCTGAAAAATCTATGACGTATGCCTGCCAAGGCAAGCCAACTCCATGATCTCCTGCAATTAATAATACTGCTTATGTTGATATAGCATTTAAGTGGTTCCAAATGGATTTCCATTACATTGATTTTAAGAAGAGAATATTGAAATGAGAAAAGGCAACTTCTGGCCTTCGTTTCTCCCTGGTTTTCCCTTGATTAATTATATACTTTAATTCAACTTTATTTTAAACTTAATTAGATATTTTAATAATTTACATTTCAAATGTTTTCTCTTTTCCTTGTATCCCCTTCCACTCCCCCTGCTTACTAACCACCCACTCCAACTTCCCTGTCTGGGCATTCCCCTATACTAGGGAAAAGAGCCTTCACAGGATGAAGGGCCTCTCCTCTCATTGATGTCTGAAAGGGCCATCTTCTGCTACATGTGCTGCTGGAGTCATGGGTCCCTCCATATGTACTCTTTAAGATCTCAGATGATGGAAAGATCTCCCATGCTCATGGACTGACAGGATGAATATAGTAAAATTGGCCATATTGCCAAAAGCAATCTACATACTCAATTAAATCCCCATCAAAATTCCAACTCCATTCTTCATAGACATACAAAGCCAATTTGCAAATTCATTTGGAATAACAAAAAACCCGGGATAGTAAAACTTATTCTCAACAATAAAAGAACTTCTGGGGAAATCATCATGCCTGATCTCAAGCTATATTACAGAGCAATAGCGATAAAAACTTCATGGTATTGGTAAAGAGACAGGCAGGTAAATGAATGGAATGGAATTGAAGACCCAGAAATGAACCCACACATGTACGGTCACTTGATTTTTGACAAAGGAGCTAAAACCATCCAGTGGAAAAGAGATAGCCTTTTCAACAAATCGTTCTAGTTCAACTTTCAAGTTTCAAGCTTTCAGAAGGATGCAAATTGATCCATTCTTATCTCCTGGTACAAAGCTCAAGTCCAAGTGAATCAAGGACTTCCACATAAAATCAGATACACTGAAACTAATAGAAGCGAAAGTGAGGAAGAGCCTTGAGCATATGGACACAGGGGAAACTTTCCTGAACTGAACACCTATGGCTTATGCTCTAAGATCAAGAATTGACAAATGGGATCTCACGAAATTCCAAAACTTCTGTAAGGCAAAAGACGCAGTCTATAGGACAAAACAGTAACCAACAGATTGAAAAAGGATCTTTACCAATCTTAATTCAACTTTTAAGTAGGTAAAAACTGGGGAAATGTAACTGCAGAAAACAGCATTATGCTTTTTTTGAAGAGAAACATTTGATCCTAAATTGGTACTGCTTCTACATGCTAAAGTAGAAGCCCAGAAAATAAAGTTCATGAATGGAAAATATTCTTTAATTGAAATTGCAAAAATAATCTAAAGAAGAAATACAAAATTGATCATTTACAAAACTTTAGTTAAAACTCTAGATATTAAATGTAAGTTTAAAGGAAATTCTGGAAATATTCCGATTGTGGTAGCACATACTGCTAGGATTTGCTGAAGGATGCAGAGGCAGGAGAATCACTAGTTTGAGGTCAGCCTGGGCAACACATGAATAGGAATTTTTATGGAACTGTTAAATAAAGAAAAGATAAAACATAATAGAAAAAATAACAAAAAATACTAACTTTTCTCAAAACACCCATCCTTTATTTTCTCTTCTCTGACTTGTCTGCTTCCTTCTCTAAGTAGAACAAAATTATAATAAAAGGAAAAAATACAAGATACAGATAATCTATTAAAAAGTCCCATTGAAAGAGATGATTTTCTGTGTCATTCACAAAGGAAACAAACTAACTCACATTTGCCCTTCTCCTCTCACTACACCATCCTTCTGTCTCAATTGTAAAGAGATACAAATACCCTACATTTTTATCACTGACAGCTACATTCTCTTATAAAAATTCATAGTAACTGATTCCACATAACTATTTTTTATTGCTGTTTGTTGTTTGTTTTGTTTTACTGCAGGATAAGCCATTGTGTCCCCACCTCTTAAAATACCTAAATTACAAAATTTGTGGGTACTCCCTATTACATTTTCAAAGAATTGACTGCTAAAATTACAGTTCTTTTAATTCCTAATTTAACGTGTTTGCATATATAAATATAAACGATCTTTAGAATAATTTTGACTGCTACTTGTATTTTTCATTTCAATTTTATGTGTTTTACATACTAACACCAGTTTCCCCTCCATCCTCTACTCCCACCCCACAATCAATTCCTCCTCCCTTTAAATAAGGAGCTATGCTCAATGAATAGCAACGAGCCAATGCATGTCAAGTTTAGTAAGATTAGGCACATCCTCATCTGTTGAGGCTAGATAAGGCAGCTCATTTAGGGGCTCTAAAGGCAGGCAATGTAATCTGAGACAGCCTCTGCTCTTGAGTTCATGAAAACACACCTGCACAACTGTTACATTAAATGAAGACTTAAGTCTATCCCATTTATGTTCTTTGGTGGCAGTTCACTCTCTATGAGACCTTATGGACACAGCCTATTTGGTTTGGTGGGTTTTATTGCAGTGTCCTTGATCTGTCTGGCTCCTACAATCCTTCTCCCCACTCTTATATGTGATTACCCAATCTCTGCCTAAAGTTTCCATCAGTTATTGTGTGGCAACTCATTTATTGAAAAAAAGATTAATTTTTAAAAGTCTTTGTCTTAGCCAAGACTAGAAAAGATAAAATTCTAAAGAGTATGTCCTAAAGAAAGACAATGATGAGTTAAAATTCTGCTTAGTCTGTCTAGTTTTTTTTTCAATATATTTTTTTAATTTTATTTATTTATTTATTTATTTATTTATTTATTTATTTATCTATTTCTTATATTCCAAATGCTGCTCCTCCTTACAGTCCCTTCCTTAATGACAAAATGCTTATCTGTGAAAAAATATTATTTTTTCAAAAACGTTTCTTGAAATGGCAAATTTTACTCAGGGAAACATTTGTCAAATGAATTTATAAATGTGTGTGTGTGTGTGTGTGTGTGTGTGTGTTTGTGTGTGTGTGTGTGTGTGTAGTCATCAAGGAGTACCTAAAAACTGAGCAGGTGATCTTCCTGAGATGGTTCTGCCATGGATTAAAATCTACAATGGATTTGCTTCTTAAGTGAAAGATCTGTATGACAAGAACTTCAAGTCTCTGAAGAAAGAAATTGAAGAAGACCTCAGAAGATGGAAAAATCTGCCATGCTCATGGATTGGCAGGATTAATATAGTAAAAATGACCATCTTACCAAAAGTAATATACAGATTCAATGCAATCCCCATCAAAATCCCAACGCAATTCTTCATAGAGTTAGAAAGAGCAATTCAAAAATTCATCTGGAATAACAGAAAACCCAGAATAGCTAAAACTATTCTCAAGAGTAAAAGAACTTCTGGGGGAATCAGTATCCCGGACCTCAAGCTGTACTACAGAGCAATAGTGTTAAAAACTGCGTGGTATTGGTACAATAACAGACATGTAGATCAATAGAACAGAATTGAAGACCCAGAAATGAATCCACACTCCTATGGTCACTTGATCTTTGACAAAGGAGCTAAAACCATCCAGTGGAAAAAAGATAGCCTTTTCAACAAATGGTGCTGGCTCAGCTGGAGGTCAACATGCAGAAGAATGCAAATTGACCCATCCTTATCTCCTTGCACTAAGCTCAATTCTAAGTGGATCAAAGATCTCCACATAAAACCAGACACACTGAAACTAATAGAAGGGAAACTAGGGAAGAACCTTGAACATATGGGCACAGGGGAGAATTTCCTGAACAGAACTCCAATAGCTTATGCTCTAAGATCAAGAATAGACAAATGGGACCTCATTAAATTACAAAGTTTTTGCAAGGCAAAAGACACTGTCAAAAAGACAAAGCGGCAACCAACTAACTGGGAAATGATCTTTACCAACCTTACATCCGACAGAGGGCTAATATCCAATATATACAAAGAACTCAAGAAGTTAAACTCCAGAGAGGCAAGTAACCCTATTAAAAATGGGGTACAGAGCTACACAAAGAGTTCTCACCTGAAGAATATCTAATGGCTGAGAAGCACCTAAAGAGATGTTCATCATCCTTAGTCATTAGGGAAATGCAAATCAAAACATCCCTGAGATTCCATCTCACACCAGTCAGGATGGCTAAGATCAAAAACACAGGAGACAGCAGTTGTTGGCGAGGATGTGGAGAAAGAGGAACACTCCTCCACTGCTGGTGGAATTGCAGGCTGGTACAACCACTCTGGAAAGCAGTCTGGCGGTTCCTCAGAAAACTGGGCATGACACTCCCGGAGGATCCGGCTATACCACTCCTGGGCATATACCCAGAGACTTTACCTGCATGCAATAAGGACACATGCTCCACTATGTTCATAGCAGCCTTATTTATAATAGCCAGAAGCTGGAAAGAACCCAGATGTCCCTCAACGGAGGAATGGATTCAGAAGATGTGGTATATCTACACAATGGAATACTACTCTGCAATTAAAAACAATGAATACACGAAATTCCTAGGCAAATGGTCAGATCTTGAAAATATCATCCTTAGTGAGGTAACCCAATCACAAAAGAACACACATGGTATGCAGTCACTGATAAGGGGATAATAACCCAGAATCTCGGAATACCCTAGACACAATCCGCAAATCAATAGATTTCTAAAAAGATGGAAGGAGAGACCCCTGGTCCTGGAAAGACTGGATGTAGTGGAACGCCAGGACAGAGTAACGAGAGGGGGTTGAATGGAGAAAAGAGGGAGGGAAGGGGGCTTATGGGACTTTCGGGGAGGGAGGAAACGGGAAAGGGGAAGTGATTTGGAATGTAAATCAAAAAAATAAAATAAAATAAATACTAAAAAAAAAGAAAATAAAAAAATAAATAAAAATCTTATCTCATGATGATGATAGAGGACTTTAAGAAGGACATAAATAACTACCTTAAAAAATACAGGCGAACAGAGGTAAACAGCTAGAAGCCCTTAAAGAGGAAGCAAAACTACCTCTTAAAGATTACAGTAAAACACAACCAAACGGGTGAAGGAACTAAACAAAACTATCCAGGATTAAAAACGGAAATAGAAACAATAAAGAAATCACAAAGGGAGTCAACCCTGGAAACAGAAAACCTAGGAAAGAATCAGGAGTCATAGTTACAAGCATCACCAACAGGATACAAGAGGTAGAGACAATCTCAGGTGCAGAAGATACCATAGAAAACATTGACACAACAGTAAAAGAAAATGCAAAAAGCAAAAGGTCCTAACCCAAACATCCAGGAGATCCATGACAAAATGAGAAGATCAAACTTAAGGATAATAGGTATAGAAGAGGGTGAAGATTCCCAACTTAAAGGGCCAGTAAATATCTTCAACAAAATTATAGAAGAATTATAGAACTTCCCTAACCTAAAAAAGAGATGGCCATAAATATACAAGAAGCCTACAGAACTCCAAATACATGGGACCAGAAAAGAAATTCTTAGACAAATGGTCAGAACTGGAAAATATCATCCTTAGTGAGGTAACCCAATCACAAAAGAACACACATGGTATGCAGTCACTGATAAGGGAATATTAACCCAGAATCTCAGAATACCCAAGACACAATTCATATATTAATAGATTTCCAAGAAGATGGAAGGAGAGAACCCTGGTCCTGGAAAGACTGGATGTAGGGGAATACCAGGGCAGAGAAGCGAGAGGGGATTGAATGGTGAACAGAGGGAGGGAAGGGGGCTTCTGGGACTTTCAAGGAGGGAGGGAACAGGAAAGGGGAAATCATTTGGAATGTAAATAAAAAAATTTAGAAAATAAAAGAAAAAAAAGGAAAAGAAATTCCTCCCATTACATAAATCTCAAAACATCTAATGCAAAATACGAAGAAAGAATATTAAATGTAGTTAAAAAAAAAAAGAAGATCAAGTAAATTATACAGAATGACCTGTAAGAATTACACCAGACTTTTGAACAGAGAAGATGATTCTGGGCAGATTTCATATGAACTCTAAAAGTACAAAAATTCCAGCCCATGCTACTATACCCAGCAAACTCTCAATTAATATAGATGAAGAAATGAAGATATTCCATGATGAAACCAAATTACCCAATATCTTTCCACAAATCCAGTCCTACAAATAATAATAGATGTAAAACTCCAACACGAGGAGGGAAACTACACTCAATAATAAGAAAGAAAGTAATCTTCATTCAACAAACCCAAAAGAAGACAACCATACTAACATAATTCTACCTGTAACAACAAAAATAATAGGAAGCAACAACTACTATTCCTTAATATATCTTAATATCAATGGACTCAATTCTCCAATAAAAAGATGTAGACTAACAAACTGGATACCTAAAAAGGAATCAGCATAATGCTTCATATAGGAAACATACCTCAGTGTCAAAGACAGATAAGGACTGGAAAACAATTTTCCAAGCAAGTGGTCCCATGAAATAAGCTGGAGTAGCTATTCTAATATGTAATAAAATTGACTTTCAACCAAACATTATAAAAAAAATGGTAAGGAAGAATATTTCATACTTGTGAAAGGAAAGATCTACCAAGAAGAACTCAATTCTGATCTGAAAATTTATGCTCCAAATGCAAGGGCACTCACATTAAAAAAAAAAAAAAACTTTACTAAACCTCTAAGCACAGATTGCCCTTCATACAATAATAGTGAGAGACTTTAGCAACCAACTCTCATCGATGGACAGATCATGGAAATAGAAACTAAATACAGACACATTGAAATTAACAGAAGTTATGATCCAAATGGACTTAACAGATATCTATAGGGCATTTCATTCTAAAACAAAAGAAAATACCTTCTCAGCACTGTACCTCATGGTACCTTCTCCAAAATTGAACACATAATTGGTCACAAAAGAAGCCTCAACAAATACAAGAAGATTGAAATAATCCCATGCATGCTATTAGATCACCATGGACTAAAGCTGTTCTTCAGTAACAACAGAAACAATAGAAAGCCCACATACACATGGAAACAGAACAGCATTCTATTCAGTGATAACTTGGTTAAGGAAGAAATAAAACAGAAATTAAAGACTTTTTTGAATTTAATGAAAATGAGGCCCAACATACCCAAACCTATGGGACACAATGAAAGCAATGCTAGAGGAAAACTCATAGCTCTGAGTGCCTCAAAAAAGAAACTGCAAAGAGCGTACATTAGCAGTTTGACAGCACATCTGAAAGCTCTAGAACAAAAAGAAGCAAATACACCCAAGAGGAGTAGATGGCAGGAAATAATCAAACTCAAGACTGAAATCATCCAAGTAGAAACAAAAACAACTATACAAAGAATCACAAAACTAGAAGCTGGATATTTGAGAAAATCAACATGATAAATAAACCTTTAGCCAGATTAACCAGAGGGCATAGAATCAGTATTCAATTTAACAAAATAAAAAATAAAATGGGAGATATGACAACAGAAACTGAAGAAATTCAAAAAGTCATCAGATACTGTTCAATACTCATCAAATCTGGAAAATCTGGATGAAATGGACAATTCTCTAGATAGCTTCTAGGTATCCAATTTAAATCAGGATCAGATAAACCACCTAAGTAGTCCCATAACCCCTAAAAAAAAATGGAAGCACTCATTAAAATCTCTGAACCAAAAGCAGGCCAGGACCAGATGTTTTTAGTGCAAAATTCTGTCAGACATTCAAATAAGGTCTAATACCAATACTCTTCAAACTATTCTACAAATAGAAATGGAAGGAACACTACCAAATTCATTCTATAAAGTTACAGTTACACTGATACCAAAACCCCACATAGACCCAACAAAGAAAGAGAACTTCAGACCTATTTCCATTATGAATGTAGATGCAAAAACATTCAAGGAAATTATTGCAAAGAAAATCCAAGAATACATCAAAGCCATCATCCACCATGATCAAGTAGGCATCTTCCCAGAGATGCAAAGATGGTTCATTATACAGAAATCCATCAATGTAATCAACTACATAGACAAACACAAAGAAAAAATTAAGATCATTTAATTAGATGATTAAAAATCATCCTACAATATTCAACATCCCTTCATGTTAAAAGTCTTGAAAAGATCAGGAAGTCAAAGTCAATTTTTAAACATAGTAAAAGCAATATACAGCAAACAAGTAGTGAACATCAAATTAAATGGAGAGAAACTTGAAGCAACCCTCTAAAATTAGGGACTAGACAAGGCTGCCCACTCTCTCCCTACCTATTAATATAGTACTTGAAGTCCTAGCCAGAGTACTTAGACAACAAAAGGAGGGAGGTGAAAATGATACAAATTATAGTGAAAGAAATCAAAATATCACTCTTTGCACATGGTATTATGGTACACTTAAGTTTCACCCAAAAAAATCCACCAGAGAATTCCTAAAACTGATAAACAACTTCAGCAATGTGGCTGGATGTAAAATTAACTCAAACAAATCAGTACTCTTTCTACACTCAAAGAATTATAAAGGCTGAGAAAGAAATTAGGGAAATGACATCCTTCACATTAGTCAAAAATAATATAAAATACCTTGATGTGACTCTAACTAAGCAAGTGAAAGATCTGTATGAGAAGAACTTCAAGTCTCTGAAGAAAGAAATCAATGAAGACCTCAGAAGATGGAATGGATTGGAAAGATTAATAAAGTAAAAATGACCATCTTGTTGAAAGAAATCTACAAATTCAATGCAATTCCCATCAAAAATTTGGACTCAATCTTTCAATGAACTAGAAAGAGCAATTCTCAAGTTCATTTGGAATAACAAATACCTAGGATACTGAAACTATTCTCAACAATAAAAGAACTTCTGGGGGAATCACCATTCCTGATCTTAAGCTATATTACAGAACAATCATGATAAAAACTGTATGTTATGTGTAGAGTGAAAGGCAGGTAGAACAATGGAATAGAAATGAAGAACCAGAAATGAACCCAAACAGCTATCTTTGACAAAGCAGCTAAAATCATCAAGTGAAAAAAAAATACAGCATTTTCAACAAATGGTGATGGCTAAACAAGTAAAAGAATGAAAATTGACCCATTCTTATCTCACTATACAAAGCTCAAGTCCAAGTGGAACAATGTCCTCCACATAAAACCAGATTCACCTAATCTAATAGAAGAAAAAGTGGGGAAAAGCCTTGAACACATGAACACAGGAGGAAAATTTCTGAATAGAACACCAATGGCTTATGTTCAAAGATTAAGAATGGACAAATGGGACCTCATAAAATCGAAATGCTTCTGTAAGACAAAGAACACTCTCAAGGACAAAACAGCAACCAACAGAATGGAAAAAGATCTTTCCCATCTCTACCTCTGATAAAGAGCTAATATCCAATATTTACTAAGAACTCAAGATGTCAGATACCAGAGAACCAAATAAACCTATTAAAAGTGGGGAACAGAGCTAAGCAGACAATTCTCAACTGAGGAAACTCGAAAGGTATAGAAGCACCTAAGGAAATGTTCAGCATCCTTAGTCATCAGGGAAATGCAAATCATATAACCCTGAGATTCCACCTCATACCTGTCAGAATAGCTAAGATCAAAATCTCAGGTGACATCAGATGCTGGTATGGATGTGGAGAAAAAGAAACACACATCCACTGCTTTCAGGATTGCAAGCTGGTACTACCACTCTGGAAGTGAGTCTGGTGTGTCCTCAGAAAAATGGACTTAGTACTACCTGATGACCCAGATATACCACTCCTGGTCATATACCCAGAAGATCTTCTAACATGTAATAAGAACACATATTCCACTATGTTCATAGCCGCCGTATTTATAATAGCCAGAATCTGGAAACAACACAGATGTCCCTCAATGGAGTAATGAATTCAGAATATGTGGTACATTTACACAATGGAAGACTACTCAGCTACTAAAAAAATGACTTCATGAAATTCTCAGGCAAGTTGATGGAACTTGAAAATACCATCCTGAGTTATTGTCACCCAATCACAAAAGAACATGCATGGTATACCTTCACTGATAAATATATATTAGCTCAAAAGTTCAGTATACTGAAGAAGATACAATTCACAGACCACATGAAGCTCAAGAAGAAGGAAGACCCAAAGTGTGAATGCTTCAGTGCTCTTTAGAAGGGGAAACAAAATACTCAGATGATGGCATATGGAGACAAAGTGTGGAGCAGTGATTGAAGGAAAAGCCATTAAGAGACTGCCTACCTTTTAGATCCTTCCCTTACACAATTTCCAAATGCAGACGCTGTTTTGGATGTCAAAAAGTGCTTGCTGACAGGAGCCTGATATAGCTATCTCCTGAGAGGCTCTGCCAGAGCCTGACAAATACAAAGGTAGATGCTTTCAGCCAACCATTGGACTGAGCATAGTGTCCCTGATGGAGGAGTTGGAGAAGGGACTGATGGAGCTGAGGGAGTTTGCAGCCCCATTGGGGAGGAAGCAACAGTGTCAACTGGCCAGACCCTCCTGGAGCTCCCAGTGACTGAACCACGCACGAAAGAGTATCCATGAAGGGATCCAGGGTTCTGGCCATGTATGTGGCAGAGGATGGACTTGTTAGACATCAGTGGGAGGAGAGGCCTTTGGAACATAGGGGGTCTAATACCCCAGTGTAGGGGAATTCCAGGGCAGGAAGGTAGGAGTGTGTAGGTAGGTGTGGGAGCACTCTCAGTGTCAAGGTGAGGGTGAAGGGAATAGGGAATTTCTGGAGGGGGTATCTTCAAATGAGATAACATTTGAAATGTAAAGAAAAGATCCAACAAAGGGGGAGATGGTATTGAACTGATTGTGTTTTGTCTTCTTTGATAATCCATTTTTAAGAAAAAGTTGGATTCTAGAATAATATGTTTTATAAGCAACTGTTACAAAGGGTGCATATATTACAAGAATTTATAAACTATATCTTATTTTACTTTTATATTCGGAAGTCCTCTTAGCTGGAGAAATACCTCTTTAGTTAAAAATATTTGAAGCTTTTACTAATGAATTACCTACAGGGTGACACAAAACCATCTGTCACTCCATTTTCAGGGTATTTGACACAGTCTTCTTGCTTCAATGGATACAAGATTCAGACATGGTATACACACATACATGCAGGAAAAGTTATCATACACATAAAATAAAGAAATTTATTTTTAGAATCCCACTCTTTCTGTTTTTTTATTTTCTATATTTTTTATTTACATTCCCAATAATTTCCCCTTTCCCGGTCCCCTCCTCCCCAAAAGTCCCATAAGCCCTCTTCCCTCCCCCTGTTCCCCAGTCAACCTCCTCCCGCTTCTCTGTCCTGGTATTGCCTTACACTGCTACATCCAGTCTTTCCAGGACCAGGGGTTTCTCCTTCCTTCTTCTTGGAAATTAATTGATATGTTAATATTGTGGAGTCTCTTCATCCTTGAGTACTGTTTATACTTCGATGTTAACTCATTGGGTGAACTTCTTGCATTAATCTTTTGAGTGAACTACTCTTGAGGCACTGAAGTGTATAATGTTGCAAGAAGACATTTGAAATATTCATAATGTAGACAGATTCTGATACTGCAGCAGAAGTGGGGTGAGAAGATATTACAGTCAGTTCATGTATCTTATGCTATAAAAATATCAGATAAGAGTTACATGTAAGTACTCTGGCCCTTCAATCTCTCAGCTTCTTTACCTAACTTACGAATTTGAAGTTAGCAGCACCCATATGTTTGCATGTATAAGGAATGGTATAAGCAAGTTTCTAAACTGAAGCCTGAAATGGGGATCATTTCTTAACAGTATTCTTATGCATAAGGACAAGATAAGCAGGATTGCTCTTTGAAGTGCTGTATTCCTCAAGCAGGAATCAATATGACATCATTTTTATGACATATGGTAAATCTTTTGTCCTTGTACCCCATCTAAGATATTGACTTGCTATGTTTTAAGTATATTTAGATAAAGATTGACTTCCACCCATGCTCTGTTACATGAACTCCCCCAGGCAAGATAAATACATACATAATACATATATACACAGAGAAGCATAAACTAAAAATAAATATAATAAATAAATATGGGTAAGGGAAAGGACTAAAGCCCTGCAATCCAGCACAAAGAATGAAAACAGGCAACCTCGGGAGATAGGAGGTTGGAGGGACCCTCCAGAATATACCAGAGATGTGGGAAGTGAGAGACTCTCAGGACTCAAAGGGAGGGACCTTAGAAGAAATGACCTACAGTAGGAAGAGGGAACATATAGAGCCCACCTCCAGCAGGAAGACAGGGCATCAAATGAGGGAGAGGGGGATCATCCTACAGTCAAAACTCTGACCTATAATTGTGCCTCTCTGAAAGAATTACATGGATGGAAATGGAGAGGAGCTTGAGGAAAAGAAGGTCCCTTGACAGACCCAAGGTGGGATCAAGCTCAAGGGAGGTCCCAAGTCCTGACACTATTTCTGAGGCTACGGAGCACTCACAAAAAGGGACCGAGCATGAACACACTCCAGAAGACCCAACAAGCAGCTGAAAGAGTCAGATGCAGATATTTGCACCCTACCAATGGGCAGAAGCAGCTGACCCCTGTTGTTGGACTAGGCAAGGTTGAAAGAAGCTGAGGAGAAGATCAATCTTGTAGGAGGACCAGCAGTTTCATTTAATTAGGATCCCCAATATCTCTCAAACACTGGACCTCCAAACAGGCAACATACAGCTAGTGCTCATATGAGGCCCCCAACATAAATACAGTAGAGCATTGCCGGATGTAATTTCATTCAGAGATGATGCACCTAACACTCAAGAGACTGGAAGCTCCAGGGAGTTTAGAGGTCACATGGGGTGAGGGGTGGGGACATCCACATGGAGACAGGGAGTGGGGAATTACATTATGTGGAACAGTCAGAGGGTGGACAGGGGGTGGGAGGAATATAATATGGATTGTAAAAAAGTTAATTAATTAATTAATTAATTAATTAATTAATAATCAATGTGGCCTAGAACTCGGAGATCTACCTGCCTTTGTTTTCTAAGAATTAAAATTAAAGGCTCATACCACCACCACTGGGTATCTGTTTGTTTTCTTTGAGAGAGCAAAAGGAACGGCATGGATATGGGTAAGTGTAGATGCCAATTGGATCTGGGGAAGTTGGGCAAGAAGAAGTCCTAATCAAATTACACTGTGTGAAAGAAAATCTATTTTCAATTTAAAAAGAAAAAATATAATGTTTCACAGTTTCAGAATGACTATTCTAAACATATATAGATTTAATGAGATATGTTGGCCTTGAGTTTGGTTCATATTTGTGTAGTTTATAACTTCTTAAAACAATTGTTTTAGGCTTCCTAAAATAATACACATATATAATATTTTATATAATATTATGTACAATAATATGTAGTGAATTTATGCTATAGAGAAGTGGTTCTCAACCCTAATGCTGACACGCTATTATACAATTACATAGGTTGTGTTGACACTCAACCTAAAATTTCATAGTTATAAGTTTGCTGATATCATACTACTGTTATGAACCATGATATAAATATTAGAGCTTTCTACTGATCATAGGTAATCTCTCTGCAAGGGTCATTTGACCACCAAGTGTTCATGATCTACAGGTTGAGAACCACTGCTATAGAGTACTTCTATATTCTCCAACATATGAAACAAAATAGAGAACATTATTGTGATAAGAATATTACTTTGTCAATTAACATTTTTCTAGTGCCATTCGTTCATTTACATGCTACTTTGTTATTTAAGAATCTTTTCATATAGCATATAATGTTCTTTGGGCATAACCTCTCATATATTTTCACTTCTGTTCTCTCTTATTAAGCTGTTTTTTTCTGCAGTTTTTTGTTCTGATCGTATTTTGTTCTAACCCAACTTGATGTGGTATTATAACTGCAGAGAAAGAATCTATACTTAAAGACTCTCGAGTTGCTTCACTTTTTTATATTATTTTCAGAAATAAATTTAAAATATATATCTGGAAATTTTACATAATATATGGAAGAACAATTCTGTGAGCTTTCTGTAACATAGTTTTTGTAAAATATTGGCCCAGTTCTTAGGAAGATACATGTTATTTTACTATAATCCAATATAGTCAACATTTATCTTAACCCATCATGTTTTTTTTTCATTGAGAGTTAACTTTGGCTACCCCCTAGATTTTAGGGAAGTGTGAGGCTCCCAGGAACGAACTGAGATGACTATAACCAAAATATGCAACAAAGGGGAGAGAGAACCTGTAGAGATCATATCCAGTAAGCAGGTACAGTCCCCAATTGAGTGGTGGGCTTACACACCCTTCTCAGAGTTGTTAACCCTGTCCAAAGGAAAGACATGGAGAAAAAAGTGGTAAAGAGCCTGGAGGAAGGGCCATCCAGAGACTGCCACAACTAAGAATCTATCCCATCTACAGATACCAAACCCTGACATTGTTGCTGATGCTAATAAGTGCTTGCAGACAGAAACTTGGTATGGCTGTTCCCTGAAAGGATCTCCAATCACCTGACCAATAAAGATGCAGATACTCACAGCCAACCATTGGACTGAGCCCAGGGAAGAGTTAGGGGAAGGACTGAAAGAGATAAAGGTGATTGCAACCCCATAGGAAGAACAATATCAACTAACTGAACCAGCACTCCCAGGGACTAAACCACCAACCAAAGAGTATACATGGAGGGAGACAGGATTCCCTTACCTGATATCAATGAGAGGAGAAGGAGGCTTGATGCCCCATTGTAGGGGGATGCTAGAGCAGTGAGGCAGGAATGGGTGAGTGGGTGAAGGAGCACCCTCATGGAGACAAAGGGGAGGGGGGAATGGGATGGGGGAGTTTTGGAGGGGTAACTGATAGTGGGATATCATTTGAAATATAAATGAATAAAATGATTAATAAAATATAGCTAATTTTGCTGATATCATTCATGTGGGTATTTGTGATTTCTCTAACACTGGGGACCCTCTCATTTTTTTAATCTATCACATATTTTTCAGTTGATATAAAGTCAATAAATACTTTATGGGCATCCACACGAAGACCAAGTAAACCAAATAAAATTCTTCTAAGGCAAACCATTTTCTACTAGAAAGAGAGCATGGGACATGCTGTAACAGAATAACATAGATTCTACCCTGCCCTCAAGCTCTATGTAGTTACCATAACTAAAGGTAAATCATTCCATTAAACAATGAGTTGATGTTTTAAATTTAAGGATTAAGTATTACTGATGTGATGACACCATCTTTATTGGCTTGGCTAAAGTCATGGATTCTGTGCATTCTCTGATTATCAGTGAGTTGGAATATCCATTATTCTCTGAAAAAGAAATTACTTTAAAATAATTTCACTAGGGCTTCAGAATTAAAGAAGGGAAAAAAATGAAATAATTAAATTACCTAAATAAAGGCCTTGGTTAAAGAAGTGTGAGGTTTAAATTTGTCTTGAAACTGATTTTTAATTTCTCTGAAAATAAATTCTTTTAGAAAAATAAAAAAGTTAATGATTCAAACTAACAAATTGTTTTCAAACTTTAATGTGAATATGGTTGAGAATCATTAAAATGGAAATTCTAATTTTATAAGGTTGGGTACATCCTGGTTCTGTATTCCAATCATTGACCGAATATGAGCATGATGTTGATTTATGGCTCATAATTTCAACACTAAACATGAAAGTTTGCTTAAAGCTGTAAAACATTTTTTTCCAAACTACTATTTGATGATCCACATTAAGTTCATTAATGAGCTATGTGCTAAGGTCTTTTATGGAAAAAAAAACATGTACAATTTAAAAGATAGTGAATAAAAATACAGATTGTAAATGAGAACAAGGGCTAAAATATTGTGGTTTTAATCATAACAGGCCACAAACAAATATAAGAATTACTATGAAGAAAACTGCCAAAATTATGAATCTCCATGCTTGCATCTATCTCTCTTTCTCTCTCTCTCTCTCTCTCTCTATATATATATATATATAGATAGATAGATAGATAGATAGATAGATAGATAGATAGATAGATAGATAGATGTAGATGGATGTAGAAGTAGAGTTAGAATTAGAGGTAGAGGTAGAGATAGAGAAAGATATAAAGACAAATAAAATTCATCATCCCAGAATCCCTCTAAACATTCACCAAAAAATAAATAAATAAATAAATAAATAAATAAATAAAACAGTTGTTCCTTTTTCACTTCTCAACCCACATTATTAGTCTTCAATTTCCTTTTGAGACCAATTATGAAAAACCTGACATTTATTATCTATAGTTCTGGCTGTCAGAATTCTTAATAGGAATACAGTATAGTGCTGTGTCTGAGTACATCAAGGAAATTGATATATTTTGCTTCCTGGATACTGGGGGCTTTTTTTTCTTGACGTATCTTTTCTGTCCATCTTCAGCAGTATAACATCTTCAGGTTGTTTATCATAGCTTCTGTGGTAAAAACTCCTTCAGTGTAACTCTGATCCTCCTTTTTGCTCTTTATAAGAATTATCCCAGGCAGACAGTGGTGGCACATAGCTAGGCAGTAGTGGTGTATGCCTGTAATCCTAGCACTTCAGAGGCAGAGGCAGGCAGATTTCTGAGTTTGAGGCCAACCTAGTCTGCAGAGTGAGTTCCAGGACAGCCAGCGCTAAACAGAGAAACCCTATCTCAAAAAAAAAAAAAAATGGGAATCATCCCATATATTCATCAAACCCCAACACTATAGTGGATGCCAAGGAATGCTTGCTGAAAGGAGTCTGATATGGCTGTCTCCTGAGAGGCACTTACAAATACAGAGGCAGATGCTCACAGCCAACCATTGGACTGAGCATGAAGTCCCCAATGGAGGAGATAGAGAAAGGACTAAAGGAGCTGAAGGGGTTTGCAACCTCATTGGAAGAACAACAATATTAACCAATCAGACCCCCCCACCAGATCTCCCAGCTACTAAGCCATTAACCAAGGGTTATGCATGGCTCCAGCTGCATATGTAGCAGAGGAATGCCTTGTCAGACATCAATGGGAGGAGAGGTCCTTGGTCCTATGAAGGCTTGATAGATGCCCCAGCATAGGGAAATCGAGGAATGTTAGGTGGGAGGCGTGGGTGGAGGAACACCCTCATAGAAGTAGGGGGAGGGAGGATGGGATAGGGGCTATATGGGACGGGGGGAATGGGAAAGGGGACAACATTTGAAATGTAAATAAATAATATATCAACTAAAAAAATTAAAAAAAAGGAATCATCCATGATAACTCTTGACACTCTTATATCAGAAAGAACAATCTCTTTGTTTTTGAGATCCCTGATTTTAATGTGCAAAGTCCAGTTTATTCTATGGTTCACTATGAATAATAGGAATAAAAACTATTGCGTCTATTATTAGCCTACTATACTTCCTGTGTCAAGCAGAACTTTATTGAATGCTTATCATTATGAAAGGTATTCCAAGAAAATTCTACTAAGTGACTGATAAGTTATCTCTTATAATTATTGAAAAGATTATTATAATTAGTTATTCAGCTACTTGTTTTCAATAAAGTCATTTTTATGCCTAGTCTTTGTAAGAGTTTTGCTACACACTAAGCGCTAAAAGACTAATCAAACACACACTGTGTTTCATCCAATAAATAACTCATGTCTCACTTGTTACAACCACTGCTCAGGTATTGGGAAAAGCAAAAGTATTTGAAAAATTATGGATCCTTTTCCTCTTATGAATGCTTTATGATGTAGTAAAATGATAAAATAATAGATACTGTTTATATTATTTTTAGATAGTAACTCACCAATGAAATTTTAATTATTTTGGCAGGAAAGCTTCTCTGAACCCATGACGTTAAGTAATAAATGATACAAATAATCCAGTCATAAAAATATTTTGTTTCAATCATAGAAAATAGTTAATGAGAAACCCTCTAGAGAAAATATTTTGACCTTTCTTTAGAGACACTAAAGGATATAAAGCCTAATGTCATGGTAAATACATATGAATTAAGCCTTGCAAAAAGCTGTGTCTCTTCCTGCCTCATGAAATGATATCTCTCTTCCCCATACCCTTCTTCACACACATTCTCTAATGCTTTAAACTATTTTGTGTCATGGTGTCATCTTCCACAATACTTCAACTTCTATATTTAGTCTAAACAATGTTGACTTGGTTTTCTCCTGAAATAATTTAACTTTTATCCACTTCTCTACTTTTCAGTTGCTTTATCTTTATTCTCCAATTATCATGTAGCTAATTGTTCCAAATTTACTTATCTGGATTAGTGCATAAACCTTTCCTTTCCTTACTCTCAGTATCCATTGGTATCATCATGATTGTTCTTCTAAATATATGTGTAGAATTCCTAATAACAAGTATACTGGAATGTTGTGTTTGTGATCACTATGGTTCAAATACTGTTACTGGCTATATGAGGTCATTAATATGTGCCACAATACAATATGACTGTCTGTATAAAATATCATATATGCACATAGACATGTGAATACATATAGACAATCCTAGGAGATAAACAAAGAAATCATTGTCTATGTATATAAGAATAAATCTACCTCCTACCTAACTACCTTACTGCCAGATGTAAATAGAATGGATATAGGCAGGTCAGATATCTTCAGAGAGATTGAAGCTTTGTTGCTACCAGATCTATAATCGCCTTCTAAGTATTCACTCTCATGCATTCTTTAGCAGCTAAGCATAGATGCCATGGTGAGCAAATACATTACTGATGCTTGCATACCATGGACCTGTAGATGCATTGTAGAAATGCCTGAACTATCAAACTCTTATTTTAGAGCTTCTAATAACAATTTCATTGATTCTAGGATTATTCTTTGTTTTCTCCATCTCAAGCTTTTCTCTGGCAAGACTTGATCACTTTACACTTACAATTAAGTTTCTTCCTTCTGGTCTAGTTTTCTATAGTCAATGATCTTTGTCTTTAATTTCTGTGTTCATTTCAATTAATTTTAATTTGATACACAAAGTGGTACATTTTTTAGTTATGTTTAGTTTCAACACAATTTCACATTGGGTAATGTTTAAGTCAATGAAACATTTAGTCTCACAAACACTGATTATTCTTTATGGTGAAAATATTCAAAAATCTTTTCTCCTTTTCAATTTTTCCTTTTGGCTTTGATGTTATCAAAAATGCTACTACATTTATTATAGACAAGTGTTGTGCCATTGAGATATCCTCCCAGAAATGTATGTTTTAGAAATATGCAGTATGTTATCCTATCCTAAGACTACTGAATTGTGCAAACTGACAGAACTCTGAATGCTACCTCATTTTAATCAAACTAGTATCTAAATGTAGCTTTTTTTAATCTTCTTCCATTTCTCTCTCACAAATTTTGCTTCTGAGTTGATCCTGCTACTTAATTGCTGCAACAAATAGTGAGAAATAATGTCCAATCCTGGATAATTTCTATTTACAGCTATTTATTTCAAGTAATAGATGGGAAGAGTAAGATTCACACCTCCTGGGCACATAGTCTGCTAACTTTGACAAGTGTTTCCACCATGTAGTCTGAACCAATGCTATAAGAACAATAATCTAAAATTCTAACCATTTCCCATGTGATACTGCTCATACAAATATTGTCTTATATAGTGAATAAATCAGAGCATCTATTATGTGTAATTTCTCTGCTCAAAGAAAGAGAATAAACCTCATCTATGCCATATATATCTTTCATTCAGTCAATTTGTGCTACATAATTTTATTCCTTGTATAAACGTGGTGATTTTATTCACATTTGTGCTATCCCCATGATTTGGTCTGTAATTAACAAAGCCCCTGTGAATATTCTCATTGTACATGATTTGTCAGAACATATTTTTATCATTCACAAATAACTAGATGAAGGATTACTACATGGTGGAATCTATATGCTTTATACCTTCTTCAAAAATGCCCATGACTTAGTTTTAAAGAGAACTTGAAGACTTGAAGCAAATTTTTAGATTACTACTGACCATGAGATAAAAATTTCACTTTTATTGTTGCTTATAAAAGTAAATATTGATTGTCTTTAATGACAGTTTTGCAATCAATATTCTGGAAAGCATGATGTTACTAATAAAATACAGACATAGCATGTGTCAGTCTTCATTTTTGGGAAAAACTCTATAGAAACCTGGTATTAAGATATTGAAGGACATCCACATAAAACCAGACACACTGAAACTAATAGAAAAGAAACTGGGGAAGAGCCTTGAGAACATAGGTACAGGGGACAATTTCCTGAACAGAACACCAATAGCTTATGCTCTAAGATCAAGAATTGACAAATGGGACTTCATAAAATTACGAAGTTTCTGAAAGGCAAAGAACATTGTCAATAGAACAAAATGGCAACCAACAAATTGAGAAAAGATCTTTACCAACTCCACATCCGACAGAGGGTAATATCCAATATATACAAAGAACTCAAGAAGTTAGAACCCAGAGAGCCAAATAACCCTATTAAAAATGGGGTACAGAGCTAAACAAAGAATTTTCACCTGATGAATATCGAATGGCTGAGAAGCACCTAAAGAAATGTTCAACATCCTTAGTCATTAGGGAAATGCAAATCAAAACCCTGATATTTCATCTCACACCAGTCAAAATGGCTAAGATCAAAACTCAGGAGATAACAAGTGTTGGCAAGGATGTGGAGAAAGAAGAAAACTCCTCCACTGCAGGTGGGATTGCAAGCTGGTACAACCACTCTGGAAATCAGTCTGGTGGTTTCTCAGAAATCTGGGCATGATACTACCAGAGGACACTGTTATACCATTCCTGGATTTTGATTATTTAGAAAATGCCTATACATCAATCCCAAGGGATCTTCTGTGTCGGCCTCCTGAACTCTTTCATTAGAACTATGCATTACCCCATCCAGATTTATGTGGGTGTTTGGTCCTCCTTCTTGTGCAGCAAACATTTAATCAATTTAGCAATATCCAGCAGTCATCAAAATATATACTCTATGTAAAATATAAAGACTTGCTAATCATTCCACAATTAATTTCAAGTTTTATCAATTCTATTTTTCTGCAGTTCTGAATGGGTTCCATTCAGAAAAAATTATTAATTCCAGCTCTTTTGTGTATAGTAGATTTAGTGGATAGATCACTCAATGTCAATAATGCCATTCCTATTATCTTTAAGTGCAATCAATGTTTTTTTAGATATGAATATTTATTATATGGAAATGTTTATTAGAGGTTATATTTATTCTCAAATTTTATCAATGTTTCAGTTGCTTTAAATTGTTTTTCTTTGTTGTTCAATGTTTTGTTTCAAGGAAAGGTTTCTTTGTGGATCCCTGGATGTCCTGGAACATTCTCTGTAAACCTGGCTGGCTGCCACATCATAGATTTGCCCCCCTCTGCCTCTGAAGTGTTGCGATTAAAGGTGTGCCACTATTGAATGGGTTTTTTGAATTTCTGGAAAATCTGAATGGTCTTGTTTTCTCTGACATATATGTACTTCAGGGATCCTGAATGGTCTTGATTTTGCTGATTTACACGTACATTAATAATCTTCCTGAGCTCTTCAGTTCAAACACTGCATACATGTTGCTCCAATGTCTTTATGTTTTGTTTTTCATCTGTTCTAACTATTAAATGAAATGGCTTAAGATCCCCTCTAACTGCTTTATATGTCATGATATTTTTTATAATAGCTTAATGCTTACTTTTGTGCATCGTCTATTATCTATCTATCTATCTATCTATCTATCTATCTATCTATCTATCTATCTATCATCTTTGTGTCTATTATATCTATCATGTATCTATTTAAACACACACACACACACACACACACACAGAGAGAAAATGTATCTATTATCTCTTAGTGTATTTATCTATAGAATTTATTGCCTGTCTATAATCTATCTTTCCATCAATTGTAGAAATTTTCAGACATTTTTAAACTCTTTCTCAGAAACAGAAGCCAAGTATTAAAGAATTCTCTAGTAGTATACTAGGAGAAACAGTGGTGAATTCTAATTTACCTTGTGTTTCTTTTGCTAAATTGATTCAGTTTTATGTGTTTTGGAATAATTTTGAACCAACTGGAATAATTATGTATATTTCTCCTTTCTAGTACCATTTCTTACACACCTGGAACATTTGTACTCCTGCTTCAGCCTAGGGATCCTTTTGAACTTAACATCCATCTTCTTTTTCCTTACTTATGAATGAAAATCATGATATTTGTCTCTTTGAGGTTGGTTTATTTCATATAACGTGATAATCTGCAGCCCCATGTAATTTCCTAAAATAGTATGATTTTGATATATGAGTAAATTATAAAGCAACATTATGTGCATATATTATATTTATCCTTCCAATTGTTGAGGGGTACAAAGGCTGCTTAGATAAAGTTACTTTTTGTGAGCAGTCGTGCAATTAACATGAATACATGGTTTTCTCAGTTAAAGAAAAACATCATTCAAATATTTTTTTTTCTTTTTTACTTCTGTGCTCCCCCAGCCTCTCATTCTCAAGTCATGGTACAGTGGTGGCTGTGCAAATACTGTTTTTCATTTGACAATCTTTTTGTTATTTGTTATTGTTATTGTTATTGCTTTTCTCTTTTTCAAACCCTCCCATATACCTTTCCCTAATCTCCTTTAAATTCATGATTTCTTCTTATTATTTGTTATTGTATTATATGCATATGCATGTTTATATTTTTATATATTCCCAAATATAACTTCTTGAATCTATACAATGTTACTTGTATGTATGTTTATAGGGCTGTTCGTTTGGCACTGGACAACGAATTGGTGTGATGGTATATCAACATGGCTCATAAAATAGAAAAAATTCAGATTTAAATCAAACATCAAACTGACAGTGTTAAATTTTCCACTTAGTCTTCATGATAAATATAAGTAATTGGAATTAAATGACTAATTCAATGCTCTTCAAACACTCAATAGCATATGAGGCTTATATTAAAAATGAAAAATGCAAAGTGTCTATGAAGCAATTACCAAGAACATTGTCTATGTTCAAATGTATTCCTAAGTGATTTTCTTTGTAAATGAGAATATATTTGTAGCATTCCAGGAAAACAATTCTATGCTCAAAAAAAATAGTTTCTGGGGCTGGAGAGGTGGCTCAGTGGTTGAGAGCACTGACTGCTCTTCCAGAGGTCCTGAGTTCAAATCCCAGCAACCACATGGTGGCTCACAACCATCTATGATGAGATCAGATGCCCTCTTCTGGTGTGTCTGAAAACAACTACATAATAAATAAATAAATAAATAAATCTTTAAAAAAATAGTTTCTAGATATATAGTACATTGCTATATTACACTATTTCTTGGGATATGTAAACAAACCTTTCCTTGCTCCTGATAAAGAAGCAAAGAATTACAGACCAAAGTCAGGATATCATGTTACTACAATATTTATCAGTTTTATTGGAGGTTATTTACAAGAATATAGATGGAAAATTAGTTATATGATCATAAATCACTCATAAAAAGTTGCATTGCTGAAAGCCTAACCCACAATGACAACAGCTTATAAAAACTGAGAATCTGGAACATACTGCAAAATCTACAGGCAACATAATAGGTTGAAAATGAAAAGCTGTTTCTAGGTTGTTGAGTTGTTCTAAGATACTTATAGGCAACTCTGCTTGTCTGAGAGTAACTATCAGCATTCTCTATTGCTTTTATGTTTGTGGATGGAAGAGCCTAGTGAATGTGTTTAGTTTCATAGACCTCTAGACATTGATTGGTTTACTTTCTGAGCTTAACTTACTTCCCTGCAGGACTGAATAATTTTCCTCTTCTTAGAACATCCTGCTATTACATGTCTCTTTTAGCATCCATGTTTTAATGAGCTTCCGTATAAGATAGTTTTAACTTGAGAAGAAATTTCCACACAACTTGAATATCTCTTCACATTATCATTTGATATTCAACATAATAAAATCACAATACGTATTTATTTCGGGCTTCACTTTTTACATTTTAACTTTTCAAACAAAATACACTGCTATGACTGATACCATACAACAATTTCATTGAACTTGACATTGTATTTTGCCCCTTGAGAAAAAAAAATATTGATTGCTCTTGCAATATTTAACATTTATACTTTATTTTAAAACTATAAAGGCAGCAGAGAAACTAATTATAAAATAATTCTCTGATTTTTGAAATTACATTTTTTAACTGATCTGAAAATTATCATATTTGGAAAAGAAAATTTCATGAGGAAGCTATTTCGCATAATCACAACCTTGATTTTTTTTCATTTGAATGTGGTTCAGGTGATCTTCTACAATAGCCGCTAGCTAGATTGTTATTTTTATAAAGTTGAAATAACACTAGTATTACAAAAAACATATTCTTACATTATGCATAATATTATATAATTGGCATTTTATTAATTTATAAAAAATTAAAAATAAGTTATACTTGACTAGTTTTGGTAGTACATTAATTCTCTATATATTTTTAAACAAGTAGGGATACATACACATACTTTATAGATATTTTGAAAAACCTCTATAAGAAGTTTATAGAGGTAGAGCATATTTTTATTTTGAACAATTATAAGTTTGAAAAATCATATTTGAAATCTATTCACTCATAAAATGAGTACCAAGATTTCCAGGATATTTTCCATAACAATTTTTCTGGAAAAATATTACACAGAATAATGTTTATGTTTTAGTTAATGCATATTAGTTGATAATACAATTTTCTTTTCATTACATAAAAAACTGTTAATGTTTTCTTGTGTAGTTTCTATCAAGCTATTAATGTTCCTTACATTTAACTCTTTGGATCATCTCTTTCAGATTGTCTAGCTTGCTGTCTATCTAAGGTATAATCTAATTATTATCTATAATCTATCACTTTTTACTCCACCATCGTTTTAATCTATCCTATCTATGCTGTTTTCTCTGTCTATTATTTGTCTATCATTCTATCATTTATCAACTCTTCTATCCACATAGATGTATGCGTGTTATTTTCTGCTCCACCAGACAAAAAGATGTCCTAATCAACAAAGCTAATTTCCTCAAAGACCCTAGTATCACTGGTTTAGCTTCTCTCGTGTCCTTTTTCCTGCTGGCTAATCTGTCTTTGCTTCTTACCACTGTTTTCCCTCTGTTTATGTGCACTTTGGGACCTTTCTTGCACTTCTTGCTATACAAATTTTCTTAAATTAGGTTGTCACTAAAAGTTTTAATTTTAGCTTCATTATTTCTTTCAGGCAGAATTCTTAGCGACAGAGGATTAGGAAATACATAAATTCAGGGGGGGGGAGAAATCTATTAACAATATACATGAAAGTAAAATGTTAGAAAGCAATTCTGTAGAAAAATTAGTTTATTTTACATTTTGTATCAATGAGCATTCTGTCACTGTGACAAAATACCTTAGAGATATTAATTTGAAGACAAAAAGGTTATTTTTATTAGGGTTACAGAGACTTTAGAGAACTGTTAGCTGCCTCCTTTACTCTGGGTTTGAGATGAGTCAGAATGTCATGGGAATATCAATAATATTGGTGGAGGTTGCTCTCTTCATGGTAACCACGGGCAAGGAAGAGAATAAAAAGACACAGAGAAAGGATACACCCTCTTAGTAATGTCTGAGTGTCATGATTTTCAAGAAGCTTCCAACTCTGTATATCCCATTAAATTGTGATGTTTGTCAATGGAGATTAGAGCTTTCATGATTTGGTTGCCTCTATTCCTCACCCCCAGCATTGAGGCCACGAGCCTTTAAAATATTTGGAAGTCATTTACCACCTGAAAGCAACCTCCCTAAAATGTTCTTTAACTTCTAAAGAATCATCTTTTCTACCTGTATCTTGCCACTCTAGCCATTCCTTCAAATCTGATATTCTTGATTTAGTTCTTCTACATTAAGTTCATTGAGACCCATGATTTTTAACAAAAGAGTTTCTTTAGTTGGACACTTGTACCCTATTGGAGAAAACAAAAATCGTAGAAGTTTCAGTCTCTAAGTGAATATATGTTTTACTTACTAATCACATTATTTCTAAGTAAATAATATTATATTTATTTTTTATTTATGAATTATTTTTTGATATATAAAATAAAGTTCATTGCTGCCATTCTGACATAGTATTACTTGTATTTTCAAGTAATTTGAACACCCTTTGCTCATTCTGTATTTCACATATTCCAAAGAATACCCTACTAGTTTTATTATTTCTGTTTCCTCTGTATAGAATCTCCATGCTGCTTGTTTCTTTGTTAAACCATTCCCTCACACTCCTGTTTTCCAGTTAGAGCAGCTTCCTCCAGCTGTACTGATACCATTCTTCTAATACCATTAGATGAAAGAAGTCTTTCTTTAAGTTTAATTGGTGTTATCTTTTGTCACATGATGAGAAATGCACCAACACAAAAAAATATAATACTATCTTTAATAGAGGACAGATATGTAATAGAGACAATTATATATTTCCTTAGTATTTTTAAAGTTGTGTTGTGTTCTGTTGTCTAATGCTAAATGATTAAGTTTTGTTCTCTATTCACTTTCTCCCTCAGATTTCCAATACCTCACAATGAATTCAATCATGTTCACTTTTTATTAAAGTGACCTTACCATTGACTAGCTTAGAATCTTTCACAATTCGTTTATTAAAGCTATGGTATTGATTATAGACATGGCTGATATCACTGAATATCCTGTCATTTCCATTCTCTCTTCTTATTCATGCAGCTAACATTAGTCTTTCAGTGCTTCAAACTGTACAGAATTCCCAGTACCATTTCTTCTGGAGATATTGATTAATACTTGAGATAGAAAAGAAAATTTATTTTACTTTAGTCTTTCTTGAGCAGAAACACTATTTAAATATTTTTAACACTTTTCATTCCATGACTATCTAATATTAACTATGTTGCAACTGAAGCTCCCAATAGTATACAGATGTATCATTCTGGCATGTCCTTGAATCTCCCATTGACCATCACTTCTGTCACCTCAAATGTTACCTTCAGAAACCATTTCTGGAAAATTCTCCACTATACATCTTCTTTACTTTCCACTCTGTTATCTCCATTGAGAACAGAGTCATTGCCCTACTATAACCAAAAATTTGGCAATGAGAAGTGGGAGAACAAGTATTTTAGGGATTATAGCTTGATTCCATAGTTGAATATTATTTAACAGAGTTCATAAAGTAGCAGAAATTTCATAATTCTGCTAACTTTAAAAAGTATTACAATGTATTAAGTAGTTTACAGTTCAATGATTTATCATGGTAAACTATAACATTGAGATATGTCTATAATTAGTAACAACTTTTATTGATTTGATATTAATTTTTATCTGTATCTATTAGATTTTAATGTTAAGGGAGGTAGCTTTTTTTCAGGAAGTACACATCAAAGAGCTTCTATATCTTATAAAGAAACTAGGTAGAAGAATAAATAAATGTGTATCCCATAATAAATTGGAAATAACAGAGTCATACTTGTGTTGTTATTATGTCTGAAAGAGTTTACTTAAATATTTGAAGCTGTAACCATTTCATATTCCATTATATTCTAATACATTATTTTTCAGCTTAGATCTATTTGAATGAGAATGTTAAAAAGTTACTCCACCTCTTTCAACAAATAGTTTCCTTCTCAAGAAATAAGAATGATACTTAATTGTGATTTAGAAGATACTTATTTATAATGTAGATAAGACTTAGGAATCTCCAGACTGATTTCCAACCTGGACTCCATAGATATCTCAGGCATGAACCATCAACCAGGCAGCATCCACTAGCTGATATGAGTCCCCCAACACACATAAAACAGAGGACTGCTGGGTCTGGACTCAGAGAAGATGAACCTAACCTTCAAAACACTGGAGGAACCAGGGAGTGGAAAGATTTGGGGCAGAGATGGGGACATTCTCATGGAAACAAGAGGAGGAGGTATAGATTATGGACTCAGAGGGGGATAAAATCTGGATTGCAAAAAAATATTAAATAAGTTTAAAATAAATAGATTTATGCTGTTCTATTAAGATAGTAGTTATTAGTTATTCTCAAATGTCCATGATTTCTCTTGTCCTAGGGAGTTGACTTTGTCTCTTGAACCTCAAGTTCAGGGATCATTGCAGAAAAGTGAATGGAAATATTGCAATTTCCAGAGAAAAGGGAAAAAAATCTGTGAGAATTTTGTTGCCTAGAGATTATGATATGTATATATGTATATATTCCTAAATATTAAATGCAACCTGCTCAGTAGGCATAATATTACTTGTGTTTGTATGATACAAGGGCTTACCTCTTAGTATTAGATAACCAGTTGGGGAATCTATTTTTCCTGCTCTCAATATTTCATAGCTGCCTGTAGTTCTTTGTTTAGGGTTAAGGCTTGATGTGCTATTCTTAGTCCATCTTATCATTCCTATTGGTGTCAGTGTTTCTCATCTTGTTTAAGCAGCCATACTGATAAGTTTCCATGGGTATAATTTCTATGATCTAGATATTTTAAAACTTTCATTAAATTTTTGTCATAGATTTTATATTATTATTTATTAATATTACTAAATAGTGTGTGTACGTGTTTGGGGGAGTGTTTTGCCTGCGTATATGTCTACTTGGTGCTCAGAGAAGCTAGAAATGGATATTTAATCACCAGAGATTGGAGTTATAGATAGTTGTGAGATGCTAGGAATCAAACCTGGTCTCTAGGGAGAGCAATCAATAGTAGTCTTGACCGCTGAGCGAATCCTCCAATTCTTTAGTCATGATTTTTTTGACCCACTTCTAGAAGAAGACATTTTGATATTTTTTGTTAGCTGCCAATGTTTGTATGCGATGTGTTATAATGTAATGAGAAGCACTGTGGACTTGGGATAGATAATGGGGTCATTTTTACTTAGATGAAGGTTTAAGGCTGGAGAGATACAACCCCAAATGGTTACCTGCAAAGGATGAGCCATTTAAAACATTTAATCACATGTGAAACACTAGTATGCAGAACAGGTTTGTATTTTTCTTATACTAATTAAAACCTATTTAGAATAGTGATTTGCATTTAAGATAGCAAATGAAACCACACAAGGAAAGAGACAGAAAAAGAAAATGTCGACTTGTTGGTTCAGGGTACAGCAGCTGCTGCAATTTAAGTTTCTAAAAAGTCAGAAAAGCAGGGCAGGTAACTAGACTAGATTAAGATAGCCCAAACAGAGAGTAAAATGCAAGTAAAATAAAATTCAAATAGAGTAAATGCAAGTAAGAAGGAAAATCCAACAAGCTTCATTTTCCTGCCAGTTTTTTAAGTACAGTATGCCTGACTTGAGAGGTAATATGCTTAGGTAAAGTGAAGAACAGCAGGAAGGCTTATTCAATTGTCAAATCTGACATGATAACCAGGGAAATGGTTAGTTCTATCACTGTGTGAGACATTGTTCTAGAGAGTGACATGTAAGGTGTGCAGAGTTGATCAAACCTTTTCTTCACAATCTTTTTAACATTGGAGCAAGCTTCATGCTCAGGAAATGTATTCGTAGGCAATGAGTTACAAAAGAACGACAACAGATCATATATTTGATCCTTGTTCAGAGAGGCAACAAACAAACAAATAAACAAAAACTACATTTGAACTGTTGCTTAAAGATTACTTAGCAAGGAAACTGAATTTTTGATTCACTGTTTGGCAGTTTGAATTCTTCTTTTTGCCTAGATTCTTTGATGTAGGGCAAGGAAGAAATCTATTCTATCCTGTGCATTTGGTAAGAAATTCTTCTTCTCATTATCACTTTTGTGTTCAAAGGACATTTGATGTCTGTGGCAGCTTTTGAACCCCAAGGATGGATATGAGGGAATAAGCTGATAATACTTTGAATTCACATCAATTAAACATCGCATTTCAGAATACTGGTTGATTAGAATTTGTTAAATGCCACTGAAAATACATTTTGGCTGACAGAATATAATTAGCCCTGGAAAAATTTGCCAACCTGGGATGGTAGAAATAAACAGTAAATGAAGCTTCATTTGAAAGGGTATGTGCCAATTTAAAACAGATGCTTCTCTCCAATGCCTGCATAGAGCTTCAATATTGCTATTTGCTTGAGGCTGTTAGTGTTTATCACAGTTACTCTACATGGATATTTATTTTTTTTTACTTTACTCATGTAACTTATCACATTTAAAACAAAATATCTTCATTTATGCCTCTGTTGTTTAAACTGACTGAGATCTTTCAACAGACACAAGTATTAATATTTAAGTTTCCATGTGAAAGAAAAAATAGAAAAGAAATTTAGCACACATTTTTCCTCTGGAATTAATTTGGGCTAAGAATGAAAACTAAAGATAAGAGTAGGATTTATACATATCAAATTTGAGTGGAGCCTGGTGGCTAGCATGTTCTACATAGTGAAGTCTAGGATAGCCAGGGCAAGACAGCCTCAAACCAACCCAAACCAACCCAAACCAACCCAAACCAATCCAACCCAACCCAACCCAACCCAAACCAACCCAACCCAAACCAAACCAAACCAAACAAACCCAACCAAACCAACCCAAAACAAAACAAAACAAATCCAAAATAAACTATCACATATATTTTGGAAAAAGCAAGAGATTAGACTTGGCTTCTACACAACCCTGTCTCCCTGCATGGTTCTCATTGCCTACTTACAGTACCATTCTGTTTCCATTCTGCTCCCTTTTGTGTCTTTCTTTACCTGCATGCATGTACATGTATGCATGCCTCTGTGTGTGTATGTGTGTGTGTGTGTGTGTGTGTGTGTGTGCGCGTGCATGTCTGTATGTATGAGTGAGTCAGCCAGGAAATCCCACCACTACAATCTGCCCCAGTCTTCCCATCAACTCTTTGTTACTCAAAAAGCCACATTCAAGTTTGAATCAATCTTCAACCAGACAATGCTCCATCCAACTCTTAGCTTGCCTTTAGGCTTTAAGGGCTGCCTGATGTACTTCTTTGGGCCGGTGAAGAAGGATGAGTATTTACAAGTAGGAAACTGGTGATGGGCCATAGAAACTAGAATATCATTAGCCACCAGCACTTAGCTCTCTGCTGGTACAGCAATCAATAACTGAAAATGAAGGGTCACATCTTCGAACAATGTAAGGGAATGACCCTAATGTAGAAAGAGACTAAAACAGAGGTGATGGCTCCAAGCATACACTAGCTAGACATCTCTGCTTTCAATGAATTGTGTGCTGGGTTATCCAGGTCCACCACTGGAAGCTTTGCTTAGCTACAGAAGATGGCCAGTTCAGACTCAAAGTCCTCCATTACTAGGAGTTCTCTTGCTCACGGGAGTCACCATCAAAGATTCCAAGAAGTTCCCACTGCACTTGGTTTTACCCTACCCCAAATACCCCTTCCATCCATCTTTCCCTGAACTGTCTCCTTCTACCACCCTACCACCTGATCCCTCCTGCTTTCATCCACACCAACCCTAAGTTCATCCAAATATTTCCTTAATAGAGATATCCATGCCTTCCCCCTCTCCCCCCCGCATCACCAACAAGCATAGCACTCCTCTTTACCTAACCTCTTTGGATCTATAGATTGTAGTTTCATTATCATTTACTTAGTAGCTAATATCCACTCAGAAGTAAATACATACCATACATGCTTTTCTGGGTCTGGTTAGCTATACTTAGGATGATTTTTATTCTAGTTGTATCTGTGGTCTGAACATATCATTATGCCATAATTTTTAACCACTGAGGGATGCTCCGTTATACAAATGTAACCCTCTTTCTTGATCCATTCTTCAGTTGTGGGACATCTACATTATTTCCATTTTCTGTCTATTATGATTAAACCTGCAATGAACATAGTTGATCAAGTGTCCTTGTGATAGTATATGCTCAAGAATGGTATAGTTGGGTCTTGAGGCAGATCAATTTTCAATTTTCTTGGAACCGCCGTATTGTTTCCATAGTGACTATACAAGTTTGCATTCCCACCAGGATGAAAGAAGTGTTTTCTTTGCTCCACATCCTTGCCAGCATGAGATGTCATTTGTGTTATATGTCTTAGACATTCTGACAAGTATGAGACAGACTCTCAGAATACTTTTGATTTGCGTTTTCCTGATGACTAAGTATGTTGAACATTTCTTTAAGTGCTTCTCATCCATTTCAGATTCCTGTATTGAGAGTTCTGTTTATATTTCCACCCTACCATTTACTTGGTGGTTTTTGGTTTGTTGAGGTTTAATTCTTGATACCTTGTAGTATTTTTGATATTACATCTCTATCTAGTGCTGTGGAGTTGGCAAAAAAAAAAAATCCATTTGTAGACTGCTGTTTTGTCCTCACAGAGTCCTTTCTTTACCTTACAATTAACAAGCCCAGCTTATTAATTGTTAATCTTAGCGCCTATGCTATCAGCATTTTGTTCAGAAAGTTGTTTCCTATAACAGTGTTTTCAATGCTATTCCCCATTTTCTCTTCTATCAGGTTCACTTTGTCTGCTTTTATCTGATGTATTTAGTCTACTTTGACTTGAATTTTTTACATGATGATAAATGTGAATATTTGCATTCTTCTACATGCAAACATAAACTTTTGACCAGCACCAATTATGGAAGATTTTTTTTCTTTTTTGCCCATATGTATTTCTGCCTTCTTTATAAAATATCTGTTGTTTATATATATGACTTTATAAACTTTATTAAGCAACGAGTTTATTTTTATGCTAATATCATGTGATTTTTTTCACCTGCTTTTTAACTATTTTTTTGCCTTTTTTAAATTTAATATTTCCTTTATTTACACTTCAAGTGTTATCCCCTTTCCTGGTTTCACCTCTGAAAATCCCCTATCCAATAACCCCTCCCCCTGTTCACCAACCCACCTACTCCCGTTTCCTTGTCCTGGCATTGCCCTAAACTGGGGCATCAAGCTTTCTCAGGACCAAGGGCCCCTCCTCCCTTTGATGTCCAACAAGGCCATCCTCTGCTACATATGCAACTGGATCCATGGGTCCCTCCATGTCTACTCTTTGGTTGGTGGTTTTGTTCCTGGGAGCTCTGGGTCAGTTCATATTGTTTTTTCTCCTATGGGGTCGCAAACTCCATCATCTCCTTTGGTCCTTTATCTAGTTCCTCCATTTGGGGACCTTGTGCTCAGTACAATGGTTGGCTGAGAGCTTCCATGTCTGTGTTTGTCAGGTATTGGCAGAGCCTCTCAAGAGACAGCTATATCAGCTCCTGTCAGCAAGCGCTTGTTGGCATCCACAAAAGTGTCTGAGTTTGGTGACTGTATATGAGATGGATCCCTAGGTGGGGCAGTCTCTGGATGGTCTTCCCTTCAGTCTGCTCCATACTTTATCCGTGTATCTCATCCCATTGGTATTTTGATCCCCCTTTTAAGAAATATCGAAGTATCCATACTTCGGTCTTCCTTCTTCTTGAGCTTTGTTTGATCTGTGAATTGTATCTTGAATATTCCGAACTTCTGGGCTAAGATTCACTTATCAGTGAGTAGATACCACGTGTGTTCTTCTGTGATAGGGTTACCTCACTCAAGATGATAGTTTCTCGTTCAATCCATTTGCCTAATGATTTCATGAATTCATTGTTTTTAATAGCTAAGTAGTACTCCATTGAGTAAATGCACTACATTTTCTATATCCATTGCAGGCTGGTACAACCACTCTGGAAAGCAGTCTGGCGGCTCCTCAGAAAACTGGGCATGACACTTCCGGAGGACCCGGCTATACCACTCCTGGGCATATACCCAGAGACTTTACCTACATGCAATAAGGACACATGCTCCACTATATTTATAGCAGCCTTATTTATAATAGCCAGAAGCTGGAAAGAACCCAGATGTCCCTCAACGGAGGAATGGATTCAGAAGATGTGGTATATTTACACAATGGAATACTACTCTGCAATTAAAAACAATGAATTCACGAAATTCCTAGGCAAATGGTCAGAACTTGAAAATATCATCCTTAGTGAGGTAACCCAATCACAAAAGATCACACATGGTATGAAGTCACTGATAAGGGGATATTGACCCAGAATCTCAGAATACCCTAGACACAATCAGCATATCAATAGATTTCTAAAAAGATGGAAGGAGAGACCCCTGGTCCTGGAAAGACTGGATGTAGGGGAACGCCAGGACAGAGTAATGAGAGGGGGTTGAACGGAGAAAAGAGGGAGGGAAGGGGGCTTATGGGACTTTCGTGGAGGGAGGAAACGGGAAAGGGGAAGTGATTTGGAATGTAAATTAAAAAAATAAAATAAAATTAAATTAAAAAAAAATATATATCCATTCCTCTGTTGATGGACATCTGGATTGTTTCCAACTTCTGTTTACTATAAATAAGGCTTCTATGAACAGAGTGGAGCATGTGTCCTTATTACATGTTGGAGCATCTCATCTTCTGGGTATATGTCCAGTGGTGGTATAGCTGGGTCCTCTGGTAGTACTATGTCCAATTTTCTGAGGAACCACCAAATCATGTGTGTTTTATTACTATAGCTCTGTAGTACAATGCTAAATAAGGGTTGATAATATCTTCAACTCTTCTACTATTGTTCAGGTTTGTTTTTGCTATCCTCAGTTTTCATTTGAAGTTGATAACTGTCCTGTCAATGTCTATAAAGAATTGTGTTGTATTTTTTTTTGAGGATTACTTTGAATATTTATAATTTCTGGTATGATGGTCATTTTTACTATATTGATTGTACTGATCTATAAACATTGGAGATGTTTCATTCTTCTGATATAATCAAATTTCTCTTTGGTTAGAGTTACCCAAGGGTATTGTGTAGGGTGTGGTTTCCTTGATTTGTTTATCAGTCTATATTTCATTTGATATAGGAGGGCTACTGAATTTATTCTTATTTTTGTTTATCTTGTATCCAGCTACTTGAATGAAAATGTTCATCAGCTTTAGGATTAGGAGTTCCCTAGTGGTTTCTCAGTGTCACTTATGTATACTATCAAATCATCTGGAAATAATAATTTTACTTCTTTCTTACCAATTTGTATTTGCTTGTTCTTTTTGAGTTGTCTTAATCCCTTAGCTAAAAATTTAAGTACTATATTGAATAAACATGGAGAGAGTAGAAAATCTTGTCTTGTTACTGATTTTGTTGGTACTGCTTTGAGTTTCTTTCCATCTAATATGATGTTGGCTAAAGTGTTTGTGTAAATGGTCTTTATTAATTTGTTATGTTCCTTATATTCTTAATACATCTAGGACTTTTATCCTGAATGTGTGTAGGATATTGTCAAAGGCATTTTTGGTATCTAATGAAATGATTGTGTGTGTATATGTGTATATGTTTTTGTGTGTTTTTGTGTGTGTGTGTGTATTTTCCCTTTCAGTATATTGATGTGGTTGTTTATATTTACTCATTACTGAATCATCCAGCATCTCTGGGTTAAAGCCTACTTTATTATGATGGATGATATGTTTGATGTATTTTTGGATTCATTTTGCAAGTATTATTTTATGTTTGTGCATCTCTCTTTATATGAGAAATTGGGGTAATTGTTCTGTAATTCTTTCTATATTGAGGTTTTATTTGCTTTGGGTTTCTGGATAACTATGGCCCCATAAAATGAATTTGGCAATGTGTCTTATGATTCTATTTTATGTAATAATTTAAGGAGTATTTGTGTTAACTCTTCTTTGAAATTCTGTTAGAATTTTGTACTAAAACTGTCTGACACTGGGCTTTATTTGGTTGAGAAATATTTAAGTAGTATTCTTATTTCACTAGGGTTTATAAGTTTATTCAAAATTTTTATATGATCTCTATTTAACTTTGGTATATGGCACCTATGACGAAAACTATCAATTTCTTTCTGATTTTCCAATTTGGTGGAATACTGGTTTTTATGTTACTATTATGAGATATCTCTATTTTCTTTTGGCATATACTGTTGTGAACTTTCATCTTAACACAACCTTAATTGTGTTCTATAAGTTTGGATAACTTGTGCATTGATTTTAAATAAATTGTAGAAAGGCTTTAATTTCTTTCTTGATTTTTTTTTGCTGACCTATTTATTTTTCAAAAAGATTTGCTCAGTTTCCATGAGTTTGTATGATTTCTGTTGCTTATGATATCAGTTTTTATCCATAGTGATCTGATAAAATGCAAGGGAAGTTATTTCAATTTCCTTGTATAAATTTCCATTGGAAGACAGTATATTATTTTGTGACTGTAAGGTTCAGTAAATAACTGTTAGTATCATTTGGTTTATAATATCAGTTAGCACCAGCATTTCTTTGTTTGGTTTTTCTCTGAATGACATGTGCATTTTTGAGAATGGAGAACTGGGTCCTCCTCATGTCAGTGTATGAGAGTCAAATATGATTTAAACTGTAATAGTCTCTCTTTTTACAAAGATGGGAGTGATTTTGTTTGTTGCATAGATGTTGAAAAATGAAAGGTCATCATGGTGGATTGTGTCCTTCCTCACATCTATCATTGATGTTGAGTTATGTTTCTTATATGCAGTAGAAGGATGAATCTTGTTTTCTTACCCAATCTATGAATCTGTGTCTTTTTTATTGGGGGATTCAGACCATTGATATTGAGAGATACCAATGAGCCATGAATGTTAATTTCCTGTTATTGTTGTTGTTGATTGTGGTGGTGATGGTGCTAGTGATGGTGATGGCAGAGGTGGGAGTGGTGTGTGTGTTTCTCTTCTTTTAGTTTGCTGAAGTGAGATTATTATTTCCTGTGATTTTATGTGTGCAGTAAACTTCCTTGGATTGTATTTTTATTTCTAGCACCATCTCTAAGGCTGGATTTGTAGATAGATGTTATTATAAATATATTACTTATCATGATCATATTTTCTTCTACTATGATAATTGAATATTTTGCTGGGTATAATAATCTGTTTTGGCATTTGTGGTCTTGTAGAATCTGCATCACATACGTCCAAGCCCTTCTGGGTTTAGGGTTTCCATTGGAAACATAGATGCAATTCTAATATGTCTGCCTCTTTGTTCTACTTGGTCTTTTCTCTTTAAAGCTTTTAATATTCTTTCTTCATCACATATGTTTAGTGTTTTGATTGTTTTATGGTGAAGGGGCTTAATTTTCAACTCGGATCTATTTGGTGTTTGGTAAGACTCTTGCACCTTAATATTCACCTACTTTATGTTTTGAAAATTTTCTATTATTTTGTTGAAATATTTTCTAAGGCTTTGAGCTGAAATTCTTCTCCTTTATCTATTCCTATGATTCGTAAGTATTTTAAACATAATGTCTCTGGTTTATTGGATGTTTTCTTAGGAATTTTGTAGATTTAACTTTTTCTTTGACCAATTTATCAATTTTTTTAGTTGTATGTCCAATGCCTGAAATTCTCTCTTTCTTCTCTTTTATTCCATTGGCATAGTTGGCCTCTGAAGTTCCTGTTGACATTTTTTTTTTGTTTTGTTTTGTTTTGTTTTTTGAGACAGGATTTCTCTGCATAGACCTGGCTGTCCTGGAACTCACTCTGTAGACCAGGCTGGCCTCGAACTCAGAAATCCACCTGCCTCTGCTTCCCAAGTGCTAGGATTAAAGGCATGTGCCACCACCACCTGGCTCTTGTTGACATTTCAAATTTGTTTTCCATTTCCATGATTCTTTTCCTTTTATTTTAGTTCATTGTCATTCAGGTCTTGACTAATTTTATATTTTTTCTTCATTTGTTCATATTTTCCTAGTTTTTTGGGGAGACTTAATTGATTGTCTTAAATTGATTGTGTTTTCCTCAATTTCTTCAAAGATTTTATTCATTTTTCCCTTTGAAAATTCAATTGTTATTTATTTACTTCATATCCTATTCGTATCTCTTCCATCTTCTCAGTCCCTCCTTCTCCTCTATCCCCCCTCCTTCTCTCCTTCTCCTTCAAAGAAGGGAGGCCTCCAATGATATAAATAGCCTTGGTATATCAAGTTGAAGTTAGGCTACGCATATATTTTTCTATTGAGGGTATTACATATAAAAGTTTTGTCTAGTTCTTTCTCCTAGCCACATGCTCCCAGAAATAAGATTCAGACTCAATATATATACATACATATATATATATATATATATATATATATATATATATATATATACTAAGTTTTTTTGTTTACATTCCAAATCATTTCCCCTTTCCCATTTCCTCCCTCCCCGAAAGTCCCATAAGCCCCTTCCCTCCCTCTTTTCCCCATTCAACCCCCTCTTGCTTCTCTGTCCTGGCTTTCACCTACATCCTGTCTTTCCACAACCAGTGGTCTCTCCTTCCATCTTCTTGGAAATCTACTGATATGCGAATTGTGTCTAGGGTATTCTGATTTTCTGGGTTAATAGCCCATTAACAGTGACTGCATAACATGTGTGTTCTTTTGTGATTGGGTTACCTCAGTAAGGATGATACTTTCAAGTCTGACCATTTGCCTAGGAATTTCATGAATTCATTGTTTTTAATTGCAGAGTAGTATTCCATTGTGTAAATATACCACACCTTCTGAATCCATTCCTCTGTTGAGGGACATCTGGGTTCTTTCCAGCTTCTGGCTATTATAAATAAGGCTGCTATGAACATAGTGGAGCATGTGTCCTTATTGCATGCAGGTAAAGCCTCTCGGTATATGCCCAGGAGTGGTATAGCCAGATCCTCCGGGAGTATCATGCCCAGTTTTCTGAGGAACCACCAGACTGCTTTCCATAGTGGTTGTATCAGCTTGTAATCCCACCAGCACTGGAGAAGTTTGCCTCTTTCTCCACATCCTCTCCAACAACTGCTGTCTCCTGTGTTTTTGATCTTAGCCATTCTGACTGGTGTGAGGTGGAATTTCAGGGTTGTTTTGATTTGCATTTCCCTAATGACTAAGGGTGATGAACATCTCTTTAGGTGCTTCTCAGTCATTAGATATTCTTCAGGTGAGAACTCTTTGTTTAGCTCTGTACCCCATTTTTTAATAGGGTTACTTGCTTCTCTGGAGTTTAACTTCTTGAGTTCTTTATATATATTGGATATTAACGCTCTGTCGGATGTAGGGTTGGTAAAGATCATTTCCCAGTTAGTTGGTTGCCACTTTGTCTTTTTGACAGAGTCTTTTGCCTTACAGAAAATTTGTAATTTTATGAGATCCTATTTGTCAGTTCTTGATCTTAGAGCATAAGCTATTGGAGTTCTATTCAGGAAATTCTCCCCTGTGCTCATATGTTCAACGTTCTTCCCTAGTTTCCTTTCTATTAGTTTCAGTGTGTCTGGTTTTATGTGGAGGTCCTTGATTCACTTGGAATTGAACTTAGTGCAAGGAGACAAGAATGGGTCAAATTGCATTCTTCTGCATGTTGACCTAGTTGAGCCAGCACCATTTGTTGAAAAGGCTATCTTTTCTCCACTGGATGGTTTTATCTCCTTTGCCAAAGATCAAGTGACTATAGGAGTGTGGATTCATTTCTGGGTCTTCAATTCTGTTCCATTGATCTACATGCCTGTCACTGTTCCAATACCATGCATTTTTTTACCACTATTGCTCTGTAGTACAGCTTGAGGTCTGGGATATTGATTCCCCCAGAAGTTCTTTTACTCTTGAGAATGGTTTTAGCAAGTCTCTGAAGAAAGAAATTGAAGAAGACCTCAGAAGATGGAAAAATCTGCCATGCTCATGGATTGGGAGGATTAATATAGTAAAAATGACCATCTTGCCAAAAGCAATATACAGATTCAGTGCAATCCCCATCAAATTCCAACTCAATTCTTCATAGAGTTAGAAAGAGCAATTCAAAAATTTATCTGGAATAACAGAAAATCCAGGATAGCTAAAACTATTCTCAAAATATATTTAAAAATACCTTGCAAAAATCTCAATCACCATAGATGGAGAGACCAAGATATTCCATGATAAAACCAAATTTTGACAATATCTTTCCACAAATCCAGCCCTGCAACAGATAATAGGTGGAAACTGCCAATACAGGGAGAGAAACAACACCCTGGAAAAAATGAAATAATAACCTTCCTGAATCAAACGCAAAAGTCGATAACCACTCAAAAATAAAGATAGCGTCAAGAATGGCAGGTGGCAATAATCACTATGCCTTAATCTCTCTTAATATCAATGGTCTCAATTCCCCAATAAAAAGACATAGACTAGCTGACTGGATACATAAACAGTCCCCAGCATTTTGCTGCATGCAGGAAATGCACCTCAGTGTCAAAGACAAACACTACCTCATAGTAAAAGGCTGGAAAACAATTTTACAAGCAAATGGCCCCAGGAAGCGAGCCAGAGTAGCCATCCTAATATCAGATAAAATTGATTTTCAACCTAAAGTCATCAAAAAAGACACAGAAGGACACTACATACTGATCAAGGGAAAAATCCACCAACAAGAACTCTCAATTCTGAATATCTATGCTCCAAATGCAAGGGCACCCTCATTCGTAAAAGAAACTTTACTAAAGCTCAAAGAACACATTGCACCTCACACAATAATAGTGGGTGACTTCAACACCCCGCTCTCTGAAATGGATCGTTCAGGAAAGCAGAAACTAAACAGGGACACAATGAATCAAATTGAAGCCTTGGACCAAATGGAACTAACAGATATATATATAGAACATTTCATCCTAGAGCTAAAGAATACACCTTCTTCTCAGCACCTCATGGTACCTTCTCCAAAATTGACCATATAATTGGTCACAAATCAGACCTCTACAGATATAAGAAGATAGAGCTAATCTCATGCCTCCTATCAGATCACAATAGAATAAGGGTGGTCTTCAATGGCAAAAAAAAAAAAAAACAAAAGAAATCCCACGTACACGTGGAGGCTGAACAATGCTCTACTCAATGATAACTTGGTCAAGGTGGAAATAAATAAAGAAATCAAAGACTTTTTGAAAGTTAATGATAATGAAGGCAAAACAAACTCTATTTTATGAGACACAATGAAAGCAGTGCTAAGAGGAAAATTCATAGCCCTGAGTTCTGCCAAAAAGAAACTGGAGACAGCATACACTAAAAGCTTAATGGCACACCTGAAAGCCCTGGAACAAAAAGAAGCAGATACACCAAAGAGGAGTAGAAGGCAGGAAATCATCAAACTCAGGGCTGAAATCAATCAAGTAGAAACAAATAAAACCATACAAAAAATCAACAAAACAAGGAGTTTGTTCTTTGAGAAAATCAACAAGATTGATAAGCCCTTAGCCAGACTAGCCAGAGGGCACAGAGATAGTATCCAAATTAATAAAATCAGAAACGAAAAGGGAGAGATAGGAGAAACTGAGGAAATTCAAAAAATCATCAGATCCTAATACAAAATCCTGTATTCAACACAACTAGAAAATCTCGAGGAAATGGACAATTTCCTTGACAGATACCAAATACCAAAATTAAATCAGGATCAAATAGACCATCTAAACTGTCCTATAACCCCTGTAGAAATAGAAGTTGTCATTGGAAGTCTTCCAACCAAAAAAAGCACAGGTCCAGATGGTTTTAGTGCAGAATTCTATCAGACATTCAAAGAAGACCTAACACCAATACTCTTCAAACTGTTCCACAAAATAGAAACAGAAGGAACACTACCCAACTCGTTCTATGAAGCCACAATTACACTAATACCAAAAGCACACAAAGATCCGACAAAGAAAGAGAATCTCAGGCCAATCTCTCTTATGAATATCGAGGCAAAAATACTCAATAAAATTCTTGCCAACCGAATCCAAGAACATATCAAGACGATCATTCACTACGATCAAGTAGGCTTCATCTCAGGGATGCAGGGATGGTTCCATATAAGGAAATCCATCAATATAATCCACTATATAAACAATCTCAAAGAAAAAAACCACATGGTCATCTCATTAGATGCTGAGAAAGCATTTGACAAAATTCAGCATCCTTTCATGTTAAGGTCTTGGAAAGATCAGGAATTCGAGGCCCATATCTAAACATGGTAAAAGCAATTTACAGCAAACTGGTAGCCAGCATCAATCTAAATGGAGAGAAACTTGAAGCAATCCCACTAAAATCAGGGACTAGACAAGGCTGCCCTCTCTCTCCATATCTTTTCAATATAGTACTTGAAGTTCTAGCTAGAGCAATTAGACAACAAAAAGAGCTCAAAGGGATACAAATTTGAAAGGAAGAAGTCAAACTATCACTATTTGCAGACGATAAGATAGTATAATTAAGCAACCCAAAGAACTCCACCAGAGAAATCCTACAGCTGATAAACGACTTCAGCAAAGTTGCCGGATATAAAATCAACCCAAGCAAGTCAATAGCCTTCCTATACTCAAAGGATAAGCAGGCTGAGAAAGAAGTAAGAGAAATGATACCCTTCATGATAGCCATAAACCATATTAAGTATCTTGGCCTGACTCTAACCAAACAAGTGAAAGATCTGTATGACAAGAACTTCAAGTCTCTGAAGAAAGAAATTGAAGAAGACCTCAGAAGATGGAAAAATCTGCCATGCTCATGGATTGGCAGGATTAATATAGTAAAAATGACCATCTTACCAAAAGTAATATACAGATCCAATGCAATCCCCATCAAAATCCCAACTCAATTCTTCATAGAGTTAGAAAGAGCAAATCAAAAATTCATCTGGAATAACAGAAAACCCAGAATAGCCAAAACTATTCTCAAGAGTAAAAGAACCTCTGGGGGAATCAGTATCCCGGACCTCAAGCTGTACTACAGAGCAATAGTGGTAAAAAATGCATGGTATTGGAACAGTGACAGGCATGTAGATCAGTGGAACAGAATTGAAGACCCAGAAATGAATCCACACTCCTATGGTCACTTGATCTTTGACAAAGGAGCTAAAACCATCCAGTTGAAAAAAGATAGCCTTTTCAACAAATGGTGTTGGCTCAACTGGAGGTCAACATGCAGAAGAATACAAATTGACGATTCTTATCTCCTTGCACTAAGCTTAATTCCAACTGGATCAAGGACCTCCACATAAAACCAGACACACTGAAACTAATAGAAGGAAACTAGGGAAGAACCTTGAACATATGGGCACAGGGGAGAATTTTCAGAACAGAACTCCAATAGCTTATGCTCTAAGATCAAGAATAGACAAATGGGACCTCATTAAATTACAAAGTTTTTGCAAGGCAAAAGACGCTGTGAAAAAGACAAAGCGTCAACCAACTAACTGGGAAATGATCTTGACCAACCTTACATCCGACAGAGGGCTAATATCCAATATATACAAAGAACTCAAGAAGTTAAACTCCAGAGAGGCAATTAACCCTATTAAAAAATGGGGTACAGAGCTACACAAAGAGTTCTCATCTGAAGAATATCTAATGGCTGAGAAGCACCTAAAGAGATGTTCATCATCCTTAGTCATTAGGGAAATGCAAATCAAAACAACCCTGAGATTCCATCTCACACCAGTCAGAATGACTAAGATCAAATACACAGGAGACAGCAGTTGTTGGCGAGGATGTGGAGAAAGAGGAACACTCCTCCACTTCTGGTGGAATTGCAATCTGGTTCAACCACTCTGGAAAGCAGTCTGGCTGTTCCTCAGAAAACTGGGCATGACACTCCCGGAGGATCTGGCTATACCACTCCTGGGCATATACCTAGAGGCTTTACCTGCATGCAATAAGTAAACATGCTCCACTATGTTCATAGCAGCCTTATTTATAATAGCCAGAAGCTGGAAAGAACCGAGATGTCCCTCAATGGAGGAATCGATTCAGAAGATGTGGTATATCTACACAATGGAATACTACTCTGCAATTAAAAACAATGAATTCACGAAATTCCTAGGCAAATGGTCAGAACTTGAAAATATCATCCTTAGTGAGGTAACCCAATCACAAAAGAAACCACATGGTATGCAGTCACTGATAAAGGGATATTCACCCAGAATCTCAGAATACCCTAGACACAATTCGCATATCAATAGATTTCTAAGAAGATGGAAGGAGAGACACCTGGTCCTAGAAAGACTGGATGTAGGGGAACATCAGGACAGAGAAACGAGAGGGGGTTGAATGGAGAAAAGAGGGTGGGAAGGGGGCTTATGGGACTTTCGGGGAGGGAGGAAACGGGAAAGGGGAAATGATTTGGAATGTAAATAAAAAAAACAAAACTTAGAAAATTAAAAAAAAAAACCTTGGTCACAATGTTAGACTCTTCTCTGACTAGAATGATGACTTAAATGACTTATTTTAATGAGTACATTAAAATAAATAAGGTAATTCAATTCTTTCATCTCTGACTCTATCTCAAAATTCTTTATACCTCCCAGATACATCACCTTCTATTTTCTTCCTAAGACATGGGTCATCAAATTTGTTATTGACAGGTGTCGCATCTATACAGACATAAGATATTCTTTCTAAAATTCTCTCTTTTAGTGCAATAAAAGGCTATTTTCAAACATAAATAGAACACAATTATTTCAATTATAAAACAATTATGTAATGTAAAAGGTATAAAATACATTTACAATGTCCAATCCATAGTATTTGCAAATTAGGGAAAATTTTCTACTATCTATAGTATGTTGGAGAGTTCAGAGATTTTATTTAACTTACTTTTTATCCTAATTTGCATTGTTGACATAAGAACATATTCATAGACCTAGTTCTTCCTCAATCCTAAACAACCTAAGCTTATAGTAAATCTATGATTATCTAGTATTCAAACCTACTAGAGACCTAAGAAGGAATAAATATCCCCTGAGTGTGCAGGAAGTGAAGGGACTCAACTTCTAACAATTACAGAAATGACATAGACAGTTTATTGTCTTGACAGGACCCAATATTTTCTAGCCTTCTGGTCCAGAATATTTGACAGACATTCTGTGAAGCAGTAATTATGAAGGACTTGGTTACCTTTTCTTGACCAAATTCTCAGTTAACTTCCCTGTACCCATGTGTCCTTTCTGGACAGCATTGTACCTACAGATGAACTTAGAGCATATTTTTGTCCAGTGGCCAAAATGAAAAAAAACAGTTGAAGTAACTCCGTATACAGGTGTTTAATGCTCACCATCTTATTTAAAATGGAATGGGGATACTTTCAAGGGCTGACCTGACTTAAAGTCCAAAAGGTTTTAAATTAATTGAAAAACATCTTTAAATGCCATGTTCTATGAGTCTCTGAAATTTTTCAAGACCATCTATCTATCCATAGCTCACCAGAGTAAGGAAACCTTACTTGTATCCAGATACTTATTATCTGTTCAACCCATAATATATATTTCTGTGATGAGCTGACATAACCATGAGCTTGACTGCCTAATTATTAACATGTACTTCTTTTTTTAATTTTATTTTATTTTCTAAGATTTTTTTATTTGCATTCAAAATCATTTCTCCTTTCCCGTTTCCTCCCTCCCCAAAAGTCCCATAAGCCCCCTTCCCTCCCTCTTTTCCCCATTCGACCCCCTCTCGCTTCTCTGTCCTGGCATTCCCCTACATCCAGTCTTTCCAGGACCAGGGGTCTCTCCTTCCATCTTCTTGGAAATCTATTGATATGCGAATTGTGTCTAGGGTATTCCGAGATTCTGGGTTAATATCCCCTTATCAGTGACTGCATACCATGTGTGTTCTTTTGTGACTGGGTTACCTCACTAAGGATGATATTTTCCAGTTCTGACCATTTGCCTAGGAATTTTGTGAATTCATTGTTTTTAATTGCAGAGTAGCATTCTATTGTGTAAATATACCACATCTTCTGAATCCGTTGAGGGACATCAACGGAGGAATGGATTCAGAAGATGTGGTATATTTACACAATGGAATAACATGTACTTCTTAACCATTCCTAATAGTTTGTAACAGCAGCTCTTAAAGTGACTGGGACTAAACCTTGCATTTTTAAGTGAGTTTCATAGGCACAATGCCTATTTAAGTTTGAAACATAATATACCTTAAATTTTATATCAAAGTATGATTTATACCAATGAAAACCTTAAACCTGTGTAATATACAGTAATCCATAGCCAAGTAAACAAAGGTAACCTTATTTGAGAATATAAATATCTCTAAGTTGAAGAGTAAATTCAATAGTCTAACCTTTTATTCTATTATTTGTCCAGTTTCTTATAATATTTCCACATCACACATTTTTCATTTCAACCCTTCTGTCCTTACCTAAGAAAGAAAGACAGAGAAAAAGAAAGAATAAAGTAATCCTTGAGTCTAAGTTCCATATTTTGCTTCCTCCCTGTGGAGAACCATAGCTATTTGAAATCATCTCCTAAAATAACAACATGCTATAACTCATAAAATGACTGATACCATCAACTCCTGTTTAAGGGACTGGAACAACAGTCTTCTGATAATTGTTTCATCCTGATTTGGAAGCCAAAGAAAATTAGAAAAATGGTTAGTCTCAAGAAAGCTAGTGGGGCTGAAGAGGAGACTCAGCAGGCAACAGCATTGACTACTCTTCCACATGTCCTGATTTCAATTCCCAGAAATTGCATGGTAGTTCCCAACCATCCATAATGGGATCTGATGCCCTTTCCTGGTATGTCTGAAGAGAGCAACAGTGTACTCACATATGCAAAATAAATGAATAAATTTAAAAAAAGAAAGCTAGCTGTAATCATTGGCTTTCTAGGCTCTATGTGCTTAGAAAGTTCAGAGATTACATGAAGTCTTGACTGGAACAGTCTGAAAAGATGGATTAAGTGAGCTAGCTGTTCTGAAGTTGTTCCAGAAGCAAGTCTTTAAAGGAAACAGCTTGAATGTAGTTGAGGTAGGATAAGATATCCCAGCATCATTGAGGGTAGATCTTGCCTGAGTTGCTTCCTTGGCTGCCATTCTGCAATATATAAATCATAAAAACAATGTATTGTTTTATAAAGATGTTTGAATGAAATGCACAGTGTGCATAGTCCAATTAAGAATGATTTCTTCTTCTTTGTTTGAGCAGGTGAATGACAACTATCTTTTATTAAAAGTTAGTTTGATTATATAACCAATTTGTAATATTAATCTCTATTCATGCAATATGAAAGGATGACATGCCATAATAAATTATGAGAACTCTGTAGACAGCAAGGTTTAGTGTCCATGTAAGCTAAGTTCTGGCTGGGGACATTTTCATGTCTCACTCAGTTTGAAATCTGTTCCCTACTGGAGGAATCAGCAAAAACATCACCTGTTTGTTTGGTTCCCTTTATTTTCTCCTGTCTGCAACTGAGACCTTCAGGGGGGTCTCCCTCTATCATTTCTGATTCTTATTGCTTTGGAAGGAATCCAAAGCCTTTTCTTCTTTCCCATTAAAATAAGCATAGAATCTCTCTCCTAACACAGCTTGCCTTTTTTTTCTAGAATTTTGAAATCATTAAAAGTATAGTCTGATCCAATCCAGCAGCCCATTTCTATGTATGTTTGTCTAATTTTTGACTGCTGTGAAAGAGGACGTATAATACCATCATAGCAACTAAATATCTAACCACCTTAATTTTGTTAATTTTAAACAATTAAAACAATTTAAAGCAAACATTATTATTATTAATTGAAACAGACTTTCTTTTTGTAGCTCAAGCTGACTTAGATTTGCTTTGTAGTTTAGGCTGGCTTCAATCTTACAAAGAACATATCATTCCCTGTCTTTGTCTCCCAAGTATTGGGATCAAAAGTATGAATTTATTTATGTATAGACCCTTGAAACCATTTATCAACATTTTTATTTCTTTCTCCCTTCTTTGAAGATTATGATCTGTGGATTTACTTATCTTAAATTTTTCCCTTAATTTAATATTCTTCTCTGTACCCAACTTTATTCAAATTTCCTTCCATCTTATATATAAGCATATTCACATGCAACATTGCATTTGTTTAGAAATTTTGGCTTGGGTTATGTGTCATGCTAGGCTGAGCTGTAAAGTTCTCCAGTGGGGGCACACATTTAAAGAGACTGGTTGCTCAGATGGGCATGAATCTATGCCCTTTTAAACTAGATCATATCTGTTAGTTTATCTAGTTAGATATTATGATGGCATATCACATTTAGACCTCAATTCGCAATAATCCCTTGTCCTTCTAAATTTAAAACAATATAACACTGTGTTTATATGTGTGTGTGCATTTGATTGATCTCCTCAGACAAGAGGAGATGTATCATTTGTATTCTGTATTGCAAAGCTAATATAATGTGCAATACTGTTAATAAGTTTAATAGTATTATTCTTTAGATTCCATTCTTTCCCATTGGTCTCTGAATTCCTTAGCTGAATGCTTTTCTTCTCCTGGAAAAAGAAAAGGAAGCAACTCTGCCCCAACCCTAACTCTAATCTTTACACTGATTAGCAGAATCTTTCTTCCTTAAGTTCAACTGCTCCTTGTCAACAGAAAAAGCATTATCTTTCAATCTGAAATTTTAAGCATACCTTATGTAGATAAATATACCCATGTTCCCCTTTCTCCTTACAGATATTTAAGATTAATGTCTATTTATTTTTAAGTTATTAAGAATATTCCTAATTTTTATTAAGCAAATACCGACAGTATCTTTCCAGAAAGAAAAATGTCATGTTTAATTTTTGACTGTCATTTGTAAGCAGTTCTGTCTAACAGCAGAGGCTCATACCCTGACTTCATTGTGTAAATAAGGCTGGTCTAGAATTCTCAGAGATCTTCCTGTCTCTGTCTTCTGCGTCTACTGTATTTTAGCTAAAATGTCATTCTGCACCTGACCCTGGCCCAAACACTTTATTTACAGAGAGAAGCATTTGGGTCTTCTGCAGGATTCTGACTGCAACAGCCCACATAGGGCCGCAGGTCTTTATGCAATGAGAACAGGGCATTAATTTCCATAGGACAGGATTGGGCTGGCCTGCACTGTCAAGCTTAGGAAAACCTGAAATAGCTTATTCCATAGCTGTGGTCTCTGGGAAGACTCCAGGTGTCTTCCCATACACTGCTGTGTCAACTTCATTTAGCTCACGGGTAATTGGGAGCTTTATTTCTCCCCCTTGGCCACTATTCAGCTCTGCCCTTAGGAGAAGTCCAAACTCCTGGGGTCTGCTTTTAAATTCAGTAGGGGTTTCTTTAAAAAGCCACCTTCCTTATGATCTTTCTGCAGGTCCCTGCTCCTTGGCTAGAAAACTCCTTTCCAACCACTACTTTTGTGCTGTTCTTGGAAGCTTTGGCTTTTGTCTGTTTTTCTTCTTTTTTAAATAGACCAGGCCTCTTGTCTGCCTAGCCTGACATTTCCTGGCTTTCATTAGGTGTTTTAAATTTATAAGCTTGGGTTCTAAATGCCATGAGTTGGGCACTATTTATAAATGAATTATCTGCAGTAGAAATGTTTACAGTGAATTAATCAGGTGACTGTATTTCTTTACCATATGCTATTCCCCAATAAACACAGAAAAATATCAAATTTATTAAAAATTGTACCTCAATACCTGAGCAGTTAAATGGTCTACCTTTATCTACTATGATAATCTGGCTATCCCCTATCCCTATCCCTGATACTTGTATGTTATTATTGATCTGGCTCTTCAGAATTCAGGTGTATTTCTGCAATCACTCTCTAGACTCTCTTTGTAATGGCTCCTAATCTTTCAACTTCCAGCTGATCTGAATTGTGACCTCTCCCTCTTTCCTTCCTCTTGTTGACAGACAGCCTGCCCTATTCTTTACTCTGCTTAGCAATGGATTATCATGATTTACTTCTTTTTTTTAATTATTTATTTTATTTTTTTTAATTTACATTCCAAATCATTTCCCCTTTCCCGTTTCCTCCCTCCCCGAAAGTCCCATAAGCCCCCTTCCCTCCCTTTTTTCTCCATTCAACCCCCTCTCCTTACTCTGTCCTGGCGTTCCCCTACCTCCAGTCTTTCCAGGACCAGGGGTCTCTCCTTCCATCTTCTTAGAAATCTATTGATATGCGGATTGTGTCTAGGGTATTCCGAGATTCTGGGTCAATATCCCCTTATCAGTGACTGCATACCATGTGTGTTCTTTTGTGATTGGGTTACCTCACTAAGGATGATATTTTCAAGATCTGACCACTTGCCTAGGAATTTCGTGCATATGCCCAGAGGCTTTACCTGCATGCAATAAGGACACATGCTCCACTATGTTCATAGCAGCCTTATTTATAATAGCCAGAAGCTGGAAAGAACCCAGATGTCCCTCAACGGAGGAATGGATTCAGAAGATGTGGTATATCTACACAATGGAATACTACTCTGCAATTAAAAACAATGAATTCATGATTTACTTCTAACAGGTACCACATCCATACAGACATAAGATATGTCTTCAAATACAAGTACAGGTAACTAGGAGATACTGAGACTGCATATTCTCTTGATATAACAATAGAAGACTCCTTTACATAGAGATCCCCTAAGGCTTCCTGTCTCAAAGAGACATAAAATCTATTTCCTTTACATTTTTCTGTGTAATATATAGATTATCCAGATCTCTTTCTCTCTCTTTCTCTCTCTCTCTCTCTCTCTCTCTCTCTCTCTCTCTCTCTCTCTCTCACACACACACACACACACACAAACACACACACAGAGTTAAAGAAGAGCAAAATGAAAAGAAGCAATTCGTGGGAAGCTTTTGGAGATAGGGAAGGAAATGGCAAAGTGAAGTAATTATATTAAAATCCCAAATTTTTTTTCAAAAAGAGTAAAAAGTAAAATTATTTTTAGTAAGAAGATAAATAGTCATAATCATACTATCTATTCATATACAGTTAGTAACTTGCAGTAATTTTTTGTTCACATTACTTGTTCTATATTAACACTGATCAAAGTTCCCCTGAGAGATTTCATATTAGCAATGATAGATTATAATATTCATATTTAGGCAGAAAATGAAATATTCTTCATAAATGCAATACACATGATATTAATCTAATTTTTTCTCTAAACAGCAATTAAGGAGACCCTTAGATGTGTTTATATAGGAGAGAGTTCTGTTGCTCTCATCTGACAATACTAGAAGTAGAACACTTCAGCGTGGACTTAATGATGAATCACTCAAAGCTGTTATACTAAGTAATGTTCTCTTACTATGTTGTATTTTCAGAATCATGTACGGATTAATTGTTAGGAGAAGATTTTTACGTTCCTTGCTATGTTGAATATAAAGCACAATGATTATGAATACTCATTTGGACTAGTCTAAATCCTTGAAAATGATAGGTTTTTCCCTATCTCTCAACCACTGAATACTTTGTTATTTCAGAGAATATATAGAGTGTGAGAACAGTATAAGAGTAAAGATGCTAAATGAATTTATTCACAATGTATTTGAATTTATCATCTTTATCATTAAGCAGGGTATTCTTTTTCAATAATATTCTCAAATAGGAACCATTCTTCTATTCTCACTTGAATTTCCAATATCATTTTATATACATACACACATATATACATATATACACATACATACATACATGTCCATGCACATATATGTATTGTGTGTGTATGTGTGTGTTCATGTATTTGTGCGTGTGTGTGTTGGCATGACAGTTTTTTAACACCTGTGCAACACATTTCCTTGAAAAGTCCTTCGTCTCTCTTAAACTCATTCTTGTTCTCCATATTTAATTCATCAAAGCATAATAATGATAGAGGACACAGCAGTCTAGCTTTGTCATTGATCAATTGTGCAGCTTCAGTAGATTACTGATGTCTTTCTCTTGGTTTTCTAAATCAAATAGAGATTTTGATGGTGTGTTTCTCCTTGGTCTTTTTTAACTATCAATTATTAACATAAGTAATATTAACCTGTAACTATTATTGCAGAAGCATATGCCATAAGGGTTAACTGTCATTATTCATATCCCTGCTGAGTGACATTAATTTATAAAGAGGAGAGCTTAGAAGGAACATCTGTTTTATGTTTAGTGTATATGATCTGGGGAACTCAGTAAAAATTCAAAGGACGTAAAGCAACCTAGTAAAAGACAGAATTTGAATAGTTTTCTCAAGGATCCGTTCAGGTTTTCAAATGCAGGGGAAACAGTAGTACAGAATACTGGACTTAGATTGGGGCCATGTGTATGAAGTCTTACAAAGTCATGTGCCTCTACATCTAACTACATCCTTCCTCCCACATCTGGATTATAATAATTTTGTGTTAAATTGACAAGTTGAGTAAAAATATTGTGGTGGTTTAAATAAAAATGGCCTCCATAGACTCATATGTTTTAATACTTGCTACCTACTTGGTGGGATTCTTTGGAAAGGATTAGAGGGTGTGACATTGGTGCAGGAGGTGTGTCATTTAAAGATAGCTTTTGAGGCTTCAAAAGCCCACACTATTCTCAGTTAATACTCTCTGTCTTTTAATTTTGGACCAAGTTCTAAATTCTAAGCTACTATTCCAAACATCATGCCTTCCTGTGCACTGTTAAACTAAGAATTTGTCACAGAATTTGACAATGTGAAACTGTTGGCTCCAAACTAAATGCTTTCTTTATAAGTTGCCTTTGTCATGGTGTCTTATCATAGCAATGGAAAAGTAAATATAAAATTTATATCCTCTGACATCTTTAAACTAATTTTTGGGTGTACTTTGGAGTTTGCATCTATATTATCAGTTTATAAGTTATTATTAATAGAAAAATAAGTTGCTGAGACACTCACATGTATATTTACATGTACACACAAGTAGATAAGCATATTGATGAGAGAAGGCATACAATGTTCATTTTTAGTTTTACACAATTTGTGTACACATTCAAGTACTGTGGAGGTTTGAATAGGAATATTGCATATAGACTCATGTGTCTGAATGCTTGGCTCATCGGAAGTAGCACTATTAGAAGGTGTGGTCTTGTTGGAATATATGTGGCCATTTTGAAAGATGTATATCACTGAGGGGGCAGGCTTTATTGTCTCAGATGCTCAAGCTAGGCCTAGTGTGGAATTCACTTTTTCTACCTATGGATCTGGATGTAGAACTCTCATTTTCTTTAGTACCTTGTCTGTCTGCATGCCTCCATGTTTCTGTCATGAGGATAATGGACTAAACATCTTCATGGTGTCCCTCAAAGCAATAGAAACTCTGCAACAGAACTTGGTACCAGAAACTGGAATATTAATGTGATAGACCAGAGCATGTTCAGCCTTGTAAGACTGTGGACTTTGGGTTAAGAAAGTTAGTGGAATGCTTTACATGCTAATTAATGGGCCATATTAGTAGGAGCAGGAATCATAGAGGCCTGAGGGTGATCTGAACTGTGGTGAGCTGGCCAAGGGGTTTCAGTGGAAAAGAGGACTGACTAGAGGAGTTGAAGGGGTTTGCAGGCCCCTGGGAAGGACGATGATATTGGCCAACCAGATACCTCAGGGCTCCCAGGGACTAAGCCATCAACCAAGGGGTACACATAGTTCCAGTCACAATTTTGGAGGAGGAATGCCTTGTTGGGCATCTGTGGGAAGAGAGGTCCTTGGTCTTATTAAGGCTCGATAGATGCTCTAATGTGGGGAAATCTGGGGGGGGGGGGGTAGGTGGGTGTGGTTTGGGTGTAGCGGCATCATTTTAGAGGCAGGGAGTAAGAGGATGAGTTGGGGGTTTACGGGGGGAGGAAACCTGGAAAGGGTATAACATTTGAAATGCAAATGAAGAATATATTCAATTAAAAATTTGAAAAAAAAAAAAGAAAGAAAAGCTTAGAGCCAAGTATGGCTGTGCATTCCTTTAGTCCCAATGCTCTAGAGGCTGAAGCAGGCATATGTCTGAGTCTGAGGCAGATCTATATTCAGATCCAGTTTCAGGACAGCTAAGCTTAGGCAGTGAAGGAAACTTTCAAAAACAAAGCTATTGAAGTTGTAATTGAAAGAGGGGTAGAAGAGAGAACTTCTAGTTTCTTTGGAAAGTCAGTTATTGTCAAATGATGTTTTGTTGGGGTACATAGTGAAAGGATGTCTTGCTGAAGCAGGCACAGGTACAAGGATGTTTTGCTATAGAAAACATGAAAAGAGGCATGTTGCTTAGGAGAAACATAAATATGACTCCACAGATTGTGGAAGCTCTAGCATTGATTTGCCTTGCTCTGTCAAGTCTTCACTGACATGCATGAAGTGGTTTGAATTCATTGCACTGTTGATATTTACTTATTATGACTTTATAGAAATAAACTCACCAAAGAACTTTGTTTGAGATCCCAGTGGCTTCTTACCACTTCTGTGTACTCAGGTCAATTGGTAAGCCTGGTGGTTTCTTCTGGATTGAACTGCCCTTGATGATTCATGTGTGGTGTCTGCTGAGTGGACTGGAAAACAGTTGCTTATTCTGCCAAGTGGACTAGACTGCAGCTGCTGATTCATGTTTGGTGTTTGCTAGTGGACTAGACTAAGAACTACTTCTAAACAGGTTCACTTCCCCTGTATCCTAATAACTTTTCTTTTCCACAACCTATGGTGGGTGGTGGGCTACAAAGGACATTGAACACTAAATAAAGTAGATTGAAAAAAATATATGGCATGTTTCAGCCACAGCAAACAGGAGAACTTGGCAGATTCTGCCGTGTGGTTCTAACTTTAGAGGCTGGTATACAAGAAAGGGGTTATAAGATCTGCTCTGAAACTAAAGAAAACCACTAAGGCAAGGCATCTGCCAAGGTTGTTCCAGGATGGAGCCTACAGAGGCCATTTCCTGAAGATGAGAATGCAAATTTTTTATTGCTTTGGAAGCCCCAAGATGCTGAAGATGAAAGAGTCATGGTATACCTGCCAAGCAGAGTTGCTCACAGGAAGTATACCTAGCCCAAGAGAAAGAACTGTGTTTCAGTCAACAAACCTGAAAGCAGTTGGAGAACTAGAAAAGAATTTCATGCAGTTTGTAGTATTCGCAGCTGGAATTCATCAGGGTCAGTATTTTCTCACTGTGCTCTCTTTCCTCTGTTTTGGAATGGTAATATATATCCTGTGCCATTGGATGTAGGAAGTATATAATTTGCATTTTAAATTTTGATTTTATAGGGGATTACAGTTAGGAGTTTGCACACATCTAAGAAGGGACTTTGAACTTTAGACTTCAGATATTTTTGAGACTGTGATAGACTATGGGGACTTTTTAAAATTAACTAAATGCATTTTTGTATTATGCTATAGTTACAAGCCTTTGGAGGCCAGGGGAAGGAATGTGGGGTTTAAATAAGAAAGACCTGTATGTTTGAATGCTTGGCCTATGGAGAATGGCACTATTAGGAGGTGTGGCCTTGTTGGAAGAAGTATGTCCCTGTGAGAGCAAGCTTTGAATCTCAAGCTAGGCTGGCAGCCTAGTATGAGATTTATTTCTGCCTATGGATCAATATGTAGAACTCTCACCTCCTTCTTAAATACTGTATCTGCCCTCAAGCCTTCAATATTTTCTGCCATAGGGATAATACACTAAATCTGTTAAACCGTAAGCTAGCCCCAATTAAATGTTTTCCTTTATAAAATTTGCCATGATCATGGTGTCTCTTTATAGCAAAAGAAACTCTAATAAGGACAAGGATGTTTGATTGTTTTATACTTTCAACTTCTAACTAGCCTTTAATTGAATATTTAGACTGAACATTAATGTTCATGTCAATACTTAATTGAAAGTTTATTTAGATTGACTTTTAAGAGTTATTTTATCTTCTTAGTTTTCTTTTTTCTTTTCATTAATTATAATTTAATGACGTTAACTATATTTAAGCTTACTAAAATTTGTTGGGAATATGTAATGTAGGAAAATAAAATAGTTCATTGTTTACAAATTCCAAATGAAATCTAAATCCTAAAATGAATATTAAAGCACTGTCAAGTTCAGTATTTTATTTTATAGCATATAAAATATATAAAATATAAATATGTGAAGGTCTATAAATATATTATAGACCTTCAAATATTCTGCTTTAAAAGTTGAATGCCAGTGATTTATTTTGATTTAAAATGCAGAGGAAATCTTTATGTAATGTTTCAGAAAAAAAAACACATGAATTTAGGTAATTATAAAGAATTAAGATTAAAGTCTAGAGAAAACAGCTTTCAAAATTTGATATCTACTCCTAAGTCTTTTGAGTTTATTGTATGCTTTATACATACAATATATTTTTGTATGAAATTCTTAACTCTAAAACTGAAATTGTTTAGATGTATAATTGATATAACACATATAAAATTTGAGTCCTGGGAAGAGAATGTACATCTCAATAATAGCAAGAATGTTATGGGGCATGTTAAATAGCAACTGAAAGCATGCTTTAGGGAAGAGAAACTTCATGCTAATATTCAGTATTTTAACCCATCTGTAGGATAAAGCAATTATAGTTCAGTGTATAATATATTAATACAAATGAATAAAAACTGAAAAATATATACAGTATATATATTCATTGCTATGCATTTTTCAGTCCTGTCAAAACAGAACAGTGCTGTGGCCTTAGGCACATTTTCTTTCATCTGTTGTGAATAATAAAGTAGACTTATTGATGAATGTGCATTCTACACTGAAAACTGCCTTTGAGGTATTCAATATAATTATTGTGTCAAGATAAAAATCAGTAACACACAAGTTTAACTATTTGTTGGATAGTAAATAAATGTAAATAATATTTTAAAAGTTATACCTGTAGCTATTTTAGGAAGTCTTAAAAATGGTATAAAATGGATTTTTTTTTTAATTCCTAAGAAGTGTGCTGTTTTATATATTATTTTTTCAGTGTGTATTCAGGTTGTTATAATCCTCTTCTCTAAATTATTTTTTGAAACAAAATCGTGTTTATTCTATTTATCTGTTTAATAATCGGAGGGTTATTTAATAAAATCAATTATTTGGAACATATATATATAATTTGCTGTGTTTTGGAAAAAAATTTAATAACAAATTATTCAGAAAAACAATATTTTTTTATTTATTTTATTTTATTTTTTTAATTTACATTCCAAATCACTTCCCCTTTCCCGTTTCCTCCCTCCCCGAAAGTCCCATAAGCCCCCTTCCCTCCCTCTTTTCTCCATTCAACCCCCTCTCGTTACTCTATCCTGGCGTTCCCCTTCAGAAAAACAATATTACTGTATTAGCTATAGTTCTATTGTTGTGAAGAGATACCATGACCAAGAAAGCTCTTAGAAAATAATGCATTTAATTGTGGACTTGCTTAAAATTTTAGAGAATTATTCCATGATCATCATGGCAGGAAATATCCAGATATAGTGTTTGAACAATAGCTAGAATCTTTACATTTAATCATTAGGAAACAGGCAGAGTGTGTGTAATATGTCAGTGAAGGAAAAGAGAGGGAGTGAGGGGGAGAAGAGAGAAAGAGAGAGAGTGAGAGGGAGAGATAGATAGAGAGAGAGAGAGAGAGAGAGAGAGAGAGAGAGAGAGAGAGAGAGAGAGAGAGAGAGAGACAGAGACAGAGACACAGAGACACACAGAGAGACAGAGAGAGATAGAGAGACAGAGAGATAGAGAAACAGGGAGACAGAGACAGAGACAGAGACAGGGGTAGAGAGGGATATTGAATCTTGCTTGGGTTTTTAATCCTCAAAGTACAGCCCTATTGATACAACGCTCTCAAAAGGCCACACTGTTGTTTGTAATAAAATCTCAAACATTGGATTTTACCAATAAACACTTGGGAGCCAGATGCTGGTGTGATAGTCTCCTAGCTCAGAGAGATAGAGATAGCACTTAGCTGACCTTACTGCTTATCTGACATCCCAAAAGGAAACTCTTCTTTTCCTAAACTCTCTTTCTCAAACCCCCCTCAAACTGAATGTCCCTCCCTTCTACTTCCTACTTGTCAATCTGTCCTCCTGACTTCCTCTTACTCTGTTCTTTTCCTATGTTCATTCCCTGTCATCTCATTTCTTGCTCCACCTCTTGACCTATGGCTGATTTTATCTAATCTTGTTTACAATAAACAAATCTCTTGGATTCAAGTTATGTGCTAGGACTGAGCCACATCACAACTAGAAAGAGGTAGTTTTATGGTTTTTGTTTTTTCAGTAAATAACATGATCTCTGGTTACATAGTGTGACCCTGCAACACCATACTACTCCAACAAAATGTCACCATCTAAGCCCTCCCAAACAGTTTTACTAACTGTTGACCAAGTATTCAACTATTTTTGTATAATGGGGCCATTTTCATTCAAATCACCTTCCAGAAAGGCAAATTGTTATCACTTGAATTTCTTACAGTTGTAATAATTATTTTATAACTGTAGACAGTAACATTTTAAAAGAAATTAGATCTTAAGCCCTTATTGCTGAAGCTATTACACTCCTTGCATGTATGACAGAGAGAAATCAACCTCAAATCTACTGAGAAATTTGTTCTCTTCTGTTTGGCTTTCATAATGCCAGAAGTTTTTATGCAGGCTACTGCAGGAGAAAATACACTAGTGTTCTTAACTAGTACTAGTATCTGAATACATACCAACCTCACAGGGAGCTTTGACCACTGGTGTAGTTATAACATAATTGCTATGGAGATAACTAACAACTTTCTGAATGGGTTTGAGGCCTGTTCCCAAGGATGGAATAAACGCCTCATAATGAAATCCTTCCTAAAATATCTTGAATTGGAAGATTATAGGCCCTACTACAGGAACAACTACACACTTTTGTCAAATTGCTCACTAAATGTTCATGTTCATACCAATAGATGAGTGATGTTCCGAACCTTTATCAGAGGGACATATTTTGTCATGGACAACTGTCAATACTGAGAAGCATAATTGGTCAAGATGCTAAGCAGAGTCATCATTGTCAACCTTCTTGTCACATATCAGGGAAGTATGCAGGAAGAAGAGTCAGAAAGAACATAAGAATCAGATCTTGGGATAGAGTATGATGATTCTTTTTGGATGATGAAGTCTGTGTCTAACTGACATGAAATGGCTATTACATTACTGAGCTCACAGGAGTTATAGTCACCTTCACAAGACTTGCATAATGTTAAGCCAGATAGTGTTCTAACATGGATGGGGAGAAGATCACCGACAACCTTAAAGATATTGACACTTGATAGTTGTTGGGAAGGGACCTTCTTTGGTATAGTGGTGCTGATAAGTTGTCTAGGCACCAGAAACACAATATTGTAGATGACAGCACTAATTCCAACTAGTGTAAAATTAGTGAAAACCAAAAGGACTAGTACTTAAGGGGGTAAGGTCTAGATGATTATGGGAGAAATTTGAATGTGTACAATACAATTTTATACACATGTATCATATTATCAAACAATATGTAAAAAATAAAATATAGTAACTACTTATGCATTTCTTTTATGTTGGATTTTTCTTTATTTACATTTCAAATGTTATAGCATTTCCCAGTTAACCCCCCAAAACTCTCTATCCCATTACCCCCTAACCCTGCTTCAATGAGGGTGTTCCCACACACACACACACACACACCCATTCCTGCTTCTTCATCCTGGCATTCCTCAACACTGTGCCATCAAGCCTTCACAGGACCAAGGACCTTTCCTCACATTCATCCTAGACAAGGCTATCCTCTGCTACATATGCAACTGGAGCCATGGATCCCTCTATGTGTAGTCTTTGGTTGGTGGTTTAGTCCCTGAGAACTCTGGGGGGTCTGGTTGGTTGATATTGTTGTTCTTCCTATGGAGCTACAAACCTCTTCAGCTCCTTCAGTTATTTCTCTGACTCCTCCAAGGAGGATCCCATGCTTAGTCCAATGGTTGGCTGTGAACATCTACCTCTGTGTTTGTCAGGCTCTGGCAACTGTCTCTCTCAGGAGACAGTTATATCAGGCTCCTGTCAGTAAGCAATTGTTGGGATCCACAATAGTGTCTGGATTTGGTGACTGTATATGTGATAGATCCACAGGAAAAGCATTCTCTGGATAGCCTTTCTTTTAGTCTCTACTCCAGACTTTGACTCCATATTTCCTCTTGTATGTATTTTTCCCCCTTCTAAGAAGACTGAAGCATACACACTTTGGTTTTCCTTCTTCTTGAGCTTTGTTAGGTCTGTGAATTGTATCTTGGATATTCCAAGCTTCTGGGCTAATATCTACTTATCAAGGAGTACATAGCATGTGTGTTATTTTGTGACTGGGTTATCTTACTCAGGATATTTTCTAGTTCCATCCGTTTGCCTAAGAATTTCATAAAGTCATTGTTTTTAATAGCAGAGTAGTATCCCTTTGTGTAAATATACCACATTTTCTGTATCCATTCCTCTGTTGAAGGACATCTAGGTACTTTCCAGCTTCTGGCTATTATAAATAAGGCTGCTATAAAAATAATGGAGCCTATGTCCTTGTTATGTATTGGAGCATCTTTTGGGCATATTCCAGGAGTAGTATAGCTGGGTCCTAAGGTACTACTATGTCCAATTTTCTGAGGAATGCTATTCTGTGTTTTTTGTTATTCCAAATGAGTTCTTTCGAACTCTACGAAGAATTGAGCTGGAATTTTGTTAGGTATTGCCATCAACCTGTAGATTGCTTTCAGGAAGATGGCCATTTTTACTATATTAATCCTGCCAATCCATAGCATAAGAGATCTCAGAAGATGGAAAGATCTCTCATGCTCATGAAGTGGCAGGATTAATATACTACTTAATTTTTAATTTCATATATTTTTTCTTTCTCATTATTTGATTAGTAGGGAAAATAATACTTCTCTAACCCATTGACATTGCACTTTATTTAAAAATATGTTTTGACTGTTGGAGTAGGCAGAGAGACTACAGTGTGCTACTCTCTGGATAATTTAAAAAAAATGTGCTCATCATTCTGCAAAATGCTAACTTCTGTGTAGACAAAGATATTCTCGAGGAGAGGGGCTGCTCTCTTTTTCCCTGAATGTGATTATTTGTATGAGCTGTCAGAGCTTCCTTTCTGACACCTACACCTGTAAGAAACCTTAACACTTCTGTCTTGTATAAATACTTTTTCAGGTAGGAAAGAATAAGATTATGACCAACTAGTATAGCATTTACCAGTAACTGAGAAAAACAATAGATGAAAGTCATTTTAATCATCAATTGAAATATCCCCATTTTTTCTCTTTTAATTCCTAAATGAAGCATACAAGAGATTTATGCATCACTATGACAGCATGATACTTCTACATCTGCACAATGTTCACCTCCACCAGTGTGTTTTATATGTTCAGGAATTTTCATGTTGCTATGCAAAATCTTTATTTTACGACCAATTACCTTTACTTTTTTCTACCAGCAGGTTTAATAACAATAAACTCCCACAATTTTATCTACCTGGAGATGTCATTATTAAAATATACTTCACCACTGAAGGAAATTTCACTAGCTCCATTATTTCTGGTTGGCAAATTTCTTTTTTAAGTTTTAGCACGTTGAAAATATCAGCTTGTTGTCTTCTGCTTTAAAGAAGAAGACATATTTAAGGAAGAGATATTTACCTGGAAAATATCTTTGATAAAATTGAAGAAATATATATAAAAACACATTAAGATTGAGTATTTCATGGAAAAATTATTCAGATAAAATGGTAGGCATAAAGATATTCCTATGTTTTTTGAAAGTGGAATTATAAACACTTTCTGATAAAATTGAAGATCTACAAGGAAAATATTCCTGAAAAAATTCCAGAAATATATAGAGAAACATGTTAAAACTGACTACTACATGGAAAATTATACAGATAAAATGGAAGGTATTAAAATGTTCCTAAGTTGATTGAAAGTAAAATTATAGATATTGTCTGATAAAACAGAAGATCCAGATGGAAAATACTTCTGACAAAATTGAAGAAAAATACAGAGAAACGTTAAAATTGAAGATTATCATGGACAATTATACCGACAAAATGGTAGGCACAAAAACTCCTAAATTGATTGAAAGTGAAACTACAAGCCCCCCAAAAAAATAAAACCAAAGATCTACATGAAAAACACCTCCAACAAAATCGAAGAAATACACAGAAAAAATGTTAAAATTAAAGATTATCATGGAAAATAATACAATCAAAATTGTAGACACAAAAAGCATTACTGAATTGAAAGAGGAGTCACAAACATTTTGTGATAAAATCGAAGATCCACATGAAAAACATCTCTATTAGACTATGTTTTTTGTTGGGTAATTGAGTCTATTGACGTTATAAGATATTAAGGAATAATGATTGTTGCTTCCTGTTATTTTTGATATTCTTTTTATGTTTGTGTGATTACTTTCTTTTGGGTTTGTTGGAAAAAGATTACTTTCTTGCTTTTTCTAGGGTGTAGTTTCCCTCCTCATGTTGGTCATTTTATCTGTATAATTTTCCATGATAATCTTCAATTTTAATGTTTTTCCATATATTTTTTCAATTTTATCAGAAATATTTTCCATATAAATCTTCAATTTTATCAGAAAATATAATTCTACTTTCAATCAACTTAGGAATATTTTAATTCCTACCAATTTATCTGTATAAATTTCTTCAATTTTATCGGAGATATTTTCCATGTAAATCTTCAATTTTAACAGAAAATGTTTTACCTCTACTTTCAATCAATTTAGTAATATTTCTATGCCTACTATCTTATCTGTATAATTTTTCATGAAATAGTCCGTTTTAATGTGTTTTTCTATATATTTTTGAGTTTTATCAGAAATATTTTCCTTGTACATTTTCAATTTTATCAGAAAATGTTTATAATTCCACTTTCAATCAACTTAGGGATATTTTTATGCCTACCATTTTATCTGTATAATTTTTCCATGAAATAGTCTATTTAATGTGTTTTTCTTTATATTTCTTCAATTTTATCAGAGATATTTTCCATGTATATTTACACAATAGAATACTACTCAGCAATTAAAAACAATGAATTCATGAAATTCTTAGGCAAATGGGGAAAAGGGGGAGGGAAGAGGGCTTATGGGACTTTCCAGGAGGGGGGAACTGGGAAAGGGGAAATCATTTGCAATGTAAATAAAGAATATAGAAAATAAATTAAAAAATTTAAAAAAAAAGAAAAAAATTTGAATGACAAACTTCACCTGATGTTTATATCATTTTAAAAATAAATATTAATGATGACATAATTAGTATCTAATTACAAAAAAAAAGAAGTTTGATAGTCTTGATTCACTTCTCAATATGTCAAATTGCCTTTTACTTACTGATTTCAGAAATCAAGTTTTGGGGGGGATCTTGACTATTTGATTATAGACTGCCACAGTCGGATACTAACCTTAATCAAGTGACTATGGTTCTTGAATCTGGTTAGACAGTATGCTCATAGTTCTTGGAAGTGTAAGGCCATTCGTTCTTAATGGTCTTTTTGTCTTCTTTCTCTTTTTCCTTATGTAACATGGATAATGCACTGTCATGATAAAACTTATATGTCTTGGGTTTTAACAATTCTTCATTATTTAGTCTCTTTGGTTTTGCTTCTCAGAGTATACATTTTTACATGACATTTATTTCAATTGTACATATTATTTCTACTGCTTACTCAAGTCCATGGTAAAGTATTCCTAATGTTATTTAACTTCAAAATTATTTTTCTTCTCATTTTTGGTTTTGGTTTTGTTTAGTTTTTATTCTTTGTTTTTATGTTTTTTTTTTTTATTTTGCCTCTTTGCCCATTTTCTCTCTATGCTCATACATAGTTCTTTTGATTACATAGCACACTATTAATAGTTATTCGTTTGACCACCTTTAGTGCCATTCAGGATGTTTTTGTACCTTTGGGTCCATTTCCACTATTCTTCAGATACCTCTGTTAGTATGTTCTGTACTTCATGAATTTTCAAAATAATTAGTTCTCTGACTATTATGGATCAATTTCTTACAGGAGAAAATGCCATTCACTCCCTGGAAACTGGAACTCCAATTATATACTCTATCTACACAAAATCTATATATGGGACTTTGCACTGGTTGTATGAGAAAAACTTTCTGATAAGAGCGGGACAAGGCAGGTATGTACTTCTCCAAGAGAAGGAGTCTTCAATTTAAACCAGACATTAGTTGCCCACTTCCACAACTTTTGAGCCACAATTGCCCCAGTACATCTAACACAGGAAACAAAAGCTTTTATGAGTAGATCGGTTCCTTGATTTCTCTTCCTATACCCTACAGAGTACCTTCTTACACCAAAATAACTAGAACATAAGGGTCAAATTTCCATGCAGGCACCAAATTGGCTTGTCTATGTTCAGTGTGCTGTGTAGATATTGTCCTTACCAGTGGGGCTCTATTGTTAGTTTTCAGAGAGCAATCCTCTATCCCAGCATCAGCTGGGTTGTTTGGGCTTCTCCAAAGGAACTCCTTGGTCAACTGTTACTTTATGCTTAGCTTTATTGACATTTCTGAATACTGGGATAAATGCCCATCAACTCTAGTAATGATTCAGCCAGTATCTATCCAAATACTGCCTTTTCAAAAGTTATACTGTTATTCCAAGAGGACTGTGAAGCTCACCTTGTCATTGTTATATGCCCCCAAACAACAAATTGACCAAATAGAACACTGGCACATCACAGGAAACCTTGATGGAAAAAAATGATCAGCTCAGACTGCATATGCTTCATTATTAAGAGTCTTTCTAAGGACACATTCATAGATTTCAAAAATTCAGAAAACCTGACCTGGTGTTCATAGGTATTGTAGAGGTGAGGAAAGTATCAGACAAAGGTAAAAGACTGATGGTCTTTGGTTTTATAACACCCTCTCTTACTGTTCTGGGTGTCAGATACTGATGGCTTCTGGAGACTTAGCTCTCTCTTGCTATCCTGTGACTAAAAGCGACTGGCTTCTGGTAATTAGCTCTTGTAGTTAGCAGTAGGGAACTTAGGTAAAGTAGTTTTAGTTGCTAGGGCACTTTAGTCTCTAGCTTAAGGAACCCTGGGCCAAATAAGACCAGAAAGTAAAAAAGAGAAAGAAAGAATGAAAGAAAGTAAAGAGAGAAAGAACACTCACTCACTCAGGATAAAGCAAAGAAAAAGAAGTGCAAACAACCTTTCTTTAGTGTTTTAGTACAAATATTGTGTCTAAAATATTACTTCATATACCCAGCAGGCAGAACGATTACAGAGGATAATTGAAGACATGATTTTCTAAATACAATTACATCCCAATAAGTTCATAGTATGTTTAAGACAATAATTCATGTCATAAAGTAATAAGACTTAATAACTAACAACAGAGTTATCTGCATGTCTTCTCATTTAGACTAGTATCTCACTAAACATTCATTACCAGTTACTAGCCCCCATTAGTTCATTAAAATTTAAAGCAATATTTTTTATGTCAAAAGCTAGCATGGTTTTATCAAAAGACAAATCATTTGCCTTGTGTCTTATTACATTGAAGTTTTATAAAGATAGACAAGTAAATAGTTTAATTTTTGTCCTTGCATGTACAGTAAATTGTCATTCTCAGTTTATGATATTTAGTTTCCAGATAATGGCTTCATGACTAACCTAGAAGAAATGTTTTCCTTGATCATAAATTTGTTCCAAGTCTGCCTTCTTTTCCTAGTGCAATCAGTCTGTGACACATGACAGTTTGCAGATCAATAGATTCCACAATGTAGGCGAATTGAGGGAAGGGAAGTGAATGTGGAGTTGGTGGAGGAGCACCCTCATAGAATCAGGGGAAGGGAGGATGGGATAGGGGGTTTCTGGGAGGGGGAATCCAGGAAAGGAGATAACATTTGAAATGTAAAGAAAATATCCAATAAAAAAAATGAAAAAAAAAGAGCGAAAGCCTAGTGAACAAAATAGCAACACTTTCCATCTTCCACATCTTATTCTTTGGACTGCTACTAGAGGATTTGCCCACATTCAGAGTGCTTTCCCACATCAATTAATTAAGCCAAGACACCATACTCTATACAGACTATCTCTAATTGAAATTTTATCACCAAGTGGTTCTAGATTGAGTTAAGTTGAAAATAAAGCTAACCACCACAGTCTTGGTTGTAAATATAGTAGTACTTTTTTTTTTCTTTTTAGAAAATGCATTTCATCTGAGGTGGAAAGGCAGGTTCACACACACATTTGGACATCAAACATGCCCTAGAAAATAAAAGTTGACATACAGGGATATAAATCAGTTTACAACACTTTTATATTCTTATAGAAAATAAAGTAGTAATGCTGAATACAGTAGAGAACAGGTTACTTTAAAGATTTTTCTAAATTCTACATCATATGGGATGATGCATTCCAAATGCTAGGAAGTAAAATAGCACATGGAGATAATCTGATTTCTGCAGGTATTACACTATGGTGATATTTGCTTACTAGACCTACATAGAACACTAGCGGTTGAATACAAAAGTATATAAGTTTCAGTGAATAATCAAAAGCCATATTGGCTTAAATTGTTTAAGAGTCTCTTGAACATGCATAACTGACAACTTGACAGTAGGTTTCCTGTGCACAGAGCTGTTTTTTTTTTTTATTTGCCAACCAATGCCTTCTAGGAGCAACAGTATCATCTGCAAGTGTAGCATCAATTAAACTCTTGTGTGTTAAAAGGTATGTGTATGTTTATACATGTGATATATATGTACAAGCAGAATGCTCATATAAATGTATTCTTTGTAATTGTATATTTTTATAGACTTTTCCAAATATCCTTAGTGTTAATTGTCCCTCCTCTAATTTCCTTCTCTATCCAAACTTCTTATCCATTTCCCATTTAAACTTCCCTCACACTGTTCTCCTGTGGCCCTTTGTGTCATCAGTATTCTACTATTCTTCAACAGGAGACATGCTATTAAATTGGAATTAATATTAAAATAGAAAATGTAACCAGTCTACCAAAAATAAAAGTATTTATTATAAAGAAGAGAGGTGGGCAATATGAAAACGTGAAGGACATAAAAATATAAAACACTCTATATTGAATCCACATGGAGAAGAGAGTAAGAAATGTAAAAGTAAAATCGAACATTGGATAACAAATGACAAATCTTGTTTTCAAAAATGACTAATCTTGTTTTTCTTGTTTTCAAAATTGTGCATCATAGGTAGCTTCATGAAGCACAGCAAATTCCTACCAAAATAAGTATTATTATACTTATATTACATTTATAATACTATTTCATAATATTATATTATATAAATATATATTATATGTATTATAATATTATAATATATTAGTGCTCTGTATATCATCACTGGAGTAACTCTCATTCTGAGTTCTTGTCTAACTAGTCCTATAATTATATTATTTGGAAACCTTATTATAAGAATGATGAATATTAACACCAAAGTGAGCAAATAATGAAAACAATAAGTAATAGAAATTCATTCTCCTCAAGTAATTGTGGTTTTATTGCAATTAATAATAATGTGTCTGTAATACATGTTTCAATCTCTGGATTTCCTTCCAAAAGAAAATAAGAACATTGTATTGTATAAACTACAATTTAATGAAAAGATAAAAATGCAACAGTAACCAATTATAAGTTAATCAAAATGCAGGCAACAGTGTAAATAAAAGACAAAGATTAACAGTAAAATGACATTTTAATTATACATATATATGTATATACACACATATTAGGCTCAATTTAATCAATTGCTAAAATTAATAGAATGAGAACATTAGTTTGGGTGTATAAAGCCTTTTTTTGAAAAAAAGATATATGCTTTAAAGATAATGACACACATATATAGAAAGAAATGATTGTAAAGAGACGATATATATGTATGTTTGCATAGAATGTTTATATATGTATATATAAACCAAAGGGTATATGCAAGATGATAATGTAAAGTTTAATTAAATCAACAGAGGTATATGAAGAGTAGATCCTCTCTGAAAATCTTCATGTGACATTTTAGGACCACAGTAGTCAGTTGCAAAGGATTGACTGCACAGGCTCTAATGATATCTAGTGCTAAGATGCAAGACAGTCACTAAGATACAATACAGCACATTCTTAGAACTTCCAGTCTCTGAAGAAAGTTGTAATCATATTCAGGCACTTATAGACTGGGTATGCTTTCATCTAGATTTGCATTTTAACATGGCCATCATCATATCGTCATTACTTTACCACAGGTCTTAGGATGAGGGTAGGTCAGATGATCTACTGAGAAATCTTTAGGGAGGAGGTATGCACTTTTAGATATTTCTTTATTATTACTATGTAATAGGTACATTCCCATACTCTGACTACCCTCTTCTTTCCTCTTCATTCAATCTATACCTTCATTGAACTTTTAGGCACTCTTGAATAGTTAAAATTATTCCATATATATTTTGGTCCACTTATTTCATTCCAAATGTGTCCAAATAACAAACATATTATAAATCTAGTTTGAAAATGATTTACAGTGTAAAACATAGCTCACATATGTATTCTTTTTTTTATTATTATTTATTTTATTTTATTTTTTTAAATTACATTCCAAATCACTTCCCCTTTCCCGTTTCCTCCCTCCCCGAAAGTCCCATAAGCCCCCTTCCCTCCCTCTTTTCTCCATTCAACCCCTTCTCCTTACTCTGTCCTGGCGTTCCCCTACATCCAGTCTTTCCAGGACCAGGGGTCTCTCCTTCCATCTTTTTAGAAATCTATTGATATGCGGATTGTGTCTAGGGTATTCCGAGATTCTGGGTCAATATCCCCTTATCAGTGACTGCATACCATGTGTGTTCTTTTGTGATTGGGTTACCTCACTAAGGATGATATTTTCAAGATCTGACCATTTGCCTAGGAATTTCGTGAATTCATTGTTTTTAATTGCAGAGTAGTATTCCATTGTGTAGATATACCACATCTTCTGAATCCATTCCTCCGTTGAGGGACATCTGGGTTCTTTCCAGCTTCTGGCTATTATAAATAAGGCTGCTATGAACATAGTGGAGCATGTGTCCTTATTGCATGCAGGTAAAGTCTCTGGGTATATGCCCAGGAGTGGTATAGCCGGATCCTCCGGGAGTGTCACCCATTCCACTTATGGAAAAGCACCATAGAAGGTATCCATTTTGACATTGTTACGAATCTTCAAAGATAACTGCTGAAAGATCAGGAAAGCAAGTTATGCCCATCAGAATGGATATGTAGCATATTATTTTACGTATATTTTACACAGTTTATTATTACTCAATACAATCTCAATGGAGTGACAAGAAAATGCAATGCTAAGAAAAAAAGAGAAGATACTGTACCTGTGACTTCATTAATACATATATAAAAACCGATAGCAATTAAGTGCTGTTCTTAGAAGGCAAGAAAAGTAATTATAGTATAGCAGTAAATTCTGAAAAAGGCATGTATGGATTTGTGTTTTCATCACTAATTTCCTCTTGACAAGTCAACTGCTTATGAATGGGGATATTCTTTATGGATACCTATCTATCTATCTATCTATCTATCTATCTATCTATCTATCTATCTATCCATCTAATTAAAAGTGAGAATGTTGAAATTTGGAATTTAGAGCATTTTAATAGAAAAAAACCTCAGGAATTAGCATAAAAGCAGGCTAGGTGACTCCAGGATTTACATGAAGTCAATGAAATAGACATCAATTGCTTTTGCTAGTGACACTGTGAAATGTATTTCTATTGCCATCAGTATGAAACCTTGACAAGCAAAGCTGTTTAGAAACTTTTATCAAAACTGTCTGCAGAAAATTAACTGAGTTTCTAGAGACTCACTCAACAGTTGTCCCCTAATAGCTCTACCTGTAATTTATTCAGCACTTTGTCCTTCAAGTATATGATATGTCAAACTGTGAGTGTTACCAAGGCTCATATCCTATAGGTGTGGTCCTCAATATGGTACTACTAGTAGGTAGTGCTTCTTTTACGAGTTGGAAAAAAATCAAAATTCTTTATAGCTGCAGGTTTTATATCATAGGGTACCATATGTTTTTCTCTTTTTCTTTCCAGAGAAAGTGGAGAACTCTTTGTAGCACTCATGTTCCCACCATGATAAAGTGCCAAGCAAAAAGACCCAAGTCACAAGGCAATTGTTCATGGACTGGGTATTCCAAAACTATAGGCAAAACAAACCAGTGTTTCTTTTAAATGGTTCATTTCATTTAATTGTTATCATGAATAAAATCTGTGAGAAACCTGGGAATTCCAAGATAAATATAAAATTTAGTCTAAAACTTCTATGGAGAAAAAATTTGCCTTGTGTCATTTACTTTGTCTTTATAGAACCTGTGTCTATAAGTGTGTTATTTCATATGCTCTGCTAATCCAGCTGTACACAATAAATAACATCCTAATGGAATTATGCTAGCCTTTAACAATTCTTATCTCATATATTACATACCAACCAAGATTTTCCCTTCCTCGTTTCCTTCCAGTATTCCTGTTCACCTCCTCTCTCCCCAAGATCCATTCTGCCTTTTTTTCTCATAGAAAGTTAGGCCTCCCATAGATACCAAGAAAAATGGTATATCATGTTGAAATATGACTAGTAACCTTCCATCATTCTAAGGCCGGAAAAGGCAATCCAGTAGGAGGAAAGGGTCCCAAAAGCAGGAAAAAAGAGTCAAAAACAATCCCTACTTCCATTGTTTGGAGTTCATACAGGAAGATGAAGTTACACAACTGTAAGGTATATTCAAAGAACCTATGTCAAATCTCATGCAGGATTTTTTGATTGTCAGTTCAGTCTCATAGCACCCTGTGTACCAAGGTTAGTTGATTTTATGGATTTTCGTAAGGTGTTTTTGACCCCTCAGTTTCCCATAATTTTTCTCCCCTCTTCCACAAGATTCCTTGAGTTCCTCCTCATGTTTGCCTATAGTTCTCTACATCTGTTTCCAGCAGTTGCTAGACAAAACCTCTCCAGGGATTATTATTCAAGACTATACAAGTATAGTAGAGTATCATTAGGAATAATTTTATTGGAATTTTTGGTCAGTTGTGTTCAGTTCTCTCCTTGGTCTCTGGGCTATCCACCCTCTACTTCCTGGCCTTCCATAACGTATCTCATATGATGATCCCTCTCATGAGTGGCATGGATCTCCAGCTAGGACAATCAGTGGTTAGTCACTCCCATAATTTCTGAGACACCTTTTCCACAAAGTATCTTACAGGCAGGGCAAATTTAGATTAAAGGCTTTATGACTGGGTTGGTGTCTCAATTCCTTTACTGGAAAATTTGCCAGGTTACAAATTTGGCCATTTTAGGCTATGTGAATCCCCCAGTTGCTCATAGTCTTATATAGAGTCACTCTCATAAATTCCTGGGAGTATCAATTGTTCTAGGTTTCTACCTAGCCTCTGAAATGCTGTCTAATCCCCATTATCTCTCACAGTACCCTTTACCCTCCAGAAACCTCCTGTTCCAGTTCTCACCTGCCCCGAGTCTACACCTGCAATATCTATGACACATGAATCTCCCTGGGAATTGGGAAATGGAATTTTGATAGCTTTAGTTTTTCTTTGGGCATTCTAAAACTACATTTCCCAAAGTCCCTTCCGCATTATGTTCTGGGTTATATAGTTCACCAAAATCAGATTTCAGCAGGATTTAAAAGGTGAGAAGTTGCAGCAACCAGTGCATTCTGTGAAAGATATAACATCAGTAAAAACAAAAACAAACAAACAAACAAAAAACAGACTGAGAGATGCCTTCTCAGTCTTCTGGCTGAGATCAAATTTAGGAATCATCAGAGACAAAAGCTTTCTGAAAGCATTTAATCAGGTTTCTGTAGGTAACCCACTACTGAGTCTGACAGTTTTAGCATTTAACATTCACTATCAAGCAGACAAAATATGTTCTGTTCTACCAGAGTCATAAAATACTATCAAATAAACTAAGACTATAAAATTGATTAAGAATTTACCCATTTTCACTATAATATTGTTAATATATCATAGTTAATCATAACTTTCATCAGTCTTAAACCTCAATTAGCCTTCCAAATCCAAGAAATTTAGAGTTACATTTTAATTTGTGGAGGTTAATGATCACCTAACTTTTAATATTTAAACATTCAGTACTGATTTTGGTAAAGGAATAATTCATATGAAGCATAATTCACATTAAAACATGTTTAAAATGGATTTTGTGTCAGAATACCTTAGTAATATTTTCTTTTTTCACAGATCATTCCAGAATTTTAAGTATTTTCACAATAATGATGCCTAGAATCTGAGAAGACATTCATGGCTGCCTTTATTTTTTATCTCGATTATAGGACAATGCCAAATCCTTCTTTCAGTTGTCTTTGTCAGTGAATGCTCCCTTCACTGCTGCAGTGTTCTACTGTAGTATCTTCATTATGTTCTGAAATCCTGGACAGAGAATATGACATTTACTGGAGTGTGATGCTTCTGTACTATTTTATGGCTACAGCTGAGGTGTCAGAAGGTGAATTTGAGAATCATAAAGCATTTCCCTCCAAAAGGAAGGTCAAATTTATGATCAGATGTAAGTCGTCAATCAATGAGAAATATCAAAAAATATAGGCCTCTAAAGCAGAATACATTTTCAGAGGAGTATGGAACAAAGCAAAATGTCAAATAATTTGATGTGGTAGTTTTAAAACATAATAGACACCTGACTTGGTTTAAGACAAATGATAAATAACATAGTATTTTGAAAACAGGTGACTATTCTTTTTATTAATTTTATAATATACATTGCAGGAATTCATCATTACTCAATAATAAGTAAATGGCTCATTAGAGCACTTAACTATTTTATTTTTTGAAATTATGTCTAAATATATGAAGTATCTAAGAAGTATCCAGTAAGTACTTCAAATTTTGTAAAAATTATCTGAATATTATTTAACATTTTGAAATGGACTTTTGTGTTGACATAGAAAATCACTAATTGTTCAGTGGAGGTAACATGACATATGAGACTGGAAGCATTCCATGCTTGAACAAGACATTTTTTATGAACATTTTCACTTTATTTGGTTAGTGCAGTACCTGTAGTATCACACCTGTGAATTCCCATCGACATTATTTTAAAGACACATATTTGGTTCTGTGTAAATTAGTGAAAGGTACGAATCTAGGGTCACTATGCTCCATTTACATTTCCTCATTGGTTTGTAATCAAGTATATATCCTTGAAAGGGGTCTGTGTTTGTAATCAGCAAATGGGTCACTATTATCTTGGAATAAAACGGTTTTTGTAAGGACAGTGTTATGGATAAATCCATGTTATATCTCAAAAGTTGTCCCACTTTTCCAACACTGTGAAAAAGCTAGCAAAAATTTGAAAACAAATATGTTCAAGATATCTGTGTGAGAAAAAAAGAGAATTGTAGGACAAAAGGGATAGTTAAACATCCAACAGCTTCTTGAGATTGAGGTATAAACAGCCAACAAAATTTAGTCCCCAGGGCCTCAAAACCTTGCACTCCCAGAAATGCCAGAAGTAATATTTATTTCCTTCCTTTTTTGCCTTATTGCACACTGTCCCTGGGCAATGTTGTGTGCAGCATAACTTAAGCAGGGAGTTTATATTGAATCTATTTTAGTCTGTCTCCTCTAACACACAAGGTATCACTTTCAAGGTGCCACTTCAGAAGAAGAAAGGCAGAGGAGAGCAATATTTTAAGCCTGACTGGGTAAAATATGGTTGGGAAAATGCAAGTGCAACATTATTGGAAGATCTCAGAAAGATACACAGAGTTCAGTGTAATTTTAACTTTGATTATTGACTTGAGTTCTCATATTTGCATAAAATAATATGTAGTAAATAAATGCACATCACTAATGAAAAATTCAATGTATTAAAGTTAAATTTATTCCATTTTACTGATACTTTTCATTCACTACCATCATCACCCTCGTGATTTCCAAATCACATCATCACAGTTGACTTTGGATTTTTCAATCAAGTTAAACTAGAAGAGAGAGAATAAGAATCAAATTGAAATGTTTTCCTCATCTTATACCTTTGATGATCATTAAAAATCACAGGATATGCACTCTTTAAATGACATTTTTGAAATTACTCTTGGAATAAGTGATATTTATTAATACACACACATATATATATATATGTATATATATACACACACACACACACATATATATATATATATATATATATATATATATATATATATATATATATCCATAGCAGGTGACAATTTCAAGGAAATAGAAATAGTCAGAGAGGGAAAAGTGAATGTACTACTTCTTACAAAGGACCTAGGCATTAAGTAGTAGTGACTCTGGTGATTTTAGTAATGCAGATGAAAGAGAAAGAACAATTGTTACTAATTCACTAAACTATAAGTTGAGAAATTGCATACACCCATGTGGCTTTGGTTACAATTTCTTCCATAAAACTGAAATATACTTATGTAATATAGAACTGTGTGTACATGTATGTGTGTGTGTGTATGCTAGGAAGTAAGTTATCTCATAAATTATTATAATTTTGCATTATATTTGCCTAAGCACTGAAAACTTTAAGTTGAGTAAATAATACTGGCATGTAAATTTTTAAATCATTATTTCTCACTTTTAGTGTAGGTCCCAGGAAAATCTGGTAAAATGTATAATGAATACTATTTGTACTAGTTCTACAGAGAGAACAGGTTGGACCAGATTTCATTTGTTGTGGTGGTTTGAATATGCTTGGCCCAAAGAAAGTGGAACTATTAGGAGGTGTGGCCTTGTTGTAGTGGGTGTGGCTTTTTTGGAGGAAGTACAACACTGCCAAGGTGGGTTTTGAAGTCCTATGTTCAAGCTCCACCCAGTGTGAAGAGTCATCTGGCTGCCTTTGGATCAAGACTCTCTGCTCATCCAACACCATATCTCCCTGCAAGTTGCCGTGCTTTCTAGCATGATAACAGTGGATTGAATTTCTGTAACTATACTGTGGACTTATAGTATGCTTTATCCACTGCTATGATATTCCACACACTACTGCTTCTCACCAAGAAACTCACATCACACCCAGAGAAGTGTAACAGTGGTCCCATGATCATGTTCTCACCACCCTGAAGGAGCTAGCTTCATAGAAAGATGAAATAGCCTTTTGAAGACCCAGTTACAGCACAAACTAGGTAGCAGCAGTATAGAGGGCTCAGTCAGGCTTCTTCTGAGGGCAGTATATGCTTTGAAGCCCCATCCTATATATGGTACAATTTCTCACATAGTCAGAATGCCTGAGTCCAAGAAACAAGGTATGGAAAAGGAAATAGTTCCACTTACTATCACTCCTAGTGACCCATTAAGAAGGTTTTTGCTTCTTATTCTAGCAACTGTACATTCTTGTGGCCTACCAGTACTATTTCCAGAAGGGGAAGTGCTCCTTAGAAGGAACAACAAACAATCCATTGAATTGCAATCTCAGGCATCTCCCTGATCATTTTGACTTCTAATGCCCTTGAACCAACAGGTTAAGAAAGGAATAGCAAGGGTTATCATATTTAAATTTGAGATACTAAAAGGATGCTTCCCAAAGGACATTGATCTATTCTAAATTTATAATGTTTGTGGTTGCATGAGGGATAGTTATATCATGTTAGACATATTTATTGCCTAGTTATTGATTTCATTTGGAAATAAGATATGATTTGTGTCAAGTTCACAAGGGAAGGATTGTGATGGCAATTACTGGTTGTAAAATTAACTACATCTGGAATAAATAACAATCTAGAAATGGAGTACACACCTGTGACCCAGATCTTGAGTCTGTAAGACATGAGCTATTGATCAAGATCTTGAGAAACAACTACTAGGGCATGCTTTATGCTGGAGGGACTAAAAATTTTACATATACTCTGATCTACCAGGAGACTCTCTCCACACTGAGTGGAGCTTGAGAATAGGATCTCAAAGTCCACCCACACAGAGAGTTCTACTTCTTCCAACAAGGCCACAACTACACCAACAAGACCAGACAGCCTAACAGAGCCACTTACTATGAGTCAAACAAATGAAAACCCCCACATATAATGACTGACTCCATAGTTTAAGTATGTGGAAGAAATAATGCAACTGGGGAGAATTATATGATGCATAAGGGGCACTCAGTTCTGGGACATTTCCTAACTAATGTGTGTAGAATTTGTTTCCTTTCTTTACAAAATTACTAATTGAGTATGGAATTCCAAAGGAAGAATGATGAGCGGGCTTCATCTAACAAGTGAGCACCCATCCTCTGTTCTTGTTAGGTAGCTCTAAAGGTAACATAGGCCAGTTCCTCGGTGAGTACTGTGGTCATCAATACACAGAAAAATCCTTCTGATGTTTGTCATAACACAAACCATCATGACTTTCTGCCGAGAAGAGACTGCAGTGAGCTGTGATTTGTCCTTAGTAAAATATTAAACCCTAGAATGAGTTGTGAAAATTAAAATTAGTCCCCCAAATAGCACAATGTTGAATATGTGCTCTGATGAACAACTAGCCAGGCACTCATTTTAAGAATTGGAATACATTTATTTGAAACAGGAGTTAAAATAAATCAAAATGCTAACATGGCATCAATTAATATGTATAACACTTTCTCTCCTCTCCTCCAACTCTTAACCTGTCCATGCATATTTTGCTCTAAAGTCTGGATTTTCAAACATATTTCATAGAAAAGTGGAGTTGTATAGACTCATATCATTCCAAGTTATATAAACAAATTACAGGATATGATAAATTCTGTCTTGGGATCTTTTATTTCTAAAAGTTTATGACTATTTCACTGCTATGAACTCCTGTGAATCAATTTCTTTCCTGTTCTCCATTCAGTTTAGTCAATATATTTTTTTTATATTTTTGACTCTCTCATCAAACTGTTTCATAAGACATGGCATTTGTAATATAAACCAGTTGTTAACAATCTAAGCACTAATTCAATTTTAAGAAACAGCAAATAAATAGCTTGTGTGGAGACAATCTAACAGCACAAAATTCTCAGCATAGTTACACATAAAACTGAGCTAAGAGACAGGTTACCTAATTTCAGTAGTGGAGCTCAGTAATGGCATAGTCCAAGGTTACAGTCACCCAGGAGGAGGAATCATGGGTAATAGTTTCTCATACACTGTGCTTAGATCAGAGATCTTGGCATTCCCATGGTTCTGAGACACTGAAGTCCTTGACATGATTGTGAACAAGTGAGAAATACATGAGCCCACTTAGGATTTTGTTTGCCCTCAAGAAATCTTAAAAAAATAAACTCTAAAATAGTTACTGTAGCTAGAAAATCCAGGGATGGAAATAATTCCTGAATTAATGGGAAATATTATCATAATCTATTTATGGAGTTGGGTATGCTAGGTCAAAGTCAGAAAAAGAAATTTGAATCCACAGTATTTCCATGCCATTGCTTTACAGTCTCGAAACTGAGGCAGGAAACCTGATGACATATATATATATGTCATCATTTATATATATATTTATATTATTTATTTATATATAATATATTATTATATATAAATATATATATATTTATATAATATAAATATATATAAATATAAATATAATATATATATTATATAATATATATAATATATTATTTATATATATATATAAATAATATATTATATATTATATAATTATATATCACATATATATTTCTTTATATGTGTGTGTGTGTGTGTATAATTGTAGGTATGTATATTTATTCCAAATATATGGAATGATATTTTTCATTAGTAATATGGCATGGAATACTATTACTGTTCATTATAAGAAATACTAACTTGAAAGTGAAAACAAAGTCATTTGAATAACATGGCTGGAATCAGCAAATTGTAGGCTAAATAAAATAAGAAAATCCAAAAAGAAAAAGAAAAACATTGTTTGCTATAACTTCTACACAGGATTTAATTTTTAAAAAAAGGTGTAGAAGTCAAGATTATAGTGAGTGTGATTTGAACTGTTGAGTAGGGGCTATGAACATGTAACAGTCAAAGCACAGTCATTGGTATAAACAGGAACAGCATGCTGAACATTGGTGATAATTGAATGTATTCATGTTTTAAAAAGAAGAGAAGGAAGATCAAGAAGAAGAAGAAGTCACATGAAAGCAACTCCTGAACTTGAATATAAATAAGTAGATTAATCCATCTTTATACCCTCTTAATTACCAATTCATATAGATAAAAGAAAATTGATTCAATATTCTTGATAACTGTATTGTGATTTTTCATCTTCCATAAGGCACAAGGCTATAAAAAATAATACTGAATTTTAATGAGTAGTTTTTAAATTGTAGTGTTCATTTTATAATATATAGTATTTTTTCTTTATGTGATATATCAAATTTATAAAAAAAAAACAATGTGTTACTGATGTTGCAGGTCAATCATTGCGATTTAATAGTACATACAGTATTTTGAGAAAAGAGTGCCACACCAATGTGTAACACTACACATAAGTTGCTATTAATCTATATTTAGTCACTATGAGTCTCAAAGTACTAATGGTATGAGCAGTATAAAGAAAATGATTATAATATGTTAATGTTCCAGTTTACAATTTGCAATCATTTATAGGCTTCTTTAATATAGTATCTGGTTACTGAAGAATAAGTAAGGTTTTGTTTTTTCTTCAAGAAAAAAATGTTCGGCCACCTCCTCCAAGAGAGTGCAGAGTGCACTTTGCCATCTTTGCTCCAACATCGTGGCAGTTGGAACCACCAGGCTCAGAGACAGACAAGCATAATATCGCTTGGGTCTCAGGCAACTTGTGTGTACCCTGCTCCCAAAACCTGGGAAGGTCTGCAGTAACCAGCACGCCAGCTCTGCTGTGGAACTTCTGCCTTGCAGAGGGACCCTTGCACCAGGCAGGAGCCTACCAACTTCCCTTTGGCTACCTCTGTTCCTGGATAGACTGCATGGAGGAGACAGGTACCCAGGTTCTCCCCAATATAACATTGCTTGGGACACAGCCTGTTGGGGCTTCCATCTGGGCCCAAGAGCAGGACATCGCTGCAGTCCTCTAGGTGACAGCTCTGCTGTGGGCCATCCCCACTGCAGAATCTGTGCTGCCGCAACCGAGAGAGTGCAGAGTGCACTCTGCCATCTTTGATCCAGCATTGTGGCAATTGGGACCACCAGGCTCAGAGACAGACAGGCATAATATCGCTTGGGTCTCAAGCAGCTTATGTGTACCCTGCTCCCAAGAGCTGGGCAGGTCTGCAGTAACTGACACGCCAGCTCTGCTGTGGGATTTATGCCCTGCAGAGGGACTCCCCCTCCCCGTCCCCCCTCCCCCGGAGAGATCACACAACCCTGCACAGGGCAGGAGCCTATCAGCCTCCCTTTGGTGAACTCTGCTCCGGGAATCCACTACACTGAACCTTTGGATGTGCAGGGCTTCTCCAATATTACATCACTTGGGGCAAGGCACATGAGGGCTCCAAAGTCACTCAGGAGCAGGGCAGGCCCCAGAAATCGGTGCCAGGGGAATCCCAGTAATCCAAGGGGGTCAGAAATAGATTTGCAGGCTCACAGGAGTTTCAACCAACAGCCAGTGACAGCAGGACAAACTAACACCAGAGGTAACCAGATGGCAAAAGGCAAACGTAGGAACATTACTAACAGAAATCAAAGTAATATGGCACCATCCGAACCCAACTCTCCAACAGCAGCAAGTCCTGGATACCCCACCACACCCGAAAGACAAGATCTGGATTTAAAATCACTTCTCATGATGCAATTAGAGGATTTCAAGAAGGACACAAATAAATCTAATAAAGAATTACAGGAGATCATGAATGAACAGTTAGAAGCCCTTACAAAGGAAACACAAAAATTGCTTAGAGAAATGCAGGAGAACATGGATCAACAGATGGAGGCCCACAAGGAGGCAACACAAAATTGCTTAAAGAAATGAATCAACGCTTAGATGCACTTTCAAAGGACTCACAAAAATTGCATAAAGAAATGCAGAAGAATATGGGTCAACAGATGGATGCCCATAGGGAGGCAACACAAAAATCGCTTAAAGAAATGAATCAACAGATAGATGCCCTTACAAAGGAAACACGAGAATTACTTAAAGAAATGCAGGAGATGATGGATCAACAGATGGAAGTCCATGAGGAGGAAACACAAAAATCGCTTAGAGAAATACAGGAGAACTTGGGTCAACAGGCAGAAATCCTGAAAGAGGAAACACAAAAATACCTTAAAGAAATACAGGAAAATACAAATAAACAAGTGAAGGATCTCAGCAAATTCATCGAGGATCTAAAAAAGGAAGTAGAAACAACTAAGAAATCACAAAGGGAGACAACTTTGGAGATAGAAAACCTTGGGAAGAAATTAGGAGTCATAGATGCAAACATCAACAATAGAATAAAAGAGATGGAAGAAAGAATCTCAGGTACTGAAGATACCATAGAAAGCATTGACTCAACAGTCAAAGAAAATGCAAAATGCAAAAAACATCCAGGAAATCCAGGACACAATGAGAAGACAAAACCTAAGGATTATAGGTATAGATGAGAGTGAATATTTGCAACTTAAAGGGCCAGTAAAAATCTTCAACATAAATATGGAGGAAAACTTCCCTAACCTAAAAAGAGAGATGCTGATGAATGTACAAGAAGCCTACAGAACTCCAAACAGACTGGACCAGAACAGAAATACCTCCCATCACATAATAATCAAAACATCAATTGTACTAAACAAAGAAAGAATATTAAAAAGGGCCAAGTAACATACAAAGGAAGACCTATCCGAATCACATCAGACTTCTCACCAGAGACTATGAAAGCCAGAAGAGCCTGGGAAGATCTCATGCAGACACTAAGAGAGCACAAATGCCAGCCTAGTCTACTATACCCAGCAAACTCTCAATCACCATAGATGGAGAGACCAAGATATTCCATGATAAAACCAAATTTTCACAATATCTTTCCACAAACCCAGCCCTGCAAAGGATAATAGGCAGAAACCGCCAATACAAGGAGAGAAACAACACCCTGGCAAAAATGAGATAGTAACCTTGCATCAAACCCAAAAGTAGATAACCACTCAAACATAAAGATAGCATCAAGAATGGCAGGTGGCAATATTCACTATTCCTTAATCTCTCTTAATATCAATGGTCTCAATTCCCCAATAAAAAGACATAGACTAACAGACTGGATATGTAAACAGGACCCAGCATTTTTCTGCATGCAGGAAACACACATCAGTGTCAAAGACAAACACTACCTCAGAGTAAAAGGCTGGAAAACAATTTTACAAGCAAATGGCCACAGGAAACGAGCCGGAGAAGCCATCCTAATATCAGATAAAATTGACTTTAACCTACAGTCATCAAAAAAGACACAGAAGGACACTACATACAGATCAAGGGAAAAATCCACCAAGAAGAACTCCCAATTCTGAATATCTATGCTCCAAATGCAAGGGCACCCTCATTCATGAAAGAAACTTTACTAAAGCTCAAAGCACACATCGCACCTCACACAATAATAGTGGGTGACTTCAACACCCCTCTCTGAAATGGATCTTTCAGGAAAGCAGAAACTAAACAGGGACACAGTGAATCTAATTGAAGCCTTGGACCAAATGGAACTAACAGATATATACAAGAGAATATATGAAAGATATATGCAAGAGAATACACCTTCTTCTCAGCACCTCATGGTACCTTATCCAAAATCGACCATATAATTGGTCACAAATCAGACCTCAACAGATAAAAGAAGATAGAACTAATCCATGCCTCCTATCAGATCACTATGGAATAAGGGTGGTCTTCAATGGCAACAAAAACAACAGAAAACCCACATAAACATGGAGGCTGAACAATGCTCTACTCAATGATAACTTGTTCAAGGCAGAAATAGAGAAAGAAATCAAAGACTTTTTAAAATTTAATGAAAATGAAGGCACAACATACCCTAATATATGGGACACAATGAAAGCAGTGCTAAGAGGAAAATTCATAGCCCTGAGTGCTGCCAAAAAGAAATGGGAGACAGCTACACTAGCAGCTTAATGGCACACCTGAAAGCCCTGGCACAAAAAGAAGCAAATACACCAAAGAGGAGTAGAAGGCAGGAAATCATCAAACTCAGGGCTGAAATCAATCAAGTAGAAACAAATAAAACCATACAAAGAATCAACAAAACGAGGAGTTGGTTCTTTGAGAAAATCAACAAGATAGATAAGCCCTTAGCCAGACTAGTCAGAGGGCACAGAGACAGTATCCAAATGAACAAAATCAGAAACAAAAAGGGAGAGATAACAACAGAAACTGAGGAAATTCAAAAAATCATCAGATCCTACTACAAAAGCCTGTATTCAACACAACTAGAAAATCTTGAGGAAATGGACAATTTCCTTGACAGATACCAAATACCAAAATTAAATCAGGATCAAATAGACCATCTAAACCGTCCTATAACCCCTGAAGAAATTGAAGTCCTCATTGGAAGTCTTCCAACCAAAAAAAGCACAGGTCCAGATGGTTTTAGTGCAGAGAATTCTATCAGACCTTCAAAGAAGACCTAACACCAATACTCTTCAAACTATTCCACAAAATAGAAACAGAAGGAACACTACTCAACTCATTCTATGAAGCCACAATTACACTAATACCAAAAGCACACATAGATCCGACAAAGAAAGAGAATCTCAGGCCAATATCTCTTGTGAATATCGATGCAAAAATACTCAATAAAATTCTTGCCAACCGAATCCAAGAACACATCAAAACGATCATTCACCATGATCAAGTAGGCTTCATCCTAGGGATGCAGGGATGGTTCAATATAAGGAAATCCATCAATGTAATCCACTACATAAACAATCTCAAAGAAAAAAACCACATGGTCATCTCATTAGATGCTGAGAAAGCATTTGACAAAATTCAGCATCCTTTCATGCTAAAGGTCTTGGAAAGATCAGGAATTCGAGGCCCATATCTAAACATAGTAAAAGCAATTTACAGCAAACCAGTAGCCAACATCAATGTAAATGGAGAGAAACTTGAAGCAATCCCACTAAAATCAGGGACTAGACAAGGCTGCCCTCACTCTCCATATCTTTTCAATATAGTACTTGAAGTTCTAGCTAGAGCAATTAGACAACAAAAGGAGGTCAAAGGGATACAAATTGGAAAGGAAGAAGTCAAACTATCACTGTTGGCAGACAATATAATAGTATAGTTAAGCGACCCAAAAAACTCCACCAGAGAACTCCTATAGTTGATAAACAACTTCAGCAGAGTGGCCGGATATAAAATCAACTCAAGCAAGTGAGTAGCCTTCCTATACTCAAAGGATAAGCAGGCTGAGAAGAAGTAAGAGAAATGATACCCTTCACGATAGCCACAAACCATATAAAGTATCTTGGCGTGACTCTAACCAAACAAGTGAAAGATCTGTATGACAAGAACTTCAAGTCTCTGAAGAAAGAAATTGAAGAAGACCTCAGAAGATGGAAAAATCTGCCATGCTCATGGATTGGCAGGATTAATATAGTAAAAATTACCATCTTGCTAAAAGCAATATCCAGAGTCAATGCAATCCCCATCCAAATCCCAACTCAATTCTTCATAGAGTTAGAAAGAGAAATTCAAAAATTCATCTGGAATAACAGAAAACCCAGGATAGCTAAAACTATTCTCAAGAGTAAAACAACCTCTGGGGGAATCAGTATCCCGGACTTCAAGCTGTACTACAGAGCAATAGTGTTAAAAACTGCATGGTATTGGTACAGTGACAGGCATGTAGATCAATGGAACAGAATTGAAGACCCAGAAATGAATCCATACTCCTATAGTCACTTGATCTTTGACAAAGGAGCTTAAACCATCCAGTGGAAAAAAGATAGCCTTTTCAACAAATGGTGCTGGCTCAACTGGAGGTCAACATGCAGAAGAATGCAAATTGACCCATTCTTATCTCCTTGCACTAAGCTCAATCCCAAGTGGATCAAGGACCTCCACATAAAACCAGACACACTGAAACTAATAGAAAGGAAACTAGGGAAGACCCTTGAACATATATGCAAAGGGGAGAATTTCCTGAATAGAACTCTAATAGCTTATGCTCTAAGATCAAGAATTGACAAATGGGACCTCCTTAAATTACAAAGTTTATGCAAGGCAAAAGATACTCTCAAAAAGACAAAGAGGCAACCAAATAACTGGGAAATGATCTTTACCAAACCTACATCCGACAGAGGGCTAATATCCAATATATACAAAGAACTCAAGAAGTTTAACTCCAGAGTGGTTGTACCAGCCTGCAATTCCACCAGCAGTGGAGGAGTGTTCCTCTTTCTCCACATCCTCGCCAACAACTGCTGTCTCCTGTGTTTTTGATCTTAGCCATCCTGACTGGTGTGAGATGGAATCTCAGGGTTGTTTTGATTTGCATTTCCCTAATGACTAAGGATGATGAACATCTCTTTAGGTGCTTCTCAGCCATTAGATATTCTTCAGGTGAGAACTCTTTGTGGAGCTCTGTACCCCATTTTTTAATAGGGTTACTTGCCTCTCTGGAGTTTAACTTCTTGAGTTCTTTGTATATCTTGGATATTAGCCCTCTGTCGGATGTAAGGTTGGTAAAGATCATTTCCCAGTTAGTTGGTTGCCGCTTTGTCTTTTTGACGGTGTCTTTTGCCTTGCAAAAACTTTGTAATTTAATGAGGTCCCATTTGTCTATTCTTGATCTTAGAGTATAAGCTATTGGAGTTCTGTTCAGGAAATTCTCCCCTGTGCCCATATGTTCAAGGTTCTTCCCTAGTTTCCCTTCTATTGGTTTCAGTGTGTCTGGTTTTATGTGGAGATCTTTGATCCACTTAGAATTGAGCTTAGTGCAAGGAGATAAGGATGGGTCAATTTGCATTCTTCTGCATGTTGACCTCCAGCTGAGCCAGCACCATTTGTTGAAAAGGCTATCTTTTTTCCTCAGAAAACTGGGCATGACACTTCCGGAGGATCCGGCTATACCACTCCTGGGCATATACCCAGAGACTTTACCTGCATGCAATAATGACACATGCTCCACTATATTCATAGCAGCCTTATTTATAATAGCCAGAAGCTGGAAAGAACCCAGATGTCCCTCAACGGAGGAATGGATTCAGAAGATGTGGTATATTTACACAATGGAATACTACTCTGCAATTAAAAACAATGAATTCACGAAATTCCTAGGCAAATGGTCAGAACTTGAAAATATCATCCTTAGTGAGGTAACCCAATCACAAAAGATCACACATGGTATGAAGTCACTGATAAGGGGATATTGACCCAGAATCTCAGAATACCCTAGACACAATCAGCATATCAATAGATTTCTAAAAAGATGGAAGGAGAGACCCCTGGTCCTGGAAAGACTGGATGTAGGGGAACGCCAGGACAGAGTAATGAGAGGGGGTTGAACGGAGAAAAGAGGGAGGGAAGGGGGCTTATGGGACTTTCGGGGAGGGAGGAAACGGGAAAGGGGAAGTGATTTGGAATGTAAATTAAAAAAATAAAATTAAATTAAATTAAAAAAAAAAAAAAGTTTAACTCCAGAGAGGCAAGTAACCCTATTAAAAAATGGGGTACAGAGCTAAACAAAGAGTTCTCACCTGAAGAATATCTAATGGTTGAGAAGCACCTAAAGAGATGTTCATCATCCTTAGTCATTAGGGAAATGCAAATCAAACCAACCCTGAGATTCCACCTCACACCAGTCAGAATGGCTAAGATCGAAAACACAGGAGACAGCAGTTGTTGGCGAGGAGTGTGTGGAGAAAGAGGAACACTCCTCCACTGCTGGTGCGATTGCAAGCTGGTACAACCACTCTGGAAAGCAGTCTGGTGGTTCCTCCGAAAACTGGGCATGACACTCCCAGAGGACCCTGTTATACCACTCCTGGGCATACAACCAGAGACTTCGCTGGCATGCAATAAGGGCACATGCTCCACTATGTTCATAGCAGCCTTATTTATAATAGCCAGAAGCTGGAAAGAACCCAGATGTCCCTCAACAGAGGAATGGATTCAGAAGATGTGGTATATTTACACAATGGAATACTATTCTGCAATTTAAAACAGTGAATTCACGAAATTCCTAGGCAAATGGTCAGAACTTGAAAATATCATCCTTAGTGAGGTAACCCAATCACAAAAGTACACTCATAGTATGCAGTCACTGACAAGGGGATATTAACCCAGAATCTCAGAATACCCTAGACACAATACGCATATTATTATATTTCCAAGAAGATGGAAGGAGAGACCCCTGGTCCTGGAAAGACTGGATGTAGGGGAATGCCGATACAGAGAAGCGAGATGGGGTTGAATGGGGAAAAGAGGGAGGGAAGGGGGCTTATGGGACTTTCGGGGATGGAGGAAACAGGAAAGGGGAAATGATTTTGAATGTAAATAAAGATATGAAATAGAAAAAAAAAAGTTCATCCCAAAAGGAGTTTCTTTACTTTAGAAAGACAACTAAGAAATCCAGAGATGATGATAAAGTTCACTAATTAAATAAATGTCACAGATTTATGTTTAAAAGGTAGAGTGAAAGAATGCTGGAAGACAAGCTATTGGTATAGCCCTAAAATGATGCCTTACAGATTATTTAAGGAATAAGGCCATTCTTGTTTGTCTTGAATGTTAAATTTAGTAATATCACTTCAGGCAGGAACGAATATGATTAGTATTCTATACTGTGCACCACATTTGAAGTGGGCAATGACCAGGACCAGTATAGTACTGAGGAGGTATCTACTAAGCTGTCCTGAATTATGGTTGTTAACTCCATTGGCACTGGCAGAAGATGTACAAATCCCCTTCATGTCAATAAACAGATTCCAATCATAAACCATTTTCTGAACATGGGGAAGTTGAATGTACAGAATTGCCATAGACAAGCAAATAGATACCAAGGTGTATTCAGTAATGTTTTAGGTAGAGACCATGAGAATAAGGAATGAAAACCGAATAAAAGACCCATATGAAAGGACTAGAATTTACTAATGGACAAGTGTTCACATCTTCCCTTTCAAAATGTGATGGACATTCTTGTTTACCAATTTGACAACATCCAGAATGAACTAAAACCCAAGCTGCTGTGCACAACTGTGAAAGATTTTTGTTGATTAGATAACTTGAGGTCTGAAGACTCACCTAAAATTCTGATTATTTGAGATTGGAAGAACCACTGCAAATCTAGGCCACATCTTCTGGTGGCAGCTTCTATAAATGACATAGAGATGGAAGCTTCTGCTTTTGCTTGCTTGGCCTCGATGTCCCTGGTATGTTTACGTAACCCAAGGCTGAGACATTTCTTTAATGTTATGAGAGCCTATTTCTCCAGGATTTCAACACATATTGAAAACCACTGGATACATCCAGCCTCAAGGACTGAACAGCTACTTCTGAATTCTTGAACTTTTTAACAGGAGAGAATCAGTGTTAAACTAGCTAGACCACATCCTGTAAGTCACTCTAGTAAAGCCCTCCTCTTATTCTTCTTATTCTCTCTCCCTTTCCCTCACACTTTCCCTGTCATAAATAAATAAATATATATATATATATATATATATATATATATATATATATGTATACGTGTGTGTGTGTGTGTGTGTGTGTGTGTGAGTGTGTGCTGTGTTTCATTATATATAAGCATAGTTAGTGTACTGGCTGGTTTTTTATGTCAACTTGACACAGGTTGGAGTTACCACAGAGAAAGGAGCTTCAGTTAGGGAAGTGCCTCCATGAGATCCAGCTGTGGGGCATTTTCTCAATTAGTGATCAAGGGCTGAGGGCCCCTTGATGGGTGGTACCATCTCTGGGCTTGTATTCTTGGGTTCTATAAGAAAGCAGGCTGAGCAAGCCAGGGGAAGCAAGCCAGTAAGAAACATCCCTCCATGACCTCTGCATCAGCTCCTGCTTCCTGACCTGCTTGAGTTCCAGTCCTGACTTCCTTTGGTGGTAAATAACAATTTGGAACTGTAAGCTGAATAAACCCTTTCCTCCTCAACTTGCTTCTTGGTCATGATATTTGTGCAGGAATAGAAACCCTGACTAAATCAGTTAGTTAATAGGTTAGTAAGTTCTTCTGCACCTTCAGAGAAGCCTCAATAATACAAACTGTGGTACCTGGAGTAGGGCATAGCTTAATTTAATTTAAGTGAATTATCAGAATAAATTTTTAATTTACTGAAATAGGCTTTCCGTTTTGCTGACACTACAATGACCGAAGCCTCCATTCTATATTATTTGTTAAGTTCTGGATTGTGCATTCTATTTAGGTTTGGTAGATGAAAAGCCCACTGCTGTGTTTTTCTTTTCCAAAATTAAAGCTGAATTTCCTATAGAAAATAGACTTACTTCTTCCAGGTTTCAATGCAAAAGGGGGAACACAATGCAGCAAAAGCAAAAGAAATGGAAGACAGCAGTTGAGTCTGGGTGAGAAAATGGGCCAGGAAGAGTCAGCTTTCTGATCGTTCCTAGCAGGGTTAAATCAAAGCAGTAAAATTTCAATGTCTGACTTTATCTGTGATAGGATCTGGAAGTGAGGAAGAAGAAGTAAGTGGTAGAGGAAATGCCCCAGTTAGTGGTGGATAGTCAGAAAAAATTTCGATGACCAACTGCAAAAGAATTACTTGATTTTGTTTTATGAGACTCTAAATTCTGATCTGCTTTCAAGGATAGTAACCACTTTAGAAACCAGAGAAGATGCATGAGTGTGATCAGACATCTAAGCAGCTTGGCTAAGCACATTTTCAGAGATTTTTTTTTTTGTAAGAGTTTAAGATTGGCTCTTTTCCTAAAACTTCTGTCCCACGTATTAGACTACATGTTGTCCTGTACATTTAATAGCAGCATCTAGCATTCTCACATCACTTTTGTTCTGCAGTTTGGTAGTACATATGGGTACAGTTTCAGATACTTTTCCTATGAACTGAAAAGCGAGTGTGTGTGTGGCATTTTAATTAGCAGTTTTGACATATAAGGCCAGTGAGGAGGGTTCAGAACATATTAGCAAGAAAGATAAAATGTATGAAACAGAAAATATGTGAAGCATGTGCTAGGAGAGAAAGCATGTGTGCTGTCAACAGAAAGAGAAAACCAGAAAAATTAGGATAAAAATGATTCCTTTCCAAGTGTTATGTGGGACTTAAACTTTCTTTAGAATCTCCTATAGTAGATATTGAGTTATGCTTATTACATTGAATTCAGTGTGTTCTGATCTACTAACTTGTTGAACAGTTCAGGGTTCATTTGATATGGGAGCCTTTACAATGAACAGTAGTTAGAATAGATATAGTTCAGCAGTTTTCAATTAAAAGACTCACTTTCGTGCTTATTCATGTTAATTCAATATTTTTCTGGATGTCTGCTTACATTCTAGATGCAGCACATAGTTTGGAAATATATAACTTAAAGAGACTTATAACCATCTTTTAAAATCCTCACAGTTCAGGAAGGAAAGCCACCTCCTATAGATAAGCAGCCGAGTGTAATATGATAGGTAGCACAGCACTGGATGCTATCTGTGAGCAAGATGCAAATTAGAGAAATAATTTATTAAGTAGAACGTGAAATGAAACCTGGGATAGTACTTGTCTGTGTATTCTAGTGCTTGGGAGGTTGAGAAAAAAGGATCTCAAGTTCAAGGTCAGTCTATGTTATATGGGGATATCTTACGGGGGAAGGGGCATAAGAATACCTGTATAAATGAGCCACAAAATTGAAACAAAACAAAAGATATAGAGTATGAGGTATGCCATTAAAGAAAGGCCCCATTCTATAAAATAATGCAAGTGGTGTGGAGCTAGTAGATTTATCACAAGATAACAACATAAATTGCTTCACAAAGAGGTCATTTTGGTTGTGCAAAGATGGGGTTTTGAGATATCATTGATAATTAGCTCTATTTTACAACTCCTCATGATTTTAGCTATTAAATTTTAGGCCTCAAATAAAAAGAATAGAATGATTTTGCAATGAGTTCAATATTATTTTGTTATTCAGAACGGTTCAGGTACAAAACTATGAATGGGTGTGTATTTAGCTATTAATAATATATTAAAGATATACCCAGAGGCTTTACCTGCGTGCAATAAGGACACATGCTCCACTATGTTCATAGCAGCCTTATTTATAATAGCCAGAAGCTGGAAAGAACCCAGATGTCCCTCAATGGAGGAATGGATTCAGAAGATGTGGTATATCTACACAATGGAATACTACTCTGCAATTAAAAACAATGAATTCACGAAATTCCTAGGCAAACGGTCAGATCTTGAAAATATCATCCTTAGTGAAGTAACCCAATCACAAAAGAACACACATGGTATGCAGTCACAGATAAGGGGATATTAACCCAGAATCTCGGACTACCCTAGACACAATCCGCATATCAATAGATTTCTAAGAAGATGGAAGGAGAGACCCCTGGTCCTGGAAAGACTGGATGTAGGGGAACGCCAGGACAGAGTAACGAGAGGGGGTTGAATGGAGAAAAGAGGGAGGGAAGGGGGCTTATGGGACTTTCGGGGAGGGAGGAAACGGGAAAGGGGAAATGATTTGGAATGTAAATTAAAAAAAATAAAATAAAATAAATAATTAAAAAAAAGATATAAATACAATTGCATGACACCCAGGCATGAATAATTTTTATTAAATGGTTGGTGTTAATAAGTCAATTCCTCTGGCACGATCTTATCTGATTTTAGTCCCTACTTCCTACTCCATAAGACAGCTAATAGCATATTTGTCTTCATCTTGCCTTCCATTAAACTTTTTATTTCCAAATAATTTTAGAAATTTCATGGCTTCAAATTTGCAGTTTCCTTTTTTTAAAAAACAATTACACAATTTGTGATTTTAATACTATGTTAATAGTAGCATTTATATTTGGAAGTGGGTGGTTACTCTATTCTGGGCTCTTTAGAAATGTTTTTAGCATTCCATGCCCCTTTCATCCATTTTGCTGTTGAGACACAGCTTTGTGCTTCTCTCTCTATAGAGCTACAATTTATAGCTACACTACCCCATCACACCTGTCAGAACAGTTCTTGAAATAACATCCCTTAGTATCATCTTACAAGGTGTTTATGTTGTTTGCATGTAGTTCATGGTTTGTGGGGGTACAGTAAAAGTTCACAGGATAATGTAAAACATACATAAGTGGCTAAAAACAATGGCTGTGTCCACAGTCTCTTTAGACAGTGTGAAGATTTAGTCTTCAAGCACAGGCTGTTGCCGCACTTCCTCATTCTGACTTGAAAAGGTGCAAAATTGAATCCCATTCAGTTTCCAATTTACATGCATCTGATAATAAATGTGATTGACTGTCTCTTCACATCTTTCATAATTCTATGTATTGCCTATTTCAAAATGCTTTCTTGTATATTTCTTAGTTTTGTATTAGGTAGTTTGTCATTTTCATGCTTATCTGTGGGAGGATTTTATATTTTTTATTGGTTATATGTGTTTTGAATATCTTCTAGTTTGCAAATTGAATTTTCAATATCTATAAAGTGTTTTAAATACAGGCATTTGCTCATTTTATTGTAACACTATTTGTCAGTCTTTGGCTTCATGAAAGAAAATTTTGTCTTAAGAGACACAATTCAACCCCAAGATAAATAATAGAGCATTTGGATGTTATACCAGATTCCAAAAATGTTGCTTTTTGTAGAACATCTAATTTCATACAGGTCTTTGATTAAAGACTTAAGAAAGGAATCTAATGGTATTCATCTTATGTAAATAAATATATAAATGTTCATTCTATATTAATTTAAATGTCCTAACTTTTTTAATGATTTCCCATTTTTTTATCATGTTGGAAATAGCCATGGAAGACTCCCAGTACTACATAATATTAAATAACTTATTCAACTCTTCTCTACTAATATATTCCATTCTAAGTAATATCACACAGTAAAATCTCCTTTCTCTTTCCTTCATAGAAGCATTTGGGCTTGTGTTAATTCTGTTTCAGATACAATTTTTAAAAGAAATTATAAAAAATGTTTTACCAATTTTACATCAATTTTCTTAAATTAATAGAAAAATTTGTGAAAATTCTTATTTACAATCATTTTCTACTCATATAGACCTTTTCCCTAATAATTTTGATTTGTTTTGCTGTATCAAAAATCTATGAAAATGTCTACAAAGGAATTTGAGAATGTTATTGTCTACACTTTTAGCATATGTATATTCTTAGCTGTTGTGGTAATTTGTACTAATTTCTCTTATTATATTTCAAATGTATAGAACTGAAATAACATTTTTATGTAAATTTCATAGCAAAGAATTTAAATTTGCTAGTACTATAATTTGGATTTAATTGTATATAGTTTGCAAATGGTACCATTTTCATTTTATTCTAAGCAATGTATGTTATCTCAAGAATACCAAAAAATGCTTCCTAATTATTGAATCAACCTCTCAGTATTTTCTTGATATTTTTATTCTTTACTTTGATTGGAAAAGTAAACGTTTATAAGGTTTGACTCATCTGCATTTGGCCCCTTAAAATTTTTGTTTTAAAGTTTCCCTCCTCCTTTGCTGGCATCTGGATATGAAGCTTACAGCATAATATTTTAAATATCCTTTCTAACAGTCAATTTAAACTTGGAAATGTTACCATTAATAAAATAGATACATTTTAAGACTATTAGTATAATTCTGTAGGCTTAATACTAAAACTGTTTTTTTTTTGTAAGTTCTGTACTCATGTGACTATGTACAGACTCAAATATTGCATTTATTTTGGCTTGTCTTGGCTGCTTTCTCCTGGTGATTTATAATTATAAAATTCTCTAATGCAGGGCTACATAAATTGGTGGTGCAAATGCCTAGGTAACTATTCCTTGTCTACTCAGTTATTTTTCGCTATTGCTAATGTTATAAGGAAACTTTCTTGTATGTTGTTACTAGAAAACTTTTTTATGCCTGAGTTGATTGCATATTGTTATGTACTATGCTATGTTCTTAGAAACCAGTCACAGTAGAGGTAAATTCGAACTGCTTTCTATAGTTAGCCATATTATAGTCCTGGATCCAAATCAACCACCTGGCAACACTGTATCTGTGTATAAGCTTTTATGGTATTTGTCCTTATAAGCTGCCACTGGGATGTACCCCAACAAAAGAGAGATCCCTGAACAATTATGAGAAGTCATTTGGATTAAAACTTCTATTTTGAGTAGGGATTATATAAAGTTTAAGTTCTGGGAACATCCTACTTGACAGAAAGAAATATGTACATCTTGGTTGGCAAGTTAAGACCTGAATGTTAGGCAAGGCAAGCTCCCTGCCACACTTGAATATCCCAACCACTGAGAACAGAATAAATGTACAACAAAGACATTTTCCTAATGAAATCCCATATTCCCACATACTGATTGACAGAATCATTTGGCAGGGATGGTTGCGGATTTCAAGTTTTAAGAACTCTGTCGTTTTCTAGCTGGGCATCACAGTTCAACTCCCCAGTCAGCACTGCATCCCTGATCAATCAGTCTTGGCACATACATTCAATAAACCAGTCCTGTTTGGTTTGACTCTTATCTATTTGTGGGATGACTCCTACACCCCAACAGGTGGGAACCGAGTCTGGTTTTCTGTTCCATTCTGAATTTTCCCAGTAAGTTTTGTGACTATGAGACTCCATTTTAGGTAAATGTCTTTCTTCTCCTGATTTGCTGAGATTTTTATTTCTTTTCTTACAAACTATTTTGTTACATTTAAATTTTTAAGAACTATTCCTTCATCTATTTAAATGGTCACCACACTTAATCTTATTCTTTAATCATTGTGAAATGGATCTATCATTTTAAAAGTGTTAAATTAACATATCTCCTTCCAAAATAGTATTGAAAACTTCATCATAATTAGTTATTTTTTCACTCTGGAATGCATAATGACAATATGAATTTGATATTTTCTCCTTTGTGTACTTGAATGTTTTATTGGCATTGCTTCCAGTGGTTTGAACGGACTCACTGACATCACCCCTGGTTTTAAGTCTATTAATAACATATGATTTTAGTTTCCAGTTCACTTTCTATTCTCTTACTTTCCTCAATTGTGTCTCTTAAAAAAAAACTCTCAATTTTATCTAAACTGTCATTTCTGACATTTTTTGAGACTGATATTCTGTGCTCTGTTGTGGCATTTGCATCCTTCTTGGTGCTTTTGATATTTTTGTGTCTTCTTTCATGATTTTGCAGTCTGCTGATGGCCTGCCAAGGTTCTTTTTTTTTTCTTTCAATCATACCATAAGAACACTTTTATTCCCTTTATACTGACTGTTGATGTGCTTCATTTTCCACCAAAACAAATAAACAAAAGTCCCTTTTGGTATAATTAAGTCTTTCTATTTTAAATTTTTTTCCCTACATTCCTGGTCTACAAATTTGTCTGGGAACATCATGAAGTAGGAAAGATTTCCCTGCAGGGCTCACCATGAAACACTGACTACAATCCAATTTTTCAAGCTTTTTTATATATATTTATTGTAATTTTCTCATAGTTTTTGATGAAAGTTTAATTCTATTCCTTTTGTATTGACCATTATGACCACTAGTGAAGGATTGTGATAACTATTTTTAGCTACTGATAGAATTGGTCACATGGTCAGTGGGAATATAGAAACACATGTGAATGAGAACTGAATGAGAAGAGATAACAATTGATCTCAAAATCTACAGAGAAGTGCCTTACTTTTTAACTTACCATCCCATGCCTTCTAAAACAGACACAATGTGTGGCTTGATTAGTTTATAGGGATAACTTCACATAACTAAGAATCACTTGAAAAGGAGTCTTATATTTATTTATTTAGTTATTTAGTTATTTATTTTGCATGTACACCTTTGTGCCAGAAGAGGGTATCAGATCGAATTGTAGATTGTTGTGAGCCACCATATGTTTGCCTCAGATTGAAATCAGGATCTCAAGAAGAGTAGACTTAACTACTGAGCTCTCTCTCTAGCCCTTAATCACCTAAATTGAGTTGTCCTGTTTGCAATTATGTTGATTTTTTGACCGACGTGGGAGGATCCAGCTCATTTCAGGGCCATAACATCCTTGGGCCTTTGGTCCTAGTTTGCATTTGAAATTTGACTGATCAAGAGCTAGAGCAAGCAAAAGCCATACAGTAAACAACATCCCTCCATGGGTCCTGCTTTGAGTTCCTGCATAAGTTTCTACCCTGACATTCCTCAATGATGGATCATATTGTGAAAGTGTGAGTTAAATAAACCCTTTGTCCCATGTGTGGATTTTGATCTGTGCTTTATCACAGTGAAAGAAAGGCAAACTAGAACCATTCCTTACATTTTGGAGACTGGGTCTTGCAATATATCCCATTATCTTTGAATGACAAACCTGGAGTGCCACCTTCTCAGGTGCAAAGTTAATGGTGTGCCTAACCACATTTAGCTACTCGAAAAAAAAAGTGTTTTAACACTATTCTTTCAAAAGTAGGAAATTACTGATAATTACTAATTAATTATTGTTAATTTTGAGTGTCAACTTAAGAGAATATAGAATCAACAATAAGAAATACTTCTAGGTGTGTCTGTGTTCCTTATGGTTTTTACAGAAGGGATGCCCTCCCTCGTAATGAGTGGTAAATAGTCCAAATATATGGATGTTTGAGGTAAAAGAAGTAGCGCTTACCTGATATATGCTACCTATCTATTCTTCTTATCTTGTCATTGCTGACATTTTCCACTTTTCTCATATTCCATCATAGTTTTTTACAATGTGAACTGAGTGTCAGTGATGCTCCAAGAACCTTACATGTGCTACACTTGAATCAGAAGTGTTACACCAGTCAGCTTCATGAACTGAGAAGGTATTAGGCTCTCTTCCCCTTCAATATTCAGTCATTGTTGAACAACATATCCTCTTGTGTATAATCAAAGATAATAAGGCAATTTATAAACTAAATAAATTAAATAATTAATATATTATTAAATAATGACACTCTTACTCCCCCCACACACACAAGCTGAAGCAAGTCTTCTTGTGAGTCATACCTAGTACAATGACAAAACCTACACTATATCCTGCATACTGCAGATATTCATGAGTGACAAAACTGAATTATGAATGGAATTTCAGCACTAAGCTGTACAGCAAAGTAACTCAGAATCTTGCACTTCAGGAGAAACAAAGAATGTACAGTTATCTGCTTTGTGTTTGTGCATCCTATGCCCTCCCATTTTAGAACCGTGTACTTAAATATTATTCAGGCAATACTAGGCATAAATAATTTGTAAATTTTTCTGTGATGTTTGGGTTCCAAGTCTGAATTCATATCATTACTCCTCCATTATTCCCCAAATGTGAGCCAGTCTCAGAAGTTAATTAATTGCTGTCTCTGGTTGACTGTTTCTGGCTAACCTGATGTTTAGTCATTGTTGTATTTTATAAGACTGGTGGGTATTGTAAAAAATAAGGTAAATTTTGTGATATTGTGTTATTATAACCATGGCAATTTATTATTACTTATTGTTACACTCTTAATGCTCCTAATTTATAAATTAATTTTAGACATTTATATAGAGAAAAGTTTATGTCCTTGTGGACCCATTAAATAGATAGTTTTAGTCAACAACAGGGATATTGGAATATATGTCATGGAAAATATTGTATTAATTATGGCTACAAATACACACCATGTCAGATATTATGGGATAATATTTTGCTTGAAGATTGAGTATCTGTATATCTAAAGTAGCAGTTTTATAGAGTCTAACTTTGTTTTGTTAATTTTAACTACCTGTATAATTCTTACCTTTATACCTGAATTTTTTTGTTGTTATTGAATTTTCCTATGCCACTATGACAAATTCCTAAGAAAGATAATTTTTAAAATAATCATTAGCTCTTTACCTTATGGTTTTGTAGGGTGCCATTAATATGCACTCCATTGCTTAGAGTGTCAGAGAAGGCAGCATGTCATCACATTGAGTATATATGCAAGAGAAAACTTCTCACCTCAGGGGGACAGAGAACAAAGAAAAGGAACAGGTCAATGGCAAGATGTTTCCATCCATAGTGCACTTACTGTGACCTAGTTCTTTCAACTAGGATTCATCTCTGAAAAATGTCATATTAGATCGTGAATCTACGAAGGAAATAACCCACTTTTGGGGTCAAAACCTCTATGATTCAGTGATTTACTAATGACTGAATTGATTAAGTGGGAGGGAGTCTTTTTGAAAATGTTTTATACCTAAAACATCTTAGTGCCTAGATAAATGTTTAATATACAGTAAAAATGCATAGATTCAATTTTTGAAAGAGAACACTTAAGATAGAATGTCTCATTAAATACTTTGTCTTTATCTATGCACACAAAAGCAATTTGTATTTCAATACTCATGTACCTATAGTGTGGAAATCAATAGAAATATGTTGATAATTATGTAGCAAAGTTAAAGTAGTCATAATATTTTTATGTACCAAGTCATTGGGGTTCCACTTCAGGGGAAAGCACATAAAAAGACACTAAGTGTTCATTATGTCCTGAGAAAGAGTCTTGCTAAATCATTGTTTTGCAATCTTCAACATACCTTCAAAATGTTTCTACTCCTAGAAATTCCTTGTCATCAGAGGCAGCAATGAAGTCTAATAGACTGTGAAAGGCAGTTTTCACACAGCCCTTGTTTTCTCTAGTTCTTACATAAAAAATATAACATGACAATAGGGAAGAATCTGGTACAATTAGCAAATCACACTGAAGGATCAATCCAATCCAATTATACTTTTTAATAGTGTGGAACAATGTTTCCTTCTACATTTTTCTCATGAAAGAGATAACAGAAAAGAAAATTGAACATGGCAATCCTACTTCTGTGGCAATTACTGAGAAAAACAGTCTATAAAACTTCTTATCTGTCTACTTCTAAGTTTGAATGTGATTTTCTAATAATGGTTTGTACAGAAATTATAATCCAGCAACAAGACTACTCTGGCAAAGGTATCACATCAAAGGATCTTCTATGTTCCTGTGATCTAGCTGGAATGCAGAAATTCCACACACCTTTATCCCTCTGGCTGGAGTATAGACATGCCTATAGTGCACACCTTTATTACTAAACAATCAAGGTAAAAGTTAGATTGTAGAAGGGAGCAGTCAGGTTTGAAAATGACAAATCAGTGAAAGAATTCACAAAATGAGTCAGAGTTAAGAGAAACCCATCACTCCTCTGAAAAGACAGGACAGAGACCTTTTAAGAGCAGCACTATTAAGAGTGAGTCATGTAGGGGGCAGTTCAGTGAGGACAGTTCAGTTGAGTTCAGGCAATGAAATGGAATTCAGTTTAGTGCTGTTAGATGCAGTTAACTTATATGCAGTTGAGTTTCCGTACTTTTGTTCAGTTCTAGTCAGTTTGTACTCTCAGGGCACTAAGTGCTGTGCAGTTCATGGAATTCAGTGGCAGTAATTCAAGCAGAACAATTCAGTCAGAACCTGAGAGAACCTTATTTAAATCAGTCAGCTTGGAATATTAGAATTTACAGAGGCTAGAAACTTACAGGTCTAGGCCTAGGGTTAGTTAGACCAAAGAAGGGAACACATTGGACTCTGCCCAAGCCATGTAGTCACACAGCTTGGGTATAAAGATCATCTCATCCCATCATCTGAAGAAGTAAAAGCAACATTTACAATGGTTTCTTTTTAAATTAAACTTTGCAAAGACAAAATACATAAATCTTGCAAATTAACTTTATAGCCAATATTAATTCTTGCCTAAAATGATCAAGTTATTAAGATGAATCTAGAAAACCATACTGTATTATAGTACATGTATTAGTCACATAGTGAGAAAAGGATAAAGATGTATTTTTCAATTTATACTTATAAAGCAAATTATTATTAATATAATAATAAAATCTAAGAATAATGTCAAAATAGTAATTAATCTTCATAGATAATATATATTATAACACTTATAATTTGTCATGCATTTTTTTATTTTATTGAAATTTGACATATGTATAATACTTAGAGTAGACATGAGTGTGAAGTGGGTAGTACTTATAAACTCCCTTGTTCTATCTACCCAAATACCATCATGTATTTATGTATAACATTTTGTTCATGTTTTAAATAATGTATTGCCTGTTCTGTTTTATGCTGTATGTGATAGAATAATATCACTGTTAAATACTAAATCCTTGTTCTTTTATCTATGCAATATTTTTGAAATGTTTTATTATCTTTACTTTTTATTTTTAAATATACATTGTTTTATAACATTTTATGAACTTACCATGAATTAATCATCTGTATATCTGATGATGAATGCTTGAATTTATCAACTGTTATCTTCTGTAGATAGCACTGCAAGGAAACTTCTTAAATGTGTTCCTTATATAATGTGTGATTAAAACTGTGAGTTCATGCCTTGAGTTTTCTTAAGTGAATATACTATTTCTACCTATCCTTGAAACAAACAAGCAAATGAACAAAAACAAACAAACAAACAAACAAACGACAAAACATGAGGTTGTATTTCCCTATTTAACTTGTTACTGAAATGTGTTAACTAAACCATTTGGCCCTGGTATCCTCTAGGAATTTTTGTTCTCAGATGTTATTATAATTATCTGTGATGAATTTGTAGCCATGCATCAGATACTCTAGAAGAAATAGCAAAACTTACAGCTTTGATTGCATTTACTTTCTGATAAGCATATGAAGAACACAATTATTCCATTTCATTGCTATTCAGTATCAACTGTTGTCTTATTATGAATTAAGTGTAGAAAAAATAACTTCATACTTTGCAAACTGTGATGAGATAATTTTTTTTTAGTTCTAATTACAATATATTTTTGGACAACCAAGCAACATTTGCAGACAACGCTATTGCCAGAGTTCATATTGATTCTGTCAAAAATATGATTTAAATTGGTGACCTTGTTTGCAAAACAACTCAAAATGCTTTCCAGAAATTTTACAGTTACTTTGTTTTCAAGGAGATATTGAACATTATGAAACAGCTTCCATTCATATAAGGCTAATTACAGAAACTAAATGTGCAGAACTAAAGACTGAAGCACCAATTACAAACAAATATTATTTAATTATTTAAATCTTCAGCTAAGGAAAATAAGGTGGCATCTTGCATATGTGCCTATAATGGAATTCTCATATGTAAATGTGTTGTCTTTCCCATATGTAACAAACCGCAAAATTTGCAGAGTGCAGAACCTTGACTAGAACCTTAAATAACTATTATTCATTGTTTAAATATTGCATGAAAAATATGAAGAAAAATGTAGCATTTGTTATCTAGGCTCAAAATTGACAAAATAATAAGCTAAGACAATAGAAATAAACCACCAAAAAATTGTAGCCTTGAGGAACAAATTATGTATGGGAGAAAAGTTAGTATCTGGCATTGGTATCTTTATTTTTTTTATTTTCTATATTTTTTATTTATATTCCAAATGATTTCCCCTTTCCTGTTTCCTCCCTCCCCAAAAGTCCCATAAGCCCTCTTCCCTCCCCCTGTTCCCCATTCAACCCCCTCTTGCTTCTCTGTCCTGGTATTCCCCTACATCCAGTCTTTCCAGGACCAGAGGTCTCTCCTTCCATCTTCTTGGAAATCTATTGATATGTGAATTGTGTCTTGGATATTCCGAGATTCTGGGTTAATATCCCCTTATCAGTAACTGCATACCATGTGTGTTCTTTTGTGATTGGGTTACCTCACTAAGGATGATATTTTCCAGTTCTGACCATTTGACTAAGAATGACCTTTGACAGTTAATATGAACAAGGTATAGGAACTGATTGCCTTAATTAATAAATTTTGATATACAGAAAATAGGTAGTTTTATTTAAGCAATAAACTATATAAAGAAAAGAGGGACATAGGGAATGGAATATACAAGCCAGAGAAATCCACATTTAAATAAAAATTATTACTGAGATATCTATTCTAATAGTGAAAGGATTTTTTTTGGCAAAAAAATGTGCCCTAGAGCAGGAAGTACATTAAAGAATAAGAATAATAATTGATAAAGAAGTAATACTTTGTGATATATAAATCTGATTGACAACAATATAAAAAATGTGAAAAGTGAGTATAGACTAATACATATTTGATCATTTATGCTATCATAAAATGCACATGAGGCCCTTTCCCCTTATTTAAGTTTTCAACAGAGGGTGTTAGGGGCAAAAGAACATGTAAAAAGTTCCAAGGACAAAGAATTCCTATGACTTGAAAATTTATTGGGGGCAACTGCATACCAAGATAGTGCATAGTAACTGTTCATGCGTAAAAGTTTTAATTCACCAGGGAGAGTTAATATTAGAATTTATTGCTAGAGTTATATACAGAAACATCCCAGGACTTTATATCTTAAGAAATAGTATATACCAGATTCTGAACTGGATAACCTGTTGAACAGAATAATTACAGTAAAGAAATTTTAATCCAGCAGTATGCATACTCTGGCTGGAATACAGACAGGACTTTAGTATACACATTTGATCCCAGAAAATGTAGATAAGATTAGTTTATAGAAGGAAGTAGCCATATTTGAAAATGACATCTAATTGAGGGGTGTACATTGTGATAAATCAGAGAAAGATTTGTCAGAATGGTTCAGAGATAGAATACATCCATCCAACCCTCACAAGAACAGGGCAGGTAAAGAAAAGCTATTTAAGAGTTATGTAGGGAGAGAGAGTCAGTCAGTTCTAACCAGTGAGTTGGGAGTCAATTCAGTTGAGTTCAGGTAATGCAATGGAGTTGAATTGAGTTCACTAGCTAAGTTTGGTTGAATTCAGTACAATTCAGCAGAAGCAGTTGAAATCAGAGAATGAGGAGTCAGAAGATTAGAAGAACTTGTCAAAATTAGTTTGAGATACAGCAAGAATTCAATGAGAAGCTGAGAGAATCCAGATAGAATCAGTCTGCTTGGAGAGTAGTTTGAGCCAGACCAGTTGAAATGAACCAGCTATGCAGAGTTTAGAATGAACTAGAGAGAATAAGTTTATTCAGAAGTCTTCCAAGACTGCTTCTGAGACAAAAAATACATCAGGTGAATAAAAGTTACTTCTATATTTTCCTTCTGACCGTAGTGTGCTAAGGATCAGAATGTTCTTTGATACACAGTGTTTCTTTCTCAGAAAAATCCTTTGGTGACATTTTTCCCTCCTTGTTTTGTATCAAGGTTAATATGATTGACTTAACATAATATTTATTGATCAAGATGGTATTTCAGTTGCTCTAATCATCTCCAGCCTTGGACTTTGATGACCTAACCAAAGTATAGACTCCTTTAACTGTTGGATCTTACAAAGAATCTTTTGGTCAATATGGATTTGAACTTATCAAGATTTTAGTTTTTTTAATTCTTGCAGAAAATAATATGATTTTTCTTTCTGGTAAAAGTTCATGACTACAATGGCTGTTATAGCAACATTACTAGCTGAGATCACAATTCCAGCAGCTGATCATCAAGTAAATCTTTGGTGAGTCTCATCATATCGTCAATAAAGGCTGTAGTTAGTGTCTTTTGCTGTTAAGACAGACTTCATTAAGGCAGCTACTGATTTTTAAAAATCAAAACACAGTCTTGTCACAATAAGTATAGTTACTAGTGTGTTTCAAATAATAATCAAAACAAGAAATAAGTTATAAACAATTAGAATCTTTTTATTTTTTTAATTATTTATTTTATTTTATTTTTTATTTAATTTATATTCCAAATCATTTCCCCTTTCCCGTTTCCTCCCTCCCCGAAAGTCCCAAAAGCCCCCTTCCCTCCCTCTTTTCTCCATTCAACCCCCTCTCTTTACTCTGTCCTAGCGTTCCCCTACATCCAGTCTTTCCAGGACCAGGGGTCTCTCCTTCCATCTTCTTAGAAATCTATTGATATGCGGATTGTGTCTAGGGTATTCCGAGATGCTGGGTCAATATCCCCTTATCAGTGACTGCATACCATGTGTGTTCTTTTGTGATTGGGTTACCTCACTAAGGATGATATTTTCAAGATCTGACCATTTGCCTAGGAATTTCGTGAATTCATTGTTTTTAATTGCAGCGTAGTATTCCATTGTGTAGATATGCCACATCTTCTGAATCCATTCCTCCTTTGACGGACATCTGGGATCTTTCCAGCTCCTGGCTATTATAAATAAGGTTGCTATGAACATAGTGGAGCATGTGTCCTTATTGCATGCAGGTAAAGCCTCTGGGTACATGCCCAGGACTGGTATAGCCGGATCCTCTGGGAGTGTCATGCCCAGTTTTCTGAGGAACCGCCAGACTGCTTTCCAGAGTGGTTGTACCAGCTTGCAATTCCACCAGCAGTGGAGGAGTGTTCCTCTTTCTCCACATCCTCGCCAACAACTGCTGTCTCCTGTGTTTTTGATCTTAGCCATCCTGACTGGTGTGAGATGGAATCTCAGGGTTGTTTTGATTTGCATTTCCCTAATGACTAAGGATGAGGAACATCTCTTTAGGTGCTTCTCAGCCATTAGATATTCTTCATGTGAGAACACTTTGTTTAGCTCTGTACCCCATTTTTTAATAGGGTTACTTGCCTCTCTGAAGTTTAACTTCTTGAGTTCTTTGTATATATTGGATATTAGTCCTCTGTCGGATGTAAGGTTGGTCAAGATCATTTCCCAGTTAGTTGGTTGCCGCTTTGTCTTTTTGACAGTGTCTTTTGCCTTGCAAAAACTTTGTAATTTAATGAGGTCCCATTTGTCTATTCTTGATCTTAGAGCATAAGCTATTGGAGTTCTGTTCAGGAAATTCTCCCCTGTGCCCATATTTCAAGGTTCTTCCCTAGTTTCCCTTCTATTAGTTTCAGTGTGTCTGGTTTTATGTGGAGATCTTTGATCCACTTAGAATTGAGCTTAGTGCAAGGAGATAAGGATGGGTCAATTTGCATTCTTCTGCATGTTGACCCCCAGTTGAGCCAGCACCATTTGTTGAAAAGGCTATCTTTTTTCCACTGGATGGTTTTAGCTCCTTTGTCAAAGATCAAGTGACCATAGGAGTGTGGATTCATTTCTGGGTCTTCAATTCTGTTCCATTGATCTACATGTCTGTCACTGTACCAATACCATGCGGTTTTTAACACTATTGCTCTGTAGTACAGCTTGAGGTCCGTGATACTGATTCCCCCAGAGGTTCTTTTACTCTTGAGAATAGTTTTAGCTATTCTGGGTTTTCTGTTATTCCAGATGAATTTTTGAATTACTCTTTCTAACTCTATGAAGAATTGAGTTGGGATTTTGATGGGGATTGCATTGAATCTGTGTATTACTTTTGGTAAGATGCTCATATTTATTATATTAATCCTGCCAATCTATGAGCATGGCAGATTTTTCCATCTTCTGAGGTCTTCTTCAATTTCTCTCTTCAGAGACTTGAAGTTCTTGTCATACAGATCTTTCACTTGTTTGGTTAGAGTCACGCCAAGATACTTAATATGGTTTGTAGCTATCGTAAAGGGTATTATTTCTCTTACTTCTTTCTCAGCCTGCTTATCCTTTGAGTATAGGAAGGCTTCTGACTTGCTTGAGTTGATTTTATATCCGGCCACTTTGCTGAAGTCATTTATCAGCTGTAGGAGTTCTCTGGTGGAGTTCTTTGGGTCGCTTATGTATACTATCATATCGTCTGCAAATAGTGATAGTTTGACTTCTTCCTTTCCAATTTGTATCCCTTTGACCTCTTTTTGTTGTCTAATTGCTCTAGCTAGAACTTCAAGTACTATATTGAAAAGATATGGAGAGAGAGGGCAGCCTTGTCTAGTCCCTGATTTTAGTGGGATTGCTTCAAGTTTCTCTCCATTTACATTGATGTTGGCTACCGGTTTGCTGTAAATTGCTTTTACTATGTTTAGATATGGGCCTTGAATTCCTGATCTTTCCAAGACCTTTAGCATGAAAGGATGCTGAATTTTGTCAAATGCTTTCTCAGCATCTAATGAGATGATCATGTGGTTTTTTTTCTTTGAGATTGTTTATGTAGTGGATTACATTGATGGATTTCCTTATATGGAACCATCCCTGCATCCCTGGGATGAAGCCTACTTGATCGTGGTGAATGATCGTTTGATGTGTTCTTGGATTCAGTTGGCAAGAATTTTATTGAGTATTTTTGCATCGATATTCATAAGAGAGATTGGCCTGAGATTCTCTTTCTTTGTCGGATCTTTGTGTGCTTTTGGTATTAGTGTAATTGTGGCTTCATAGAACGAGTTGGGTAGTGTTCCTTCTGTTTCTATTTTGTGGAACAGTTTGAAGAGTATTGGTGTTAGGTCTTCTTTGAAGGTCTGATAGAATTCTGCACTAAAACCATCTGGAATTGTGCTTTTTTTGGTTGGAAGACTTCCAATGACAACTTCTATTTCTTCAGGGCTTATAGGATGGTTTAGATGGTCTATTTGATCCTGATTTAATTTTGGTACTTGGTATCTGTCAAGGAAATTGTCCATTTCCTCAAGATTTTCTAGTTGTGTTGAATACAGGTTTTTGTATTAGGATCTGATAATTTTTTGAATTTCCTCAGTTTCTGTTGTTAACTCTCCCTTTTCGTTTCTGATTTTATTAATTTGGATACTGTCTCTGTGCCCTCTGGTTAGTCTGGCTAAGGGCTTATCTATCTTGTTGATTTTCTCAAAGAACCAACTCCTCGTTTTGTTGATTCTTTGTATGGTTTTCTTTGTTTCTACTTGATTGATTTCAGCCCTGAGTTTGATGATTTCCTGCCTTCTACTCCTCTTTGGTGTATTTGCTTCTTTTTGTTCCAGGGCTTTCAGGTGTGCCATTAAGCTGTTAGTGTATGCTGTCTCCCGTTTCTTTTTGGCGGCACTCAGGGCTATGAATTTTCCTCTTAGCACTGCTTTCATTGTGTCCCATAAATTAAGGTATGTTGTGCCTTCATTTTCATTAACTTTCAAAAAGTCTTTGATTTCTTTCTTTATTTCCACCTTGACCAAGTTATCATTGAGTAGAGCATTGTTCAGCCTCCATGTGTACGTGGGTTTTCTTTTGTTTTTGTTGCCATTGAAGACCACCCTTATTCCATAGTGATCTGATAGGAGGCATGGGATTATTTCTATCTTCTTATATCTGTTGAGGTCTGATTTGTGACCAATTATATGGTCAGTTCTGGAGAAGGTACCATGAGGAGCTGAGAAGAAGGTGTATTCTTTAGCTCTAGGATGAAATGTTCTATATATATATCTGTTAGTTCCAGTTGGTCCAAGGCTTCAATTAGATTCACTGTGTCCCTGTTTAGTTTCTGCTTTCCTGAATGATCCATTTCAGAGAGCGGGGTATTGAAGTCACCCACTATTATTGTGTGCGGTGCGATGTGTGCTTTGAGTTTTAGTAAAGTTTCTTTTATAAATGAGGGTGCCCTTGCATTTGGAGCATAGATATTCAGAATTGAGAGTTCTTGATGGTGGATTTTTCCCTTGATCAGTATGTAGTGTCCTTCTGTGTCTTTTTTGATGACTTTAGGTTGAAAATCAATTTTATCTGATATTAGGATGGCTACTCCACCTCGTTTCTTGGGGCCATTTGCTTGTAAAATTGTTTTCCAGCCTTTTACTCTGAGGTAGTGTTTGTCTTTGACACTGAGGTGCGTTTCCTGCGTGCAGCAAAATGCTGGGTCCTGTTTACGTATCCAGTCTGCTAGTCTATGTCTTTTAATTGGGGAATTGAGACCATTGATATTAAGAGAGATTAAGGCATAGTGATTATTGCCATCTGCCATTCTTGACGCTATCTTTATGTTTGAGTGGTTATCTACTTTTGGGTTTGATTCAAGAAGGTTATTATCTCATTTTTTCCAGGGTGTTGTTTCTCTCCCTGTATTGGAGGTTTCCACCTATTATCTGTTGCAGGGCTGGATTTGTGGAAAGATATTGTGAAAATTTGGTTTTATCATGGAATATCTTGGTCTCTCCATCTATGGTGATTGAGAGTTTTGCTGGGTATAATAGTCTAGGCTGGCATTTGTGTTGTCTTAGTGTCTGCATGAGATCTGCCCAGGATCTTCTGGCTTTCATAGTCTCTGGTGAGAAGTCTAATGTGATTCAGATAGGTCTTCCTTTGTATGCTACTTGGCTCTTTTCTCTTACTGCTTTTAGTATTCTTTCTGTGTTTAGAACATTCGGTGTTTTGATTATTCTGTGACGGGAGGTATTTCTGTTCTGGTCCAGTCTGTTTGGAGTTCTGTAGGCTTCTTGTACGTTCATCGGCATCTCTCTCTTTAGGTTAGGGAAGTTTTCCTCCATAATTTTGTTGAAGATGTTTACTGGCCCTTTAAGTTGCAAATCTTCACTCTCATCTATACCTATAATTCTTAGGTTTTGTCTTCTCATTGTGTCCTGGATTTCCTGGATGTTTTGGGTTACACGTTTTTTGCATTTTGCATTTTCTTTGACTGTTGCATCGATGCTTTCTATGGAATCTTCAGCACCTGAGATTCTTTCTTCCATCTCTTGTATTCTATTGTTGATGTTTGCTTCTATGACTCCTGATTTCTTCCCAAGGTTTTCTATCTCCAAAGTTGTCTCCCTTTGTGATTTCTTAGTTGTTTCTACTTCCTTTTGTAGTTCCTGGATGGATTTGCTGAGATCCTTCACTTGTTTGTTTGTATTTTCCTGTATTTCTTTAAGGTATTTTTGCATTACCTCTTTCAGGATTTCTTCCTGATGACCCACGTTCTCCTGCATTTCTCTGAGCGATTTTTGTGTTTCCTCCTCATGGGATTCCATCTCTTGATCCATCGTCTCCTGCATTTCTTTAAGCAGTTCTCGTGTTTCCTTTGTAAGGGCATCCAACCATTGATTCGTTTCTTTAAGCAATTTTTGTGTTGCCTCCTTATGGGCATCCATCTGTTGACCCATATTCTTCTGCATTTCTTTATGCAAATTTTGTGATTCCTTTGTGAGTGCATCTACCCGTTGATTCATCTCGTTAAGCGATTTTTGTGTTGTCTCCTTGTGCGCCTCCATCTTTTGACCCATGTTCTCCCGCATTTCTCTAAGCGACTTTTGTGTTTCCTTTGTAAGGGCTTCTAACCGTTGATTCATGGTCTCCTGTAACTCTTTATGAGATTTATTTGTGTCCTTCTTGTGATCCTCTAATAGCATCATGAGAAGTGATTTTAAATCCAAATCTTGTCTTTCGAGTGTGTTGGGGTATCCAGGACTTGCTGCTGTTGGAGAGTTGGGTTCGGATGGTGCCATATTACTTTGATTTCTGTTAGTAACATTCCTACGTTTGTCTTTTGCCATCTGGATACCTCTGGTGTTAGTTGGTCCTGCTGCCACTGGCTGTTGGTTGGACCTCCTGTGAGCCTGCAAAGCTATTTCTGCCCCCCCTGGATTACCAGGATTCCCCTGGCACCGATTCCTGGGGCCTGCCTGCTTCTGAGTGACTTTGGAGCCCTAATGTGCCTTGCCCCAAGTGATCTTATATTGGGGAGGCCTTGCACATCCAAAGGCTCAGCCTAGTGGATTCCTGGAGCAGAGGTCGCCAAAGGGAGGCTGGTAGGCTCCTGCCCTGTGCAGGGGTGTGTGATCTCTCTTGGGGGGGGGAGGGGGGTCCCTCTGCCAGGCAGAAGTCCCACAGCAGAGCTGGCGCGCTGGTTACTGCAGATCAGCCCAGCACTTGGGAGCTGCATACACACAAGCTGCCCGAGACCCAAGTGATATTATGCCTGTCTGTCTCAGAACCTGGCTGTCCCAACTTCCCAGTCACTGGAGCAAAGATGGCGGAGGGCACTCTCCGTGGTGCCGCTCACCCTGCAGACGCGATGGCCTGCTGATCTGGCGCCCAGACGACCACAGCGCTGACCCTTTCTCGGGCGCAGATGGAAGCCCCAACAGGCCGTGTCCCAAGTGATGTTATATTGGAAATAGAGCCTGGGTATCTGTTGCTTCAGTGCAGTCTGCGGGAACAGAGGTCGCGGAAGGAAAGCTGGTAGGCTACCGCCCAGTGCGGGGTCCCTCTGCCAGGCAGAAGTCCCACAGCAGAGCTGGTGCGCTGGTTACTGCAGATCAGTCCAGCACTTGGGAGCCGCATACACACAAGCCGCCCGAGACCCAAGCGATATTATGCCTGTCTGTCTCAGAACCTGGCTGTCCCAACAATTAGAATCTTAATACATGCTAATACATGGACTTGCTTCTTTGGCATATGTATATATTGGAAACACTTTGAGTGATAATCTCTCCTTCACACTGTCGCAGGCCCTGGCCCACGAATATCAGATAAGATCGTGTATAGGTACAAATCTGATCCTAATAGTGTCTCCCATTCCCTGCTCCCCTCTCCCTTCTGTGTACCACTTAGTTTGCTCCTTCCATCCATCTCTTATATTTATTTTATTTTCCACTCTGAGAAGGGCCCAAACATCACTCTCTTGACCCTCCTTGTTATTTGGCTTCTTTGGTTTTGTGGATTATAGCATAGTTAACCTGACCTTTATGGCCAATATCCCCTTATAAGTGAGTACATGCCATGTATTTCCATTATATCATTTAGGCCTGGGTTACCTTACTCAGGATGATATTTTCTATTTCCATTCATTTTCTAACAAAATTCACGATGTCCTTGTTTCTAACAGTTGAGTAGTATTCCACTGTGTAATTAAACCACATTTTCTTTCTTCTTTTTTTTTTTTTAGATATTTTCTTTATTTACCTTTCAAATGTTATCCCCTTTCTTGGTTTCCCCTCCAAAAACATTCTATCCCATCCTCCCCTCGCTCTGTTCACCAATCCACCCGCTCCTGCTTCCCTGTCCTGCTATTCCTCTATACTGAGGCATTGAGCCTTTTCAGTGCCAAGGGCCTTTCTTCTTTTTGATGTCCAACAAGGTCATCCTCTGCTACATATGCAGCTGAAGTCATGGGTTCCCCCATGTGTACTCTTTGTTTGGTAGTTAAGTCCCTGGGAACTCCAGTGGTACTGTATGGTTCATAATGTTGTTCCTCCTATGGGGCTGAAGGTTTCTACAGCTTCTTCATTCCTGTCTCTAGCTCCTCCATTGGGAACCTTGTTCTCAGTCCAATGGTTGGCTCGGAGCACCCACCTCTGTATTTGTCAGTTACTGGCAGAGCCTCTCAGGAGACAGCTATATCAGGCTTCTGTTAGCAAGCACTTGTTGGCATCTACATTAGTGTCTGGGTTTGGTGACAGTATATCGGGTAGATCTCCAGGTGGGGCAGTCTCTGGATGGCCTTTCCTTCAGTCTCTGTTCCACACTTTGTCAATGTATCTCTTCCCAGGGGTGTTTTGTTCCCCCTTCTAAGAAGGACCAAAGTATCCATACTTTGATCTTCCTTCTTCTTGAGCTTTGTTTGGTATCTGAATTGTATCTTGGGTTTTCCAAGATTCTGGGCTAATATCCACTTCTCAGTGAGTGCATACCATGTGTGTTCTTTTGTGATTGGGTTACATCACTCAGGATGATATTTTCTAGTTCCATCCATTTGCCTGAGAATTTCATGAATTCACTGTTTTTAATATCTGAGTAATATTCCATTGTGTAAATGTAACACATATTCTGTATCCAGTCTCTTGAGGGACATCAGGGTGGTTTCCAGCTTCTGGCTATTATAAATAAGGCTTCTTTGAACATAGTGGAGCATGTGTTCTTGTTATATGTTGGGGTCCTCAATTAGTACTTTGTCCAACTATCTGGTGAACTGCCAGATTGATTTCCAGAGTGCTTGGATCAGCTTGCAATCCCACCAGCAGTGCAGGAGTGTTCCTCTTTCTCCACATCCTTACCAGCACCTGCTGTTTTCTGAGTTTTTGATTCTATTCATTCTGACTGGTGTGAGGTGGAAGCTCAGGGTTGTTTTGATTTGCATTTTCTGGATGACTAAAGATGTTGAACACTTCTTTAGGTGCTTCTCAGCTATTCAGAATTTCTCAGTTGAGAATTCTTTGTTTTGCTCTGTACCCCATTTTTAATTGTGTTATTTGGTTCTCTGGATCCTAACTTCTTGAGTTCTTTGTATATATTGGATATTAGCTCTCTGTCAGATATTGGGTTGGTAAACATCTTTTCCAAATTTGTTGGTTGCCGTTTTGTCTTATTGACAATGTCCTTTGCCTTATAGTAACTTTGTAATTTTATGAGGTCCAATTTGTCAATTCAAGTAGGATTTATCCCAAGGATTCAGGAATGGTTCAATATATGGAAATGCATCAATGTAATCCACTACATAAACAAACTCAAAGAAAAAAATCACGTGGTCATTTCCTTGAATGCTGAAAATGCATTTGAAAAAACTCATCTCTTCATGTTAAAAATCTTGGAAAGATAAGGAAAACAAGGCCCAAACCTAACATAGTAAAAGCAATAAACAGCAAACCAGTAGCCATCATCAAATTAAATGGAGAAAAACTTGAAGCAATCCCACTACAATTAGGGACTAGAAAATCTGCCCTCTCTCTCCCCATATCTATTCAATATAGAACTTGAAGTTCAAGCTAGAGCAGTTAGACAACAAAAGGAAGTCAAAGTGATACAAATTTTAAAGGAAGAAGTCAAACAATCACTATTTGCATATGATATGATAGTATACTTAAGTGACCCCAAAAATTCCACCAGAGAACTCCTACAGCTGATAAACATTAACTCAAACAAATCAGTACACTTCCTATATACTCAAAGGATAAAGAGGCTGAGAAAGAAATTTAGGAAGCAACACCATTCACCATTCACAATAGTCACAAATAATATAAACTATCTTGGAGTGAGTCTAACCAAACAAGTGACAGATCTGTATGACAAGATCTTTAAGTCTCTGAAGAATGAAATCAAAGAAGACCTCAGAAGATGGAAGGATCTCCCATGCTCATGGACTGGCAGGAATTATATAGTAAAAATAGTCATCTTGTCAAAAGCAATCTACATATGCAATGCAAGGCCCATCACAATTCCAAATCAATTCTTCATGGTGTTAGAAAAAGCAATTCTCAATTCATCTGGAATAACAAAAAACCCAGGATAGCTAAAACTATTCTTAACAATAAAAGAGCTTCTGGGGGCATCAGTATCCTGGACCTCAAGCAGTACTACAGAGTGATATTGATTAAAAATTTACAGTATTGGTATAGTGACAGGCAGGTAGATCAATAGAATAGAATTGAACACCCAGAAATGAACCCACACACCTATGGTCACTTGATCTTTGACAAAGGAGCTAAAACCATCCAGTGGAAAAAGAGCCTTTTCAACAAAAGATGCTGATTCAACTGGAGGTTAGCATTCAGAAGAATGCAAATCGATCTATTCTTGTCTCCTTGTACAAAGCTCAAGTCCAAGTGGATAAAGGACCTCCACATAAAACCAGACACACTGAAACTAATAGAAAAGAAAGTGGGGAAGAGCCTCGAGCACATGGGCACAGGAGAAATTTTCCTGAACAGAACACCAATAGCTTATGCTCTAAGAACCCCATTTTCTTAATCCATTATTCAGTTGATGCATATTTAAGGTGTTAGGCAGATCAGGAGAGAATGAACAGAAACAGTTGGAGGGGCATCTCTACGACATGCTAGAAACCTGGGAGAGGGGAGAGGGGAGAGGGGAATGGCCTAGTGTATTATGGGGATGACTCTAGCTGAGATTTGTAGCAGTGGGGAATAGTGAACCTGAAGTGTCCACTTTCTGTATCCATACAGGACTCTAAGAGTAGGGATAAGCACAGTGTCTTAGTCAGGGTTTCTATCCCTTCACAAAATATTTTGAGCAAGAAGAAAGTTGTGGAGGAAAGGGTTTATTCAGCTTATACATCTACATTGCTGTTCATTGCCAAAGGAAGCCATGACAGGAATTCACACAGAGTAAGAACTTGGAGGCAGGAGTGCATGCAGAAGCCATGGAGGAATGCTGCTTACTGGCTTGCTTCCCCTGGCTTACTCAGCTTGATTTCTTATAGAATCCAAAACTACTAGCCCGAAGATGGGCTAGGCCTTCTGCCCTTGATCACTAATTGAGAAAATCTATTACAGCTGCATCTCATCGGGGAATTTCCTTAAGGGAGTCTCCTTTCTCTGTGATAACTCCAGCTTATGTCAGGTTGACACACAAAACCAGTCAGTACAGACAACAAGCCACCAACAAAAGCTTTGTCCCAAAATGTATTCTGTCTATGAGAGGTATAGTGACAAAAATAGAGCAGAGATGGAGGAATGGTAAGACAATAACTGGCCAAACTGACCCACCCCATGGGCAAGAAATAATCCCTGACATTATTAATGATATTCTGTTATGCTTGCTGGCAAGAGTCTAGCATTGCTGATCTCTGAGAAACCCCACCCTGCAGTCAATGGAAATGGATAGAGAGACCCAGAGTCAAACATTACATGAAGCTTGAATTGTCCTGTGAAGTTGGGGAAAGACTGAGGGATCCAAAGAGAACAGTTACTCCACAGAAATATCAGAAGGGTCAACTAACCTGGACACTTGTGGAAATCACAGAGACTGAACCATCACCCAAAGAGCAAGTATTGGCTAGACAAGGCCCAGTGCACATATGTAGCCAAAGTGCAGTTTCTTCTTCTTGCAGGTCCCCCAACAAATTAAGCCACATTTCCTTGTCTCTGTTGCCTGCCTGTGCATCCCATTACGCTAGCTTGGATGCCTAGGCTGACATAAGTGGGAGAAGATGCATCTAGTTAGTCCTGTAGTGACCTGATATACAAGAGGAAGGAAGGAGTACCCATAGTGGAGCACCAAGGGAGCTAGCCCTACTCAGATGAGAAGGGGAAGAGAAAATTGAGGGAGGAGCTGTTTGAAGGAGTACTGGGAATAGAGGAGGTGCTGATATTGGGATATAGAGTGAATAAAAAATAAATTATTGAAAAGAAAGAGTGTATCTATATGTGTGAACAGGGGAGTGCTAACCATTCCATAGCACAGTTCATAGTGGAACAAATCAGCATCTGATAGGAATAATTAAATTGTGTTTTATTGCATTCTCATTCCAATACACAAATGTCTCCATTCACCAATTCTCCCTCCGCTCCACAGTCTACCACTTGTGTTTTAGCTATTCTTTTATTATAAGCATGTGTGGTAACACACTTGGATGATGATAAAACTCATTTTTGGGGTCCCATTGTCTATGGCTAACAGAAAAAGGATCTATATGGAGCATAAATGGCATTGGATGGATCAAAATCTCAAATCTCTCAGATGGTACCAGATTAAACATAGCCTTTTGATCTCATTTCTTGGATATCTGGGTTAACAAAGTCTGCCCATTGTGTTATGACAAAAGCAGTTATTAGCAGCCACACACGGCAGAGTTTGGGAAGCTAAACCCGAGTATTAGTTGATGATTCTTTTATCCACAGGCCCTGTGGCAAGTACCAATTCAAGTAGTGTCTTAGTTAAGTGTCTATTTTTGCAATAAAACACCATGACAAAAAGAAACTTCAAGACAAGAAGGTTCATTTGCCTTACAGATCCTCAGTCCCAGTCTATTAATGGAAGGTTAGGTATGAATCAAAACTTCATTTAAACAAAGGAAGAGAAATCACAACAATCAGAAACTACTAAGAATGATGGTGAATGAAAGGACGTTGTAACACATAGATCCTTTTTTCTTGAGATGCTCTATGTGATTTTCCCATACATTTGTTGATGCAATGTCATTTCTTCTGTAGTTATTTTACACACTTTGGGAGTGGAATATGATTACACCATTCATTTTGCCTTCCCTTTCGTTTCTCCATACCTTCCCATAAAGCCTTGTTGCTCTTTTCTGATTCAAGACTTCTTTTTCTTTAAACATACATACATACAAACACATACACACACACACACACACACTATCTTACTATCAGTATGTTACTTGTGTTGATAGTCAATTGTTATGTTGCCTGTTCTGTATTGTTTTGTTTTCCCTCTTTTCTACCTATGTCTTGCTGTTTGATTTCTTAATCACATTTTCCAATCTCTTGAGAAATTGTTTTTACTTGTGACAATTTTACAACTATTTCATTTCCTATTTGTGCCACAAAGATTGTGATTTTGATACTGAGATAATCTTTACATCATAGTTTTCTTATATGCTAAATGGCCATATTTTTTTTTTAGCGTACTTTCCTCCAGTTTAGAAATAATGATAATTTGCTCTATTGCACTCCAATGTGTTTTCTGGTAATGTTTTAGTAATAGTAGTTTCATATAATACCATGGTTACTTTTAAAAACTATCTGTATATGCTTTAAATTTGCTTTAGCAATCCAGACATTCTAGAAAAGTGTTGAGTTTCCCTATAGTACAGCAGTTCTTTTTATTTCTTTGATATATCAATGATAAAAATCATCTTTTGACCTGCCTTAAGTTTTTCTTTTTTAAAAAAATCGTCTCTCTCAGAACTTCATTCATCAAAGAAAAACAAGCTCCCTATAATGAACTAGAGTAAGAGTTTCAGAGTAAGTTCTGAGTCTAGAGTGCAAGTGCATCTATATATACTCAAAAAGAACAAAATGAATAGTCAAACCTCTTCCTGACACTCACAACCTCCTTCCTTCATCTGTGTTGAAGAACAGCCTTGGCCACCTTGTTCTATACTTGCTTCTAGGTCCACCAAAGATGGATGACTTGACTCTCACTTTTCTGGGTCTATGCACCACATCCCTCAGCATAATATTTGATTGTCCTTTCTCCTCTTCCTGAACTCTGAAAACTTGTCTTTCGGTTCTTAGGAATTGGTGAGATGTCAACATGACTTAAGTAATGAATCCATTGACTTCTTCACTCTATACCTTCCTTTAAATTAAATCTTTCTCTGAGTCATTTCAGTCTTTGTAAATTTCATCAGGTGAGTTATTTTCCTCTCTCCTGATTATCATTGAAATTGAGGGGAGATAAATATGTGGGATTTAATATAACAATCCTCTTGGGGATCTTTGCAAAAGCAAGCCTCAGGATAGAGCCTGGACTAATTTTCTCACAATCGGGAGGGAACATAGTATTCATTATGTTCCCCAGGTAATACCACTGAACAGCCCCATTTAAGAATTTCTATCATGTAAGTTATTGCAACTCATTCTCACACCTCTATTTCTGTAGGTTTTCACTCTCAGTTTAGTTTCACAAATATATACTGCACTTTCTCTTTCCTACTGCAGCTGTCTGTGAACCAGCAGAACACTTTCCCACACTTTGAAAATTATATTGCCTCCTGCATTGCTATCATGCTTTATAATATTTTTTCACACTTCTATTTTCTACATTTGTTTTCTCTATATTGACTGCTTATTTTCACAATCATTTTGGCCAGTTTAATATCAATTTAAAAGCTATGTTGAATGTTAATTAAAAACTCTTCATTATCCAGCTAGATCTTGCTACTCCCATTATTTCTACTGTACTTCTTGCTCATAACCTAATGAAGAAGGTTTCCCTTTTTTCCTAGATGACCCCAGCATATTCAGTTTTCTTCTTCTTCTTCTTCTTCTTCTTCTTCTTCTTCTTCTTCTTCTTCTTCTTCTTCTTCTTCTTCTTCTTCTTCTTCTTTTTTGTTTTAGCCTCTCCATTTGGACAACATGAGATCACCAACTAATAACAATGATTATATTTTTTTTATTCATCATTCCATTTGTTTGAGGGTCAAAGATATTCCTCTTCTCAGTTACCCATCCACAACCACAATTCCACATCCACCCTCTCCCCTCCCCTTTGTCTATATGGTGCTCTCAAAGAACATCCACACCAGATTATTGTCAGCAAGCACCTCTTGGCAACAGCACAGTGTCAGGGTATTTTGTCTGCAGACAAGATGGATTCCCAGATGTGGCAGACCCAGATGGCCCTTCCTTTAGGATCTGCTCCGTTTTTGACCCTGTATATCCTTTGGACAGAAACATTTCTGGGTGAAAAACTTTGAGATGGGTGGGTGGCCCCATCCCTTGAGTGAGGGGCCCTGCCTACCTACTTGAGATGGTCTTTACAGGTTGATTCTCCCCTTTGTTGGGTATTTCGGCTAACATCATCTCTGTTGGGACCTGGGAGCCTCTAGATTCCCTATCATCCTGATGTTTTCAGGCAGATGGAAAGATCTAGAAAATGTCATCATGAATGAGGTAACTCAGACCCAAAAGGACATTCATGATATGTACTCACTAATAAGTGGATATTAGCAAAAAAAAAGTACAAAATATCCTAGTTAACCAATAAAGGTCAACAAGTTGAAGTGCCCAAGTGAGGACACTTCAGTCCCTCTTGGTGGGAGAAGAAAGCAATCACAAGTGGGAGGAATGGAGGGATAGACCTGGGAGGGAAAGTAGTCCAGGGAGGGGAGAGGAAGGAAAGGGAAAGAGGGGAATCTGATCTGACATCAGGGGAGGGTAAAAGACTGAGGCCCTGAGGACCAGCATAAAGGCAACCTCAGGACATGGGAGGTTGGCGGGACCATCCAGAATGCACCAGAGACCTGGGAATTGAGAGACTCACAGGACTCAAAGAGAGGGACCTTGGATGAAATGCCTGTCAGTAGGGAAAAGGAGCTTATAGAGCCTACCTCCAGTAGAAATACAGGGCTTCAAATGAGGGAAAGGGGGGCTATCTCATAGCCATAACTCTGACCCATAATTGTTCCTGTCTGAAAGAATTACAGGGATGGAAATGGAGATGAGCCTGAGGAAAAGAAGGTCCAGCGACAGGCTCAAAGTGGGATACAGTGCAAAGGGAGGTCCCAAGGCCTAACAATATTACTGAGGCTGTGGAGAAATCACAATAAGGGACCTAGCATGACAGCACTCCAGAAGACACTACAGACAGCTGAAAGAGTCAGATGCAGATATTTGCACCCAATGAATGGGCAGAAGCAGCTGACTCCTGCTGTTGAATTAGGGAAGACTGAATGAAGCTGAGGGTGACCCTGTAAGAGGACCAGCAGTCTCAATTAATCTGGACCCACAGTATCTCTCAAACACTGAACTACCAAATAGGCAACATACATCAGCTGATATGAGAACCCTAGAACACATACAATAGAAGACTGCTGGGTCTGTGTTCATCCAGAGATGATGCACCTAATTCTCAAGAGACTGGAGGCCCCAGGGAGTTTAGAGGTCAGGTGGGGTGGGGGGTAGAGAAATCCACATAGAGACAGAGATAGGGGAGGTGGTATGGGATGTGGAACAGTTGGAGGTGGACAGGGGTTGGTTGGGTGGGAAATAAAATACAGAGTGTATAAAAATTAAGTAATAAAAAATGGGGTACAGAGAATTCTCCACTGAGAAAACTCAAATGGTAGAGAAGCAATTAAAGAAATTTTCAATATCATTAGTCATCAGGGAAATGCAAATCTAAACGACCCTGAGATTCTATACCACACCAATCAGAATGGCTAAGATCATAAATGCAGGTGACAGCAGATGCTATTGAGGATGTGGAGAAAGAGGAGCACTCCTCCACTGCTGGTGTGACTGCAAGCTGGAAAAACCACAGATTGATTTTGGAAATCAATCTGGTGTTTCCTGAAAAAAATTGGAAATATTTCTACCTTAAGACCCAGCTACACTCCTTTTGGGCATATACCCAAAAGATGTTCCAACATATAACAATAATTATTGTTATAAGAGAAATTGGACATTTTGTGTAAAGGAATAAAGCAGAAACCATACCAAAACATAATTTGTGAATCAATGGGAAGGCATAATCAGTATACAAGCATGCTTCCAATCCTGACCACCTTGTTTGAACCCCCAACAGCACACAGTAAAAGAGAACAGACTCTAGCATTACCAGTGATATTTTTTGGATACATGCACACATGCATGAACACACATACCTAAATGTAATAAAAATATTTTTAGAAGAAAACATTTTTAAAAATAAAAATCATTCTGTAAACAGCTGTTCAACTTCATATCTAGAAATGCATATCTAGATATACACTGATACTTGGTCATTAATTTGACAAGCAGAAGTATATATTCTAGGAGAAAAATGCCTATGAAGCTGATGATTGGAATAGGTTTATTCATCAATGTGAAGGGAAAACAAGAGGGAGACCTTGTGCAGATAAAACCTGCTGGAGATTATAGAAGTCATTATGCTGAAAAGAGCGAGGTAGAACAATTAATTAGCTACTTCAAGGTTATTCTTGCCTCTGTCTTACCAGTAGGCATGTCTTGTAAGCTTTTTATCATTATAGCTTTCAGACTTCACCACACAGTAAAGTTGAAGATTAGTAAAGTTGAAGATTCTCTCCAGTTCCATCTAGCACTGTGAAAGATAAGCTTCAAGGTAAGCACTAACTTGATGTTTCCATAGTCTGGTTAATTAAGGGGTATCTTCTGCATCATGATCTGATGGAAACTAAACACACTGCCAATTCCTATAATATATGGAGGTCTGTGGAACCTCCCTATCCAACAATGCCAAGAAGTAATTGATTCATGAGTCTGGGCCTCTTTATTGGGCAGCATTTAATACCTAGTAGGGATATTTTTGTTCCATTACAGGGTACTCCCAACTAATATAACTTTGTAAAGATATATGTATATATTCTGGGATGCTTCTACAATAGTATGCTCTCTAATGACATTTTTACAAAGGAGGACATCCCATTTAGGCTGTTTGTCCCAAAGATATTCACTTTCTGTACATTGTCTAGTTGTAGGTCTCTATGTTGATTCCAATATCCTGTAGGAAGAAATATCTCTGATGATGGCTAATCAAGACACTGATTTATGGGTATAGCCAAATGTACTTAGGAGTAATTTAATTGCTATATTCCTTAGTGTGATAGCATTATTTGAATTTTCTTTGGATTCAAGGCCTATCTAAGCTTAACTCCTTGGATTCCCAGGTAGTGTTAGGTCTCTTATAGAATGACTGTTATAGTAAGGTTGATGATCCATTAGGAATTGAGTTTTGTGTTGAGTTGTAAATATGAATCAATTTGAATTTTAATTTCTAAATGCAGACTTTCTCTATCATTAGCACCATTTGTTGAAGATGCTGTTTTCCCTCCAGTATGTACTTTTAATTTTGTTATTATAAATCAGGTGTCCACAGATGTATGTACATATGTCTGTGTCTTCAATTGATTCCATTGATAAACATGTCTGTTTTTATTATTATAGCTCTATAGTACAGTCTGAAGTCTGGGATGGTTATATGCTAGCAGTTTTTTTATTATTATTTAAGATGTGTGGGCTTTGTATTTGTGTGTGTGTTTTAATGAATATTTTAAAATTAAAACCATATTAGTAAATCTAGAGATTCTAATATTATTTAAGCCTATCCTTGTCTTCAAATTCAACTATTAATAAGGTTTTACAATACTTATCCTTAGAGATGAATATAATTTTAGAACATTTATAATCCATTTTGTCTATGTATACTTTAAACATTCTTCATGAAATGCAATCTTCTAGATTCCCACAGGTATTATTCTCATCTTTTATTTGACATGCCTCTTCATTATCATTTTGTGAAATCTTATCACTCAATTTCTAGTGTTTTAATTATCTCTTTCTTATGTTCTGAAAATGACACTGTAAAAATACTTATACTTTCCTACCCTTCATCCCCTTTCGGATCTCACTCTAAATTCATCTAGGGATTCCCCTGTGCCATACATTTTTTTTTAAATTCAAATTCCTGCATTTTGTGTAAATATGATATATTTTGACAGAAGCTTTCATCCATGAGTTCAGAAAAGCACAAATACACAGAGAATAGTCATACATAATACAGCAGTTTATTCCAGGAAGATGTCTGAATTCATCAGGCTATATATAAATAAAAGTCAGTGGGTACTTCTTTTTCACATAATTTTTATATGCCATGATTTGAGCTGACAGAGTGACAGAGGTAAATATGCATTATTAAAAATAATTAGAAAAAAGTTAAATATCTTTGAGAGTAGTTTGATTTTTAACTCATTAGTGATATATCTCTATCTCTAACTCTCTATCTCAACCTCTATATCAAATATCTCTATCTTTATCTATTTCTATATGTATATCTGTATATCATATGTGATTAGAGACACTGGAGTGGGGAATGGATAAAATGTGATGCATGAAGAAGCCCACACACATAATGGAAGAATTGACTTTAGTTTTCCACAGCACAGTACAATCACTAGTGACTTTGGTTAACAATCCTCTAGTATATATTTCAAAATGACTTGAGAAGGATGCCAACATCATCAAAACACTTAAGTGGATGGAAATGTTTTGTTTTTATTTAATCATCAGATGTTATATACTTGTTTTAAATGACTATAATGTACCTGAAAATATGTGTAAATAATGTGTCCAACTAAAAATGATAATCCTAAGGTATTTATTAATCTTTATTTGAAGTTACATGCATTTGTTCAAATAAGATTTATATTCAAGAAATAATGTTTAGTTCAGAATGTTGGTGAGCAGTAGTGTAACTCATTATAGAAAATTGATGAGCATTTGGTGGAATGTTTATGATGTTGCTTGAGAACCCACATGTTTTTATTAAAGTTGTAAAAGTTTAAATTTATGTCCCCTTCTGTTTGACTGATATAGTTTAAGGTAACTTGTTAATAATAAGCATGTACTTGTCAGTTTTCTGGAGTCTGACAAGAAAACTGAAAAAAAAAGCCAGTAGATTTAGTGGCCAGTGGGACTCCCTCTGAGATGGATCAGTACTTCAGTATTTGCTTTCTCTACGTTCATTTCTCAAAACCACCTATCAACTCACAACTTTCTGTAATTCCAGTTTCAGGGGACACAAAGCTTTCTTAAAGCCTCTAGAGACATAAGATATATGTGTATAGACATCTGTGCAAGCAATATACTCATACATATTAAATAAAAAATAAAAACAAATCTTTTGCATTAAAAGTACTCAATGAAATGGATATTAATTATGAGCTCCAAAACTAAAATGTCTGAGGAAAGACATTTACAAAGAACATAATAATTTCCATAAATAATAAGTAAGCAGTCAGACAAATTCCCATAACTGCACAAATTCTTAGCTATTGACTTCTTTTATCTTTTTTGTTTGTTTTGCTATTCACTTTATTTTTACTATAATTTCTGAAGAAATGTACTAGAAAATCTTTGAAAAATATGCTTGTGTGTGTTTTTTGTATTCCAGGATGACCTTGAACTAATGACTCTCCTGCCTCTGCCTCCTTCAGCAAATCCTATCAGCATGTGTCAGCACAACAGAAGTATTAATACAGAAAATATGGTACATCTACACAATGGAGTGCTACTCAGCTATTAAAAACAAGGACTTCATGAAAGTCACAGGCAAATGGATGAAACTAGAAAATGTCATCATGAGTGACATAACCTAGACACAAAAGAAGACATGTGGTATGTACTTACTCATAAATGGATATTAGCCCAAAAACTCAGAATATCATCAATACAACCCACAAACTCTAATGGAGCTGAAGAAATAGGAAGACCAATGTGTTGATGCTTCAAATCTACATAGAACAGAGAAGAAATAATCACAGAAGGTAGAAGGAAGGAGGAACCTCTGAGGGACGGAGGAGGGAGAGGGGAAAAAAGGTACAAGATTAGTTGTTGAAAAGAACAAGAGAGAAGTGCAGAGGATCAGAAAATAAATAGCAGCATGTAGCAGTGGGGGAAGAGGAATTGGCTGTAGTCACTAGTAAGTCCCAGACTCCAGGTAAGTGAGAGGTTACCAGAATCCAATGGCAATGACTTTAGCTGAAATACTCAACAAAGGGGAGATACAACCTGTAGGGACCATCTCCAGTAGATAGGCATGGTCCCCAGCTGAGGGATGGGGCCACTTACACAACTCAAAATTTTAACCCAGAGACCCACTTGTCCAAAGGAAAAACAGAGACAAAAAATAGAACAGAGAATGAAGGAAAGGCCATCGAGAGACTGCCCCAACTAGGAATCGATATCATCTGCAGACAGCAAATCCCCACACTATTTCGGTTACCAAAAAACACTTGCTGACAGTAGCCTGAGAGGTTTTACCAGCACCTGACCAATACAGATGCAAATATATATGGTCAAACATTGGACTGAGCCTGGGAACCCTAATGGAACAGTTAGGAGAAGGAATGAAGGAGCTAAAGGAGATTGCAACCCCATATGATGAAGAGTCTCAACTAACTGGACCACGGAGAGCTCCCAGGAACAATATCACCAACTAAAGAGTATATATGGAGGGAGCCATGACTCCAGGTACATATGTAGGAGAGGTTGGCCTTATTTGTCATCAGTGGGAGGGTAGGAATGCTTGATGCACCAGTGTAGGGGCATGCTAGGGGTGAGGCAGGAGTGGGAGAGTGGGTGGAGGAGTACCCTCATAGAGGCGAAGGGAATAGGGGTGAAGTGCAATAATATGTGAGGTTTGTGGAGGAGTAACTGGGAAGGGGGATATCATTTGAAGTATAAATGAATAAAATGATTATTTAAAAAAATCTCATATCATCTGCAGGTAGAAAAGAATTATTATGGCTATATCCTCAATCTGGATCATCATATCTTACTAGTGCTAACTAAATTGCATTCCAAGATATTATATATATATATATATATATATATATATATATATATATATATATATATATATATATATATATAGTGTGTGTGTGTGTGTGTGGCTTCTATTTTTAACTTTGATGAAGAGCAGTAAATGTAAAATACAATCTTATTTGTGGTTCTGGTGATCAAACCTAAGTCGTTGAGCATGGCAATGTAAGTCCACTGTCACAGAAACATATCTCTAGCTTCCTGAATATTATGAATTGCTACATTTTCTCCCACTTTTATGTAGGTTATAGGCAAGAGATAATTTCCTGTGTATGGTACTTCAATAAAATAAAACCTTTTATATTGATATAGTGAAGGGATATCCTCCATGTTAACTTCTGATGGGTATGATACACTTACTTTTTAATCTATTTGTTGCTTTTTTGTGACTAGTCTCTTGTAGACAGCTATCAGTGGATGATTTATTCTATTTGTTTTTTTTGTTTTGGAGGATGACCACAATTTTTTTTTCTGAGACTCATTGAAAATATTTCTGAGTAAATGTAGCAATTTTATGAGCTGTAACTTAATAGTCAATTTGTACATTATTTTAATTTTACTTATAAGAGACATATGGAATGTTCCCTGAATGGTAAAAACCAAATATGATATCATGAGTCCTTATTATCTGAATATATAATTAATATCTAAAGGACTATAAATTATATGAGTAGTACAGAGGCTTTTTTACTTAGTAAAGTGCCTACCACATAAATATAGCCACCTGAGTTTGTATCCCCAACAATCATATAAATTTTGGGCAATGTGGCAGAAACTGGTGACCCTAGAACAAGCTGTCAGAGCTAGATGGATACCTGCAGATTATTGTCTTGCTGACTTGACTTCAATGATAAACTTCAAGCTCAATCATACCTCAAAAGCTAATGTGGAGAGTGAGTGAGGAAGACCCTGATCCTAATCTCTGGGTTCCACAAGCACCTGATCACACACATGAGCACTTTTTACATATATCACACATACAGATACATACAGAAAACAAATTTGTAAAACAACTATGTAAGTCACTAAATAAAAATGAAACAAATTGAGGTTTCTTGAATCAACATTGAGATAGCAGAGGATTAAAATAATAATCACAAATAAGTTGCTAATGAGGTCTAGAATAGGACAGCAGGACAGAAGTTTAGAAGTAGCTTGCCCTTATACATCCTGATACATAATTTCATAGTAAAATTAATATTATTTAATTTCATCATGTATATTTAAATTTGAAAATATCACAATATTAAAACTATATCAATATACCATATGCTAATATGTGTATAAAGTAAGAATTGATAAATGAGACCTTATGAAACTGGAAAGCTTCTGTTAGGCAAAGGACATAGTCAATAAGACAAATTGGCAACCCACAGATTGGGAAAAAATCTTCACTAACCCCACATCCGACAGAGGGTTAATATCCAAAATATATAAAGAACTCAGGAAGCTAATCAACAAATACCCCAAAACCCAATAAAAAAATGGGATATAGAAATAAACCGAGATTTCACAACTGAGGAATCTCAAATGGCTGAAAAGCACCTAAAGAAATGTTCAAAGTCTTTAGTGACCAGAGAAATGCAAATCAAAACGACTCTGAGATTCCACCTTAAACCAATCAGAATTACTAAGATCAAAATCTCAAGTGATAACACATGTTTGAGAGAATGTGAAAAAAAGAGGAACACTCCTCTATTGCTGGTGGGATTGCAAACTGGTACAACCACTCTGGAAATCAATCTGGAAGTTCCTTAGAAAAGTAGAAATAGATTTATCTGAAGACCCAGATATCCTACTCTTGAGAATATATCCAAAAAATGGCCCACCATGCCACAGGGGTACATGTTCCACTATGTTCATAGCAGCCTTATTTGTGATAGTCAGAAGCTAGAAACAACCTCAATGTATCACGACAGAAGAATGGATACAGAAAATGTGGTTCATTTACACAGTGGAATACTATTCAGCTATTAAGAATGAGAACATTCTGAGTTTTGCGAGCAAATGAATGGAAGTAGAAAATATCATCTTGAGTAAGGTAACTCAGACCCAAAAGAACATGCATGGTATGTACTCACTAAGATAATGTTAGCCAAAAAAAAAAAAGGACAGAATACCCAAGAAATAGTCCACAGAACTTAAGAAATTCAACCAACTGAAGTGCCCAAGGGAATATGCCTCAGTCCCACTTGGAAGAGAGAAGAAAGCAATCACAAGTGGAGAGTGAGGGAAGGGCCTGTGAGGGAAAGTGAATAGGTGAGGGAGTGGGAGACAGACTGGAACCTGATCTGGTACTGGGTGAGGCAAAAGGACTGAAGCCCTGAGGGCCAAAGAAAGAATGGAAACAGGCAACCTCAGGAGGTAGGAGTTGGGGGACCTTCCAGAATGCACCAGAGATCTGGGAGGTGAGAGACTCTCAGGACTCAAAAGGAGAGATCTTGGATGAAATGCCCAATAGTAGGAAGAGAGAACTTATAGAGTCCACATTCAGCAGGAAGACAGGGCATCAAATGAAGGTGAGGGGGCCATCCCACAGTCACAACTTTGATCCATAATTGTGCCTCTCTGAAAGAATTACAGGGATGGAAATGAAGCGGATGCTGAGGAAAAGAAGGTCCATTGTCAGGTCCAAAGTGGAATCCAGCTCAAGGGCAGGTCCCTAGGCCTGACACTATTACTGAGGCTAAAGAGTGCTCACAAAAAGGGACCTAGCATTACTGCATGATGGAAGACCCAACAAGCAACTGAAAGAGTCAGATACAGATATTTGTGCCCAACCAATGGACAGAAGCTGCTGACCTCTGTTGTTGAATTAGGGAAGGCTGGAAGAAACGTGAGGAGAAGGGAAACCCTGTAGGAGGACCAGAAGTTTCAATTAATCTGGACTCCTGTGATCTCTCAAACACTGGGCCACCAAACAGGCAGCATACACCAGCTAATATAAGGCCCCCAACACACATACAGTAGAGGACTTCCGGGTCTGCATTCACTCAGTGATGATGCACCTAACCCTCAAGATACTGGAGGCTCAAGGAAGTTTAGTGGTCAGGTGGGGTGGGGGCTGGGGATATCCATGTGGAGAAAGGGAGGTGAGGAGGCAGTATGGGATGTGGAACAGTCAGAGAGTGGACAGGGTGGGGAATAAAATATGGACCATAAAAAATAAATTAAAGAAAATAATAAAAAGGACTGGAATTTTTTTAAATATTTTTTTATTGAAAAAAGATTCTTTTCTCATACAATGCATTCTGACCACAGTTTCCCCTCTGTCAAGCCTCCCAGCTTCCTCTTACCTCCTCTCTCCCTCAGATCCATTCTTCCACCATATCTTTGTAGAAAAGAAAAGACTTCCAAGAAACTACAAACCAACATGATAAAATTAAATGCAATAAGACATGGAAAAAGCCCTCATACTGAGAATGGAAAAGACAATTCAACAGAAAGGAAAAAATTCTCAAGAGCAGGCAAAAAAGTCAAATATACCTACTCCGACTTTTAGGAGTCCCACAAAATACCAAGTTATCAATCACAATATATATTCAGAAAACCCTGGGAAAGAGTCCTGCAGGCCACTTCCTTGCTGTTTTAGTCTCTATGAGCTTGTATGTGTACTGGTTAGTTAATTCAGTGGGTATGGTTTCCTGGTGTCCTTCATTTTCTGATACCCACAATATCTCTATCTTTTTTTCCACAGGTTTCCTCAACTTCTGAGGGAAAAGTACTTATGGACATTTCCAACATAGCCTTTCTCCTTCCTAATGTCTGGTTCTGGGCCAGCATATACTCCCAGCAGTTATTGGATGAAACCTCTCTGATGCCAATTGGACAGTTCATCAATCTATGGAAGTAGCAGATTATCATTAGGAATCATTTTGTTAATTTATTTTTTTTATTTTATTTTATTTTTTTATTTTACATTCCAAATCACTTCCCCTTTCCCGTTTCCTCCCTCCCCGAAAGTCCCATAAGCCCCCTTCCCTCCCTCTTTTCTCCATTCAACCCCCTCTCCTTACTCTGTCCTGGTGTTCCCCTACATCCAGTCTTTCCAGGACCAGGGGTCTCTCCTTCCATCTTTTTAGAAATCTATTGATATGCGATTTGTGTCTAGGGTATTCCGAGATTCTGGGTCAATATCCCCTTATCAGTGACTGCATACCATGTGTGTTCTTTTGTGATTGGGTTACCTCACTAAGGATGATATTTTCAAGATCTGAGCATTTGCCTAGGAATTTCGTGAATTCATTGTTTTTAATTGCAGAGTAGTATTCCATTGTGTAGATATACCACATCTTCTGAATCCATTCCTCCATTGAGGGACATCTCGGTTCTTTCCAGCTTCTGGCTATTATAAACAAGGCTGCTATGAACATAGTGGAGCATGTGTCCTTATTGCATGCAGGTAAAGTCTCTGGGTATATGCCCAGGAGTGGTATAGCCGGATCCTCCAGGAGTGTCATGCCCAGTTTTCTGAGGAACCGCCAGACTGCTTTCCAGAGTGGTTGTACCAGCTTGCAATTCCACCAGCAGTGGAGGAGTGTTCCTCTTTCTCCACATCCTCGCCAACAACTGCTGTCTCCTGTGTTTTTGATCTTAGCCATCCTGACTGGTGTGAGATGGAATCTCAGGGTTGTTTTGATTTGCATTTCCCTAATGACTAAGGATGATGAACATCTCTTTAGGTGCTTCTCAGCCATTAGATATTCTTCAGGTGAGAACTCTTTGTGTAGCTCTGTACCCCATTTTTTAATAGGGTTACTTGCCTCTCGGGAGTTTAACTTCTTGAGTTCTTTGTATATATTGGATATTAGCCCTCTGTCGGATGTAAGGTTGGTAAAGATCATTTCCCAGTTAGTTGGTTGCCGCTTTGTCTTTTTGACAGTGTCTTTTGCCTTGCAAAAACTTTGTAATTTAATGAGGTCCCATTTGTCTATTCTTGATCTTAGAGCATAAGCTATTGGAGTTCTGTTCAGGAAATTCTCCCCTGTGCCCATATGTTCAAGGTTCTTCCCTAGTTTCCCTTCTATTAGTTTCAGTGTGTCTAGTTTGATGTGGAGATCTTTGATCCACTTAGAATTGAGTTTAGTGCAAGGAGATAAGGATGGGTCAATTTGCATTCTTCTGCATGTTGACCTCCAGCTGAGCCAGCACCATTTGTTGAAAAGGCTATGTTTTTTCCACTGGATGGTTTTAGCTCCTTTGTCAAAGATCAAGTGACCATAGGAGTGTGGATTCATTTCTGGGTCTTCAATTCTGTTCCATTGATCTACATGTCTGTTACTGTACCAATACCATGCAGTTTTTAACACTATTGCTCTGTAGTACAGCTTGAGGTCCGGGATACTGATTCCCCCAGAGGTTCTTTTACTCTTGAGAATAGTTTTAGCTATTCTGGGTTTTCTGTTATTCCAGATGAATTTTTGAATTGCTCTTTCTAACTCTATGAAGAATTGAGTTGGGATTTTGATGGGGATTGCATTGAATCTGTGATTTATTTTTAGACCTGTTGTATTTGGTTTGCTACTTTACATGTCTGGGCTATCCAGTGTTTGGCGCTTGGTCATCAAAGCAGTCTTGGGCATGTGCTGCCTCTCTTGGAGTGAGCCTCAAGTTAAATAAGACAATAGTTGCCCACTCCAACCAGTTGTCCACCACCATTTTCCTAGTGCATGTTCTATTGGAATATGCTAATTTGGATGCTCATAAATCAAGTTTCCCCCAGTCGAACATCACTTTCTGCCCTCTTATTAAGGCCAAACTCCAGGAATCCTATGAAACATCCTTACTTTCAAATGTCATACTTCAATACTTTGATTTAAAAGACTGAGATAATTGCAACAAAATGGGCAGACCCCTGCTAAGTTGACTTGGCCCCTGTAGTATTTATGAAGTTTGAAGTTCAAACACTAGCTAGAATCTGGACTTTAATATAAAAACCCATTTATGGAAACAGTGGTTTTGTGCATTCTCTATTGAAGTGGAAATTTCTAAATTCTTTGGTGACTCAGTTGTGTCATATTATGTTTTTCTGGAAGCTGTCTTATGAGAGGATGCTTTCCTGATGCAGTCACGTGAGTGGATGTTTTGCTGAAGCAGAGATGTGAAAGTATTTGTTGCTGAGGCAGACATTTAAGAGCATACATGGTCTTTGGAAAGAATATAAGTAGAACCCAACAAACAGTGAACAACATTCTTGCATTGGTTTGCCTTGTAATATTTCACTGGTCTTCACTAATCTTGGGTTGTCATGACTTAGTAGAGAGATACATGCCAAAGAACTTCTTGTGTTATTCTGGTTTCTTCTTGCTGCTTCTATGGACTTGTGCCAATTCAGTGGAGCCTTGCAGTTTCTTCTGGATCCAGCTGCTGCTAATGATTCATGTTTGGTGTTTGCTAATTATCCTGAACTGTTACTACTGATTTCTGTTTGATGTTGTGGACTAGACTGCTGAATTTCTGACAAGGAAGAATGAAATGGTCCCAAAGAACTACTTCTAAACCTGTCCACATCCCCCTTGTCCTATTAACCATCTTTCTCCACTTTGGTTGATGTGCGAGAAGGGAGGTTAAAGCATTTAAGAAGACAAATTAATGGAGGTTTAAAAAAAATCAAAGCATACATTCTACAGTAGTTAGAAATTGATGGAGCTATTTCCAGAGGGAAATGAAACAATCTTTAAAGCAGAGAAATTATATTTTCCTCCTGAGGTTATATTTGAGGAGAAAATAGAGACTGAGATTTGCTGAATTTGAATTTAGGAATAATTTGAAATAAAAATGCTGATAAAAATCTTTAGTTGAATATAAGTAGAGGGATATAACTCCACCATGCTTAACTGAAAGGAAAAAGCTACTTTGAGGGTATGGAGAATACCAAAAAGTAACAAAATAAAGTCCATGAAGCTATCGATAGCATTAGTCCTATCTTTTCCCCCCAGCCTATAGTCTGGAAATTAATTTTTACAAAATTTCATAAAAATTTGTGTATTTTCTGGTAATCATCAAGAGGTTATAATTGTTTTTTATAAGACTAGTCTTTTGTGAGCATTATGATGCAATGAGCAGACTGTATCTTCAGTCTAACATTAATTCTTCCTTTTAGAGAATAGACTTGGTAAGAAGCATGGAGGAGCAGGCATAGCTAGAGAATGATCAGGTTTTCTCTTCTGTTAATAGCAATGAGAAAAATTTTACTTGGTGTTACTATTGAGATGAGTTCAGTAAAAGCATTAATTTGTATTATTTTTGTTTAGTCTTTTTAATTTGTAAAAGCATTGAAGTTTTATTCCAGGAAAATATAATGTTGCAGGCCCTGATTCTGGAAACTGATACAAGAAAAACAGTTAAGTATTTAACAAGAAAACTAGGTTAAAAATTCCTATCTACTGCAGCACTTCTGTAAAGCTAAACCGTCCAAATATATGAACACTAATATTGTTAATTCTTTTTTTAAAAAATGTCTTTTTAAACAATCCCAGTATTGAAATAAAGACAACAATCAAATGATTATGAAATACATAGTAGGGTTTTATGCCCTCGTACACTCTGCCACAGGGCCTGCTGCTTGGGGAAGCAGAATGCGGGGAGTTTGACAGTGCTTATCCCATGTTGCCTGGGCAGGTGCTGGGTTTTAGGGATGCCCTGAGGCACCATTCCTGGGGTAGGAAAGCAAAGCCTGAGATGCTGCAGGGTTTGTGGCTATTGTGGCTGGGAGCATAGAGAGGCCTTCTAGGATCAATAAGGCTACAGCTCTGTAGGCAAAAGCCTTCTTCATGGCTCCCCACGGTGGATCTCGGTGAACAGAGACATCCTATGGTTCTAAACTGTTTATTGTCTTGACAGAAAGTGAATGTGTAAAACCATGCCATTTCTCAGGGTGGGTCTGAGATTAAATACCTTTTGCAGGAAGGAATATCTGGGAAGGGAAGCTTATTGGCTAAGCCCTCCAGGCCTCTAGATACCTCATTAGCATGGAGAACTATGTTTTGGGCCACATGAGACTGTGGTCACCTCTCTAATTTTAGGGATGTCACATCTACATGTGGAAGGGCTTAGGGTATTGCCCCTATGTGACTAATGGACATAAATCTCTATGGGGGGCTGTGGTTATATGACATGGGCCTGGTGCTAGGAGTAGGTAAAGCTCCTACCATCTCTTCAGGGTCTCAGGCTTTTAGCCTGTAGCTCGACCTTACCAGACTTCCTCTCAAGATCTACCATCCTGCAATACACAACTACCAGAGGCATGGACTTTTGTGACATTTTCATGTGTTTGTATTAATTTGTATATTGATTAATTCAGAAATTAAATATTCAGAGAATATGTGCATAACCTTTGGTTTATGGGATAATGATCCAGGAGTAATTATACATAATTCAATATCTGAAAGAGAAGCCCTACAGATTACCATACATTTATACATTATATTTCATGTGGCTGGATTTATTACTGCTTTATAAATCTTGATTAGCTCAACTGGAGTGAAAGAATTTCAGCCTTGCAGTTTTTAACTCACCAATCTTTATTCTGAAGAGGTGCTTTCACATCTAACATGGAATGCTGTCATTTACATGATATTACATGCACTAAAGTATTTATTTATTTCTTTTCAGAGAAAATAAAAGGAGAGGGCAAAATCATTGAGAGAAAGAACCATAATAAGAGCCAAGGAAAAGCATCTCACCACCAAGCAGCAGGTACTCCTATTTCTATGCTTATGAAGTACTCACTAAAATACAACTAAAGCATTAGTAGTTAGATATAGCTCCTTAAGATCCATTAGATACAAGGCATTATGTTCAAGATTCTGTCTCATAATGAAGGCAAGTATAATACTTCCTTTATAGACTGTAAACTCAAACTTATAAGGAGCACAACAAATAGACAAAAGCAACAAAGAAAGTATTATATATTCTGATACATTCATAATGTTAAAAATGCAATAATAAGAACAGGTTTAAATTATTAAAGGTCAGAAGTAATAGTTAATTTTAAAGATAGAGACCTTAATTGTAATGATTAATATTTTGTTCAACATTTTCACATATGCACATGTCAAAATAAAGGGAATTGCTGAGAATGATGATGCATTCCTGTAATACAAGCATTCAGGAGACAGAGTCTGACTGATCTCTGAGGGGTTGAAGACCATTCTGGCATAGAAAGCATGCACCTTGCTAGGCAGGGAGGGCTACATAGTAATGCCTAGTCACAAATAACAATGGAAATTAAACTAACAATGAAGATAATTGATTGTTATCATTATTATATAATACAAAGAGCAAAATACAAATAATAAATAAATAAATAATACAAAGGCATTATCATAATTGCACATGTTAAGGATATAATTGCAACCATAAACATATAGACATGTGTGTATTTCTTATATTATATATTGTATGTATATAGGTATATGTGTGCATTTAAAGTCATATATATAACTTTATATATATATAAGATTATGTATTATATATTTTATAATACACACCCATATATACATATTTATACATATATATAGCACATATATTCACAGTCTGATGCCACTTCCTATTCAATATTGTAGGATTAAAATCATTTATTGCAATGATTCCTATTTACTATAATTATTAATTGCAAAATATGAGGTTTATATTCTAAAATGGTTCTAATACAATTCATTTACAAAAACCTTTTCATTGTATTCTAGGTTTTCTGATTTTGTAATAACAAGAGACAACAGCTTGTGGTCTCACTGATGTTCTTGTTCTGAACTTGTGGAAAGGCCATGTAAGATTCCTGTTAATACCATGTTATGTGTCCAAGATTTGTGAGACACATGGTATGAAAGAGCAATTTCAAGCTATATTAAGCTGAAATAATACTTCCAGGTATACCTACTTGAAAGTTATGATTTATTGGATCTAATGTTACATTTATGGAGGAAAAGTAGTTTTCAAAAATGCTGAATAATCACAATGTGCTGTGTGTAGGTGCAGTCTCCCAGGGATTTCCTTTTTTTTTTTTAATTTCTAAGTTTTTTTTTAATTTATATTCAAAATCATTTCCCCCTTTCCCGTTTCCTCCCTCCCCAAAAGTCCCATAAGCCCCCTTCCCTCCCTCTGTTCCCCATTCAACCCCCTCTCGCTTCTCTGTCTTGGCATTCCTCTACATCCAGTCTTTCCAGGACAAGGGGTTTATCCTTCCATCTTCTTGGAAATCTATTGATATGTGAATTGTGTCAAGGGTATTCCAAGATTCTGGGTTAATATCCCCTTATCAGTGACTGCATACCATGTGTGTTCTTTTGTGATTGGGTTACCTCACTAAGGATGATATTTTCAAGTTCGGACCATTTGCCTAGGAATTTCGTGAATTCATTGTTTTTAATTGCAGAGTAGTATTGCATTGTGTAAATATACCACATCTTCTGAATCCATTCCTCCATTGAGGGACATCTGGGTTCTTTCCAGCTTCTGGCTATTATAAATAAGGCTGCTATGAACATAGTGGAGCATGTGTCCTTATTGCATGCAGGGAAAGCCTCTGGGTATATGCCCAGGAGTGGTATAGCTGGATCCTCAGGGAGTGTCATGCCCAGTTTTCTGAGGAACCGCCAGACTGCTTTCCAGAGTGGTTGTACCAGCTTGCAATTCCACCAGCAGTGGAGGAGTGTTCCTCTTTCTCCACATCCTTGCCAACAACTGCTGTCTCCTGTGTTTTTGATCTTAGTCATTCTGACTGGTGTGAGATGGAATCTCAGGGTTGTTTTGACTTGCATTTCCCTAATGACTAAGGATGATGAACATCTCTTTAAGTGCTTCTCAGCCATTAGATATTCTTCAGGTACAGAGAAATAGTGTTAAAAACTGCATGATATTGGTACAGTGACAGGCAGGTAGCTCAATGGAACAGAATTATAGACCCAGAAATAAATCCACACTCCTATGGTCACTTGATCTTTGACAAAGGAGCTAAAACCATCCAGTGGAAAAAAGATAGCCTTTTCAACAAATGGTGCTGGTTCAACTGGAGGTCAACATGCAGAAGATGCAAATTGACCCATTCTTATCTCCTTGCACTAAGCTCAATTCCAAGTGGATCAAGGACCTCCACATAAAACCAGACACACTGAAACTAATAGAAAGGAAACTAGGGAAGAACCTTGAATATATGGGCACAGGGGAGAATTTCCTGAATAGAACTCCAACACTTATGCTCTAAGATCAAGAATTGACAAATGGGACCTCATAAAATTACAAAGTTTCTGTAAGGCAAAAGACACTGTCAAAAGGACAAAGCGGCAACCAACTAACTGGGAAATGATCTTTACCAACCCTACATCTGACAGAGGGCTAATATCCAATATATACAAAGAACTCAAGAAGTTAGACTCCAGAGAGCCAAGTAACCCTATTCAAAAATGGGGTACAGTGCTAAATAAAAACTACTTTCTAACAATCTGAATATATAGTCAATATGAATACATGTATGTTCATGTGTGTGTGTGTGTGTGTGTTTGCACATGCATAAGTATGTATATGCAGATGTGTTCACATGTGTGTGCATGTACTTATGTGTGTTTGTGCTTCTGCATGTGCACATGTGTGTGTGTGTGTGTTTGTGTGTGTGTGTGTGTGTGTGTGTGTGTGTGTGGTTGGGTGTGGGTGTGGGTGTGAGTGGAGTTGCCTGATTTAAGTCATTGACTATTTGACAGAAAAAAGAACAGATGAGATGTATAGGAAAAAGAAAAGATTGTGCAGTTATTACTGATAAAATAAATGGGGTATATTAACAAGGTTAATTATCACAAAGGTTATGAATATTGAAAGAACTTATGATGAACTAAAAACATCCAATGGCCAGGATTCTCCTTGGTTAGCAAAGAGGTATGGGCAGATGCTGATAAGAGAGGACAAAACTGACAATTTTTTCTTCATTGCTGTTTTCCAGACTAGTAGATTAACAGACTGATTTGAGCATATGTCTGTATTGCATCATCTAGCTTGGTATACTAAGCTCAGAACCAAATAGGTGGGTGAGATGCTAGAAAACAACAAGCAGTCAGCAGCATTGGCTGAGGGTTTGATACATAAGCAATGAGAGCATTCAAGTGGAAGGTACAACATTCACAGACTATTAAAATTTGCATTTCTTTCAACAATTTCTACAATAAGGTAAGGCAAAAGCCCCCATATTGTGGCTGGATGAGGCGACCCAAGAGGAGAAAAAGAATTCCAAGAAGAATATCTTGTTGTGTCTTCTTGGCTGTTGTCTCATAGAGGCTTACTCCTTTCTGAAGGGAAATGAAAGGTGAGTAGTTCTGAGAGGGGGACAGGATTTGGGAGGAGTAGAGGGAGAGGAAACTGTATTTAAGATGTATTATATGAGAGAAGAGTATATTTTCAATAAAAATTATAACAGAATTTCCCCCTTTCAAAATTATTGGCAAATACAATAAAATGGTAATATATTATATTTTAATTTGATTTTAGAAATCAATCATATTACCAACATCTTTATATTATGATTTATTTTAAGATAGTAATCTCGGTATATGTAATACTGGGTTAAAAGAAATGTGGACTTGGCCAGTCATAGTGGCATATTAGTCCCAGCAGCCAGGAGACTAAAGCTCATAAATTGTTGTGAGTTTGAAGCCAACTTATTCTACAAAATGCACTCCAGGTCAGCCAAAGGTATACAATCAAACTTTCTTAAAACAAGCAGAGATGTGTGTCTTAAATAATTAGTCATTCAATTGTATCACCTGAAAATTGGCACAATATAACATTTTGAATAAAAGTTGCACAGAAAACTGAGTTCAATTCCTCAGTACAATTTTTAGCAAGTAACTTCAGGCAATAAGGTATTATGAGATATTTTATTTTATCAATACACATCAATAAAATCAAAATGATTGAGAGTGTCACAAGAAATACAAATATTACAATAATACTTTAGGAACCTGTCTGTAGCTGGAAACTAAAAAAACAAAGCAAAATAAACAAACAAAAAAAAAACCTAACAACCAAAATAACCATGTAGATAAAAACAATCAAATTTTGTAAGCCATTATAATTGTTTTGATTCTACATTCTTAACCTGTTAAATATGCAAATATATGAATTAAATGGGAAGGTTATAATAATCAAGTACATAAGAGTAAAATTATAATAAACAACTAAAAGTAAAAAAAAATGTGATATGGTGGCATGCCTCCTACATACTCATTCTCAGAAAGCTGAGGCAGGAAGACTGAATTCAGGAGTTTCAAGATATCATTGATTACACAGGGAGCCACAGGCAATAACCAGACTCAGTAGATTTCCTTAAGGTTACTTGTGTTCCTATTGCTGTACCTGTGAAATGATGAAGCTTCTATAAGTATCACAAAATAGAGAAACTTTAAAAAAAAGATACAAGGTTTTCTGTTCGGTTTTACTTTTTGATTGTTTTAGATAGCAGATCTGGTTAACCTGGGCTAGTCTTTAACTTATCATCTTACCTCAGTATCCCTGCCTCCATGGTGAGATTACAGGCCCTGATCACAACATCTAAAGGCTTTCTTTTCTTCTTTCTTAAAGTATACAGTCTACTGCTTTAGTATTCTTTTTAATTGGGAAAATAAAATGTTTTTCTAAGAGAACAGTGCTCAGAAGACTACGTGGTAACTGTTTTGACAATGCTGTTTTTTCTTTCATTGTTTGTTTTAATTTCTGTTAGTGTTTAATTGATGCTGGATTCATCTCTTCCTTTAAACAACAGCAAAAACAATGCATATGACCTCTGACCAGTATAGACTTTTGTGTGATTATTGAAAGTTTTATAATAGTAATAATGTATTTTTTAGAGATGTTACTTATGTCTTATTCCTTTCCAGTTTTCACCTGTTTTGCCTTTAAACAGTTTTGCTCAGTAGTTAGTATTACTGGTTGAATTTTAAGTGATTGCAAAATGCCTGACGATTAAAAGCTTAGTTCCAAGCCTGTAATGCTACTGGTGCTACTTGGTTATGGAGGGGGCAGGAAGTAGAAGGGTGAAGGTCCTTAAGGGTCCTTACAGTAAGTGTGAGGATTATTGGGATTCTTTTCTTTCTTTTTCTCTCTTTACTTTATAATTAGCTCTTTTAAGTAACATTACACTCCACACAATTCTAGTTATGAGCTTGAGCCTCACTATAAGACCCAGACAATGAAACCAATTTACCACAGACTTTGCCGTTGAAGCCATGAGCCCAAATCAGCTGGCTCACAATATCAGACATCTCACCTGCACATGCAGTGGTTGGCCAGTAAGTGGCTTTCACATATTCCTGTTATTTCCTTTATAATGTTATGAAAATTACCTTGTAAAACACATATTTACATTTTCTTCTTTTTGCAAAGTTTACTTTAAACTGCTTTCTTTTGTGTCTGATCTTTTAGGGCACTGTAAGAAGTAGCCTTTTAATGCAGACTTCACAGCTATTTTTCTCTACCATGAATTTTGGTCATAATGGGTCTAAAATAATGGTGTGTGATTCAAAATTAAATCAGTCATCAGTTAATCATCTTATTATAGTCTTGGCTTTTTATTTTGTGTTTTGGGAAATTTCTTATCTCTTATATTGATTTCTTGTATAATTTTCTCAAAAACTTGTGTAGCCCTGTCCTGAGGGGGAAAAAAAATTGTTTGCAAGACAAGGGAGTCGAGGTGAAGCTAATGACACCTATGTGGTTCAGGAAGATCCCAGGATACATATAACACACACAAAGCCCTCCCTGAGCTTCTGTGAGTTTTTGCTGACAAAGAATAGATTCACTAGTCAAGCTCCACGAAAGCTATGCAGGAAGATACAGCAGTGAGTGATCGAGTGAATAAACCGCTCCAGTAACTCCCACCCTGTCTCCTGTGACTAACCCATAAGAACTTAATGTTTCACAAAGCTACAGCTAGTTAGCATTTCTCCTTTTGTCTGCTGTTGGTACTTTATCTGGGGCGAGTAAACAATTTCATATCTCTCCAAAGTCTTATGGCAGGATTAGTTCCCAAACCAACTATTGGAAGGCCAAGGATTAGTTGAGGAGGATCAGTTAGATGGCCCCTGTAATGTAAAAAAAGAAATACAAAAAGGCTGAGGGTGGAGAAGTAACCAGGGCAATTCAATTATGGCTAATTTTCCTTGTGAGTGCAATGTATTACTGTTCCTTACTATGGTAGTTCCTTGCTGTCTGTTGTGGATGATTCAAACATGCTACCAAGTTTGAACTGTTGGAGAACGTAGCTTTCTTTGGGAGAATCCTAGCATGGGTGTCTTTTTCTATGCTATATTATGTAGAATGACTCTTTTATGAATGGGTTCTGCCAGGCAAATGCTAAATAAATGGCTAACAAATAAAACAATTTATTGTAAATCTCGAAAGTAGTATGCATGGGATAGAATTGGAATCGTTCTGTGGTGACATATTCATGACCTTTGCTGTGGGTAATAGGACATACAACTGAGGTTCAACTGCCTTCCTAGAATGAGCTCACTCATGCAAAGAAGACAGCACAGTGAGAAAAAGATGTTTGGACGCTATATTAGAACTAGTTCCTCACTTGGTAGGGAACCGGGGAAGCAACGGTGATTGGTGCTAAGGATGGCTCAGAAGTTGAGAGTCTTTCTTTCCTTTGCAAAGTATTTGATTTTGTGTCCCAAGTTCACATCAAAAGGGTCACACCGAAAAAAAAAGGAAAGGGTCACACCCATGTGTAACTCATGTTCCGTGGGGAATCTGGCGTCTCTCTCTTCCCATGGCACTTGCACTGATATGTGTATATGTACCCATAGGTGCACAGAGGTACACATAATTAAAACTCATAAAAATAATCTTTAATTAAGAAAATGAGATAAAGATGCTAATTAGACATTTCTTACAATTGACAAGATATAAATAAAAAAAATAGTACAAATTATATATATGCTGAATAACCCTCTTAGATTCCCAGAATTTAGAATTCATAGGAATAATTGGACACAATAAAAAGAGAAAATAATGTAAAAACTACAGGGGGTAGTCCCCAAATCTGAATGTTAATACGAAGGAAAGGGAAATCTATGATTAAGTATGTAGATAGGATCCTTATTTTATTTTTTATTTTTTTGGTTTTTCAAGACAGGTTTTCTCTGTATAGCTCTTGCTGTCCTGGAACTCACTCTGTAGACCAGGCTGACCTAGAACTCAGAAATCCACCTGCCTCTGCCTCCCAAGTGCTTGGAATAAAGGTGTGCGCCACCGCTGCTCAGCTTGATAATATTCTTATTAAAGGACCAATAAAAATATCCATGAAAATCAGGGATTCTTGTTGCTGTAAATTGATTGACTTGAGGATGTCATTTTAAGCATAAATGAAAGAACCTCTCAAATTCTGTTCATGAAGATTGTGGGATAGGTGGGGAAAGAAATACGTGCGCTAGAGACAGTGAAAGTGAGTAATCAACCTCTTGTTCTTTGAGACATAAGCTGCATAACCTTAGGCAATATGAGGGCAATTGATCATTCTTGGATCACTACACAGGAGCCACTAGGGAAGCTTGGTTATCCATGACTCAGTTCTCCGATGAATGTCAAGGATGGTAGACAACAGAGCAAAGAAAAGTATTAATGAAAGAATTGTGTGTGTATATATGAAATTCTCAAAGAATTTACACAAACACACACACACACACACACACACACACACTATATATATATATATATATATAATATCTTTAACAAAGATATTTTAATATATATAATATCTTTAACAAAGACAGTAGTTTATGGCCAATTTTCCAGGTTACATGTCACTGTGTTCATAAAAAAGTGAAAAAGGAAGTAAAGTCAGCAAGGGCTGCAGGAATTGTACAGGTAGGATGTGACCTTTATGAGCTCTGAAAGGCTCTGGCAGATCTGAACAGTTTAGGTCAGCATATAAATCAGGTGCATAGGTGCTAAAGCAATCCAGCGGAGAAAATAAAAAAGAAAGGCAGACAGAAGGGGCAGCTTGGGTCATTTGAAATTAAATGTGGCTGAAGTTTCTAGGGGAAAAAGTTGATGGCAATCCAAATGCTGTTCCTGTGAGTTTAGGAAGGTGTTAAAGCCACGGGAACCTTTCAGCAAAGTGGTAAAGAGAGAAGAAGGCAAAGCCGGTCAGGTGAAAAAAAGATTATTCTTCAACTGGAGATGTAGTTATTGTACCAGAGTGTGGTCTGTCCATTTCTACCTATAATAAAGTCTGCTTGGGAAGGGGCATATTCACCCAGCCCTGGGCTTTTCTCCAGCCACCTGTGGGCAATGCAGAAACAAAATAATGCTAGGTGAGTGTCTGTCCCAACTGAGAAGTGGATGGTGGTCATGCTGTCTGTCGGACTGAAGTGTATACCTGGTAATAGAGAGTGGTACTTCTACTACTGAAGGCTTAAAAAAAGATGAACCATTGTGAGTTTTCTCTACCATTGCACTTAGGAGTGGAGAGTCATGAGACAGTCACACACAGTAGTCCCTTGGGCTGAGCAAATGGAGCAGCCCATGGAGAATATCTAGAAGTTATAGATATCTAATTAAGGTAGCAACACTTGCACCTGACACTGTTTTGTTTTGTTTTGTTTTGTTTGTTGTGGTTCTTTTGTGTCAAACTATTTCTTGTTGGAAATTGTGTGTATGAGTCCTGTGATGCTGCCTGTGCCCTGGACTATTTGCTACCTGATCCTACCTGCCCTAGAGAGTTGGAGGTGAGATGGCATCTCTTCTAAAAAGCAGTTTCTGATTGGCTGGCATTGTCTGTATCAGCAATCCTTGGTCTCTCAGGCAGTCTTAATTAGGTCTTTATGGCTCCACAGCCCCCCCCCCCATTCTGGGCATTTATGTAGAGGTGGCCACTTCTGTTCCTCCTACATTATGAGCTCTGATACCCCAAGATCAGTTCACACTTACTTGGTTTAAAAGGCAGAGTCTTCAGAGATCCTGCCCAACTCCTGTGGAGTCATGTCATCACATGGAGCCAACTCCTGAGGATATTACACATTTCAGAAAGCATATGGAAGAACCGTATATATAGTAGGCAAAAATATTTGAAACAAAATATACTGTGTCAGTAGTCAAAGAAAGGTGCCCAATTCATAAAGTTGTTAGGTAAAATTCCTAGCATCAGAGATGCATTATTTCTTTATGAGTTAGTAACTAGATTGTCTTCAAAAATCTTAAATGCCTCTAGGACTAAAGCCAGTTACATATTCTGCTGCTAAAGACACAATATCATCTATTTTTAGGACATGGAAAAATGAAGTTGTGACTGACTGAGGTGTTATGAGAAGGTGCTGTGCAGGCTTCCATGTGAGTACTATCACTGAAAGTCCTGCTTGACATGGACCTATCATGCTACATTATCAATATGCTAGGTCCGGCAAAATACATCTACCTATGAATTTGTTATGTTTTTATTGTGACAACTTCCAACAACTTTCTTATTGGATCTTAAGGTCTATTTCATAGTAGGGAACTCATATTTGCTTTTGTAATCCAGAGCTCAAACCTGTGCCACAGGAGTCATTTGATCCTAGTGAGAAGACCATGCGTATTGTTGTTTATTTTAAAAAGAGATATGTATATCAAATTCCCTTCCATATGCATTTGCATATGTGACAATATATTATTATTGATGACAGCTTTGATCAGGAAACAAAACAATACATTTTACACAGTACAAACTGTTATTGCAGAGGCCATAATTTCTGAAGGTACTAAAAATAGATGACTACTGTATTGTTTCCCAGTCTCACATCTAAAGTAAACTAAAAAGAAATCAGACATATATTCTATCTTTTACAGTATTCAGAGAAATTCTAGAAGAGGAATATGAAAGGCAGGGAAGTATTAGAGGGGAATGAGTTAATTCAATTCTCATTGAAAATTTATTTTTTTCTGACATTGGTTCCCCATCTTGCTGAGTATACAACCATTAATATCTCCACAGGAGGAAAATCATCACAGTTTTTTTTTTAAAAAAAACCCTATGATTGTTAGAGAGATAGGTCTATTTAATTTAATAAACAGTTATAATAAGTACTATCACAAACATATCTGGTGCTTCTAAAGTAAGATAAAGATCTTTATGTGTACACTGAACTGCCTTCTTTCCACTGAAATTTTTTTTTAATATACTCATCTATCATTGCCTATTATCACTAATCTATATGTCTACTTATAAGTCTTTTGGTTGGTCATTTTCCATTTCATTTCTATTTCTGATTTTGTTACATTAGTTTCTTATTTGTTTATTTTTATTTTGGAAATGAACTGCAAGAAATTTACTTATGAGTGTGAACATGATTAGTTCCTGTAACACTGTATATTCCTGTGGCTATACCAGGGCCAGCTGACACCATTTCAATGAATCTCAAATGGTAGATTACAAAGAACACAAGCTTCTTTGGTGATACTAAGCCAAGAGTCCTTAGTATTGATGTCCAGAGAGTGGTATAGATTTCAAACAGTTACCAATGACAAGAGTAAATATATATAAATTTAAGAGTAAATTTCTTCATTGTTTCCACACCAGTATTGAGGAGTGAAGGAATTAAGAATATTCTGTTACAATATTCCACTTTTGTTGCCACTTCATGGTTCCTTTATCACACTAGCTTTAATAAAGCCTGGCCCCTAACAGGCTAAAGCCTAACTATATTTTGACATAATGAATATTTTAGGTAAATTTTTTTTCAACTTTTCCTGAAGAATCAATATTCATACCTATGTTGCTTTACCAGCTGCCTTGGTTAGGGTTTTTGTTTTGATTTCTTTTTTCTTTTTTTATTGAATATATTCTTCATTTACATTTAAAATGTTATACCCTTTCCCGGTTTTCCGCCTCCCCAAAAACCCCCAACCCATCTTTCCACCTCCTGCCTCCAAGAATGTGCTCCTCCACCCAAACCACTCCCATGTCCTCCACTCGATTTCCCCACACTAGGGCCTCTATTGAGCCTTCAGAGGACCAAAGACCTCTCCTCCACAAGGCATTTCTCTGCCAATCTTTTGGCTGGAACCACATGTACCCCTTGGTTGATGGCTTAGTTCCTGGGAGCCCTGGGTTGTCTGGTTGGCCTACGTTTTTGTTCTTCCCATGGGGCTGCAACCCCACCTCCCAGCTCCGCCAGCTTGCCCTCCAACTCCTCTCTAGTGAACCCCATGCTCAGACCAATGTCTGGCTGCTAATATTCACCTCTGTAACTGTAAGGCTCTGTCAGGGCCCCTCCAAAAGACAACCATAAATGGCTCCTTTTGGTACCCACTTCCTGCCATCAATAATAGTTTTGGAGTTTGCTGACTGTTTATAGGATGAATCCCCAGGTAGGACAGTCTCTGGGTGGCCTTTCCTTCAGTCTCTGCTCCACACTTTGTCTCCATAGTTGTTCCTGCAATTATTTTGTTCCCTTTCTCAGAGGAACCAAATCACCCCCACTTTGGCATACCTTCTTTATGATCTTCCTGTGGTCTGTGAATTGTAACATGTTAATTTTGAGCTTTTAGGCTAATATCCACTTATCAGTGAGTGCATACCATGTGTGATCTTTTGTGATTGGGTTACTTCACTCAGTTCCATCCATGAATTTCATGAATTCATTATTTTTAATAACTGAATGGTACTCCATTGTGTAGATATACCACATTTTCTGTATCCATTCCTCTGCTAAAGGACATCTGGATTCTTTCCAGCTTCTGGCTATTATAAGTAAGCCTGCTATGAATATAGTGGAGCATATATCCTTATTGCATGTTGGAGAATCTTAGGGTAATATGCCCAGGAGTGGTATAGCTGAATCTTCAGGTAGTAATATGTCCAATTTTCTGAGGAACCACCATACTGATTTCCAGAGCAGTTTTGCTAGCTTGCAATCCCACCAGCAATGGAGAAGTGTTCCTCTTTCTCCACATCCTCTCCAGCATCTGCTGCCCCCTGAGCTTTTCATCTTAGTCATTCTGACTGGTGTGAGGTGGAATCTCAGGGTGGTTTTGATTTGCATTTCCCTAATAACTAAAGATGCTGAACATTTCTTTAGGTGTTTCAGAACCTTTCGATTTTCCTCAGTTGTAAATTCTCTGTTTAGTTCTGTACCCCATTTTTTAATAGCGTTATTTGACACTCTGGAGTCTAACTTCTTGAGTTCTTTGTATACATTGAATGTTAGCCCTCTATCAGATATGGGATTGGTAAGGATCTTTTCCCAATCTGTTGGTTGGTGTTTTGTTCTATTGAAAGTGTCCTTTGCCTTACAGAAGCTTTGCAGTTTTATGAGGTCCCATTTGTCGATTCTTGTTCTTAGAGCATAAGCCATTGGTGTTCTATTCAAGAAAATTTCCCCTGTGCCCATGTGTTCAAGGTTCTTCCCCATGTCCTCCTCTATAAGCTTCAGTGTATCTGGTTTTATGTGGAGGTCCTTGATCCACTTGGACTTGACCCTTGTACAAGGGGATAAGAATGGGTTGATTTGCATTTTTCTGCATCCTGACCTCCAGTTTATCCAGCACCATTTGTTAATAATGCTGTCTTTATTCCATTCGATATTTTTAGCTCCTTTGTCAAATATCAAGTGACTGTAGGTGTGTGGGTTCATATCTGGGTCTTCACTCCTATTCCATTGATCTTCCTGCCTGTCTCTGTACCAATACCATACAGTTTTTATCACTATTTCTCTGTAGTAGAGCTTGAGGTCAAGGATGGTGATTCCCCCAGTAGATCTTTTGTTTTGGAGAATATTTTTCACTATCCTGGGTTTTTTCTTATTCCAAATGAATTTGAAGATTGCTCTTTCTAACTCTGAAGAATTGATTCAGAATTTTAATGGGTATTGCATTGAATCTGTAGATTGCTTTTGACAAGATGGCCATTTTTAGTATATTAATCCTTCTAATCCATGAACATGAGAGATCCTTCCATCTTTTGAGATCTTCTATGATTTGTCTTTTCAGAGGATTGAAGTTCTTGTCATACAGGTCTTTCACTTGCTTGGTTAGAGTGAAACCAAGGTATGTAATATTATTTGTTACTATTGTAAAGGGTGTCACTTCCCTAATTTCTTTCTCAACTTGTTTATCCTTTGAGTAGAAGAAGGCTACTGATTTGTTTGAGTTAATTTTATATCCAGTCACTTTGCTGAAGTTGTTTATCAGCTGTAGGAGTTTTCTGGTGGAAATCTTGGGGTCAATTAAGTATAAGATCATATCGTTTGCAAATAGTGATATTTTCACTTCTTCCATTCCAATTTGCATACCTTTGATGTCCATTGGTGTGTAATTGCTCTGGCTAAGAGTGTGAGTACTCTATTGAATAGATAGGGAGAGAGTGAACAGCCTTGTCTGGTTCCTGATTTTAGTGGGATTGCTTCAAGTCTCTCCATTTAGTTTGATGTTAGCTATTTGTTTAGAGTATATTCCTTTCACTATGTTTAGGTATGGGCCCTGAATTCCTGATCTTTCCAAGACTTTTATCATAAAGGGATGATTAATTTTTTCAAAAACTTTTTCAGCATCTAATGAAATGACCATTTTTTTTTCCTTTGAGTTTGTTAATGTAGTGGATTACATTGATTGATTTCTGTATATTGAACCATCCCTGCATCCCTGGGATGAAGCCTACTTAATCGTGGTGAATTATTGTTTTGTTGCATTCTTGGATTCAGTTGGCCAGAATTTTGTTGACAACTTTTGCATCAATGTTCATAAGGAAAAATGGTCTGAAGTTCTCTTTCCTTGTTTCGTCTTTGTTTGGTTTATGTATAAGCTTTATTGTGGCTTCATAGAATGAATTAGGTAGTGTTCCTTGAGTTTCTGTTTTGTGGAATAGTTTGAATAGTATTGGTATTAGCTCTTCTCTGAAGATCTGATAGAATTCCCCACTAAACCCATCTGGTCCTGGGCTTATTTTTGTTGGAAGTCTATTAACAACTGCTTCTATTTTCTTGGGATTTATGGGACCCGAGATGTTTATCTGATTCTGTTTCAAAATTGACACCTTGTATATATCTAGAAAATTGTCCATTTCATACTGATTTTCCAGTTTTGTTGAGTATAGGCTCTTGTAGTAGTATCTGATTTTTTTTTGAATTTCCACAGTTTCTGTTGTTATTTCTCTCTTTTCATTTCTGATTTTATTAATTTGGGCAATGCCTCTGTGCTCTCTGATTAGTCTGGCTAAGGGTTCATCTATCTTTTCAATTTTCTCAAAGAACCAGCTCCTGGTTTTTCTGATTCTTTGTATGGTTCTTTTTGTTTCTATTTGGTTGATTTCAGCCCTGGGCTTAATTATTTCTTGCCCTCTACTCCTCTTGGGTGCATTTGCTTCTTTTTGTTCTAGAGCTTTCAGGGGTGTTGTCAAACTGCTGGTGTAAGCTCTCTCCAATTTCTTTTTCAAGGCACTTAGAGCTATGAGTTTTCCTGTTAGCACTGCTTTCAATGTGTTCCATAAGTTTTGGTGTGATGTGTCAGCATTTTTATTAAATTCTACAGTCTTTAATTTCTTTCCTTATTTCTTTCTTGACCAAGCTATCATTGAGAAGAGCATTGTTCAAAGTCCATATGCATGTGTGCTTTCTATTGTTTTTGTTTGAACTCAAGACCAGCCTTAGGTCATGGTGATCTGATAGGGTGCATCGAATTACTTCAGTATTCCTGTATCTGTTGAGGACTGTTTTGTGACCAATTATATGGTCAGTTTGGGAGAAGGTACTATGAGGTGCTGAGTAGAAGGTGTATTCTTTTGCTAGAAGATGGAATGTCCTATAAATATCTATTAGGTTCACTTGGTCCATAACTTTAGTTAGTTTAACTGTGTCTCTGCTTAGTTTCTGTTTCCATGATTTATCCATTGTTGAGATTGGGTTGTTGAAGTCTTCCACTTAATTGTGTGGGGTGCAATGTGTACTTTGAATTTTAGTAAGGTTTCCATTATGAATGTGGGTGCCCTTGCATTTGGAGCATAGATGTTCAGAACTGAGAGCTCATCTTGGTAGATTTTTCCTTTGATAAGTATGAAGTGTCCTGTCTTATTTTTTTGACATTTGGTTGGAAGTCGATTTTATCTGATATAAGTATGGACATTCCAGCTTGTTTCTGGGGATCATTTGCTTGGAAAATTGTTTTCCAACCTTTGACTCTGAGGTAATGAGGGTCTTTGTCACTGAGGTGGGTTTCTTGTATGCAGCAAAATGTTGTGTCCTGTTTATGTATCCAGTCTTTTAGTCTATGTCTTTTTATTGGGGAAATGCATCCATTGATGTTAAGAGATATTAAGGAAAAGTGATTGTTGCTTCCTGTTATTTTCATTGTTAAAAGTGGAATTATGCTTGTTTGGCTATCGTCTTTTGGTTTGTTGAAAGATTACTTTATTGCTTTTTCTAGGGTGTAGTTTCCTGACTTGCTGGTATTTTCCACCCATTATCCTTTGAAGTGCTGGGTTTATAGAAAGATATTGTGTAAATTTGGTTCTTTCATGGAATATCTTGTTTTCTCCATCTATGATAGCTGAGAATTTTTCTGGGTATAGTAGCCTGGGCTGACGTTTATGTTCTCTTAGGGTCTGTATGACATCTGCCCAGGATTTTCTAGCCTTCATATTTCCCGATGTAATTCTGATATTTTATATCAGCCTTCATATGTTACTTGATCTTTTCCCTTACTGCTTTTAATATTCTTTCTTTTTTTAGTGCATTTGGTGTTTTGATTATTATGTGCCAGGAGGAGTTTCTTTCTGGTCCAGTCTGTTTGGAGTTCTGTAGGCTTCTTGTATGTTCATGGGCAGGTCTTTATTTAGATTAGGAAAGTTTTCTTCTATAATTTGGTTGAAGATATTTACTGGCCCTTTAAGTTGTAAATCTTATCTCTTCTATACCTATGATCCTTAGGCATCATGTCCTGGATTTCCTAGATGTTTTGGGTTACAAGATTTTTCATTTTGCGTTTTCTTTGACTGTTGAGTCAATGTTTTCTATGGTATCTTTAGCAACTGAGATTCTTTCTTCTATTTCTTGTATTCGGTTGTTGATGCTTGCATCTCTGACTCCTGAATTCTTTCCAAGGTTTTCTATCTCCAGATATGTCTCAATTTGTGATTTCGTTATCGTTTCTATTTCCATTTGTAGATCCTCAATAGTTTTGTTTAGATCCTGCACTTATTTGTTTGTATTTTTCTGAAATTCCTTAAGGGATTTTTGTGTTACCTCTTTAAAGGCTTCTAATTGTTGACCCATGTTCTCCTGTGTTTCTTTAAGTGAGTTTTGTGTTTCCTCTTTAAGGGTTTCTACCTGGTGACCCATGTTCTCCTGTGCTTCTTTAAGGGATTTTTGTGTTTCCTCTTTAAGGGCTTCTACCTTTTGACCCATTCTCTCCCATAATTCCCTAAGGGGTTTTCGTGTTTCCTCTTTAAGAGCTTCTACATGTTGACCCATGTTGACCTGTATTTCTTTAAGGGATTTTTGTGATTCATCTTTAAGGGCTTCTACCTTTTGACCCATGCTCTCTTGTGTTTCTTTAAGGGAGTTATTTATGTCCTTCTTGAAGTCTTCTATGAACATCATGTGATGTGATTTTAAATCCAGCTCTTGTTTTTCCAGTGTGTTAGGGTATCCAGGATTTGCTCTTGTGGGAGAACTGGGTTCTGATGATGCCATGTTGCCTTGGTTTCTGTTGGTATTGATCTTGCATTTGCCTTTTGCCATCTAGTTTTCTCTGGTGTTAGCTGGTCTTGCTGTTTCTGATTTTGGCTTTTCTGTCTTGTAAGCCTGTATATATGTACTCCTGGGATTCCCGATCTCTCTGTGCACACAGGTATGTATGCTCTCCTGGGGACCAACTCTCCTGTGCTCCCAGGCCTCTCTGCACTCCAAATGACTTAAGTGTAGCTAGTTCTCTAGAAATATCAGGAGATGGTGTCTTCCCTGTGGCAGACCTAGCAAGATTCTGCCACAGCAGAAAGGACAAATGCCCTGAGTGGCTGGTTCGCTAGAAAGTATCAGGAGATGGAACCTTCACTGCAGCAGAGCTGGCAAGTTTCAACTGCCCTGAGTGGCAGGTTCTCTAGGAAGTATCAGGAGATGGAATCTTCACCACAGCAGAGCTGACAATGTTTTGCCCCAGCAGAAGATCAGACAATGGTGGCAGGGGGACAAGTTTCGGGAGGGATTGCTATTTGGAAGGGCAGGGTTTTTGATGGTTGCTGGGTATTGAGTCCTGCTGGATCTCTGGGGGCAGTTCTGGGCCTCCAGAGATTTGGGAGAGGGAGGGATTCTTACCAACTGCCCTGAATGGCTGGTTCTCTAGGAGGTATCAGGAGATGGAATCTTCACCACAGAAGAGCTGGCAAGGTTCTGCCCTCACAGAAGGGCAGACAGTGGTGGCAGGGGGACAAGGCTCAGAAGGGATTGCTATCTTAGGGTTTCTAATTCTTCGATAAAACACCATGACCAAAAACAGCATGTGGAGGAAGGGGTTGATTTTGATTTCACTTCCACATCACAGTTCATCATTGGAGGAACCCAGGTCGGAAACTCCAAAGGAAAGAACCCTGGAAGCAAGCACTGAGGCAGAAGCCATGGAGGTATGTTGTTCACTAGTTTTCTTATTATGATTTGGTCACCTTGCTTTCTTATAGCACCCAGGACCCTCCGACTAAGGATGACATCAACCAGTGTTGAACTAGACCATCCCACCTCAGCCTTCAATCAAGAAAATGCACCACAGGCTTGTGGTTTGAATAAGGAATTTAAATCCAGGTTTTACTCACAGGTGCTTTCAATTTTGAACAAAATGTAAATTCAGTACTGGGTGGTACTATCAAGAGACTGGAGGTGTGAACTGTAACAAAAGTCGACCACTGGAATCTGCACTTGGAAAGTTGAGTCATAGGGTTGCTGTGAGTTTTAGAGTAGTGTATGATTCATAGAAACTTGAAGGACAACCTGGACTTACACTTACCTCTATTTTTATTACTTTAAATATAAAGAGGTAAAGTTCCTTTTAAATACCATCTGTTGTATTGTTTTGTTTTTCTGTGAGTTTCATGTGATTCATATTTCTTTTATAAATGCATGCAACATACTCTCACCCAAACACACATACAAAATGTCTATTGTAAAATGGGCCTAGGTCACAGTCAGAAGACACTACGACATTTTTCCCTGTTACCCTTTTGAGTATAAATTACATTTCACTTTGTTTCCAAGTGTGTGAGGTTTAATATTATTATTATTATCATCATCATCATCATCATCATCATCACCATCATCATCATTATCATTATCTTTATCATCATCATCATCATTCAGTGTTGGTAATTTCTAATATTTTTAATCATAGAGTATATTTTATTTCTTTCCTCTGGTTGAATTTCTAGAGTAATATCAATGAACTTAATTTCAGTGTGTTGTCAAGTTGCTCTCACTATATGTTCACTAACTACATATTTAGATGTTTTCTGCATTTTCATGTACAAAGTATTATGAACTATATAAATTTAAAAGGCTAAAGAATGAAAAGCAGAACTAAGAAAACAGTATAGTTGAAGTAAAAGAAGAAATTGGTCATCTACTTGAACATTTATTCCTATTTGTTAGCCATTTGAATTTTTCTCTTATAGATTTTAATTCAGAAGTGACTGACTGTTTTAATCATGGTTTGTTCCTTTTCCTATTTGCTTGTAATATTTGTTAAGAGATATCAAGTGCATTAATGTCATAACAAAAATATTTGTACATTCTATGTTTTAAACATGTTAAGATAATATTTATGAATTATTGTTATGGTTTAAAAATTGGAAAACACAGTAGTTTAAACATAATCAATAAATGTTAAGTGGTTCATATTATTTCATTTTATCTATGTTTTGAAGTGTGTTCTATGTAT